>OU343050.1:6427307-6982511 GCA_910593695.2 Ocypus olens
TTTGAGCAAAAGTAAGAAGGGGGTACCCTTCTATAGTTTTTCACGTTTTCGTCAAAAATTAGAAAACGCCAATTTTAATTTAATCCTACTAATTTGCACCCAAGGAGCACAGATTTGAAAACCGCGTTCGATTTGGATTATTCGTTTGGCCGTTACGGCCGTTTAAAGTCTGAAAAATCAACTTTTTTCCAGATATTCTAAAATTGACTTTTTTGCAATTTTTTTTAGATGAAATCATTTAACGCCAATTAATTTACCTCGTTCTTCTAATGAAAAAAATGGTACCTATTACATGAAGGTCTACGATGATTTTTAAAAAGTTGATTTTCTCGATTTTTCCCATTTTCGAGTTTTCTTTAATACGACGTCACGGGCTTCAAATTGACAATTGTTCTTGCGCAAGTACATTTTCTGAAGGGTCTTGAAGGGATCCTTCCAGTGACGTATAGAAATCCCGAATCGAAACAGTGGTTTCTTCAGGAAATCATTTCGAAGCAAATTTTTGAGCAAAAGTAAGAAGGGGTAGTTTTTCAAGTTTTCGTGAAAATTTACAAATTGCCAATTTTAATTAAATCCGACTAATTTGCACCCAAGGAGCTCAGATTTGCAAACCGCGTTTGATTTGGATTCTTCGTTTGGCTGCTACGGCCGTTTAAAGTCTGAAAAATTGACTGAATTTTCAAACCAACTTTTTTGCAATTTTTTCCAGATGAATTTTTTTAACTTCAATCGATTTAGCTCATTCGTCTGATGAAAAAAAAGGTATTACGTAAAGGTCTAAGATGATTTTAAAAAAAGTTGATTTTCTCGATTTTTTCCATTTTCGAGTTTTCTTTAACAAGACGTCACGGGCTTCAAATCGACATTTTTTCTTGCTCAAGTAGATTTTCTGAAGGGTCTTGAAGGGATCCTTCCAGTGACGTATAGAAATCCCAAATCGAACCAGTAGTTTCTTCAGGAAATCGTTTCAACGCCAATTTTTGAGCAAAAGTAAGTTCTATGGTTTTTCACGTTTTCGTCAAAAATTCAAAATCGCCAATTTTAATTAAATCGACTAATTTGCATACAAGAAGCACAGATTTGCAAATCGCGTTCGATTTGAATTCTTCGTTTAGCCGCTACGGCCGTTCAAAATCTGAAAAAATCATCTTTTTAAAAAATTTCTACATAGTTCATGGTGACGGCCAACTTTTTTATAATTTTTTCTAGATGAAATTTTTTAACGCCAATCGATTTAGCTCGTTCTTCTGATGAAAAAAGGTATTACATAAGGGTCTACGATGATTATTAAAAAAGTTTATTTTCTCGATTTTTTCAATTTTCAAGATTTTTTTGCTGACACGTCACGGGCTTCAAATTGACATTTGTTCTTGCGCAAGTAAATTTTCTGAAGGGTCTTGAAGGGATCCTTCCAGTGACGTATAGAAATCCCAAATCGAACCAGTGGTTTCTCCAGAAAATCGTTTCAAAGCCAATTTTTGAACAAAAGTAAGAAGGGGGGACCCTTCTATAGTTTTTCACGTTTGCGTTAAAAAAATTAATTCGCCAATTTTAATTGAATCCGACTAATTTGCACCCAAGGAGCACAGATTTGAAAACCTCGTTCGATTTGGATTCTTCGTTGAGCCGCTACGGCCGTTCAAAGTCTGAAAAATCGATTTTTTCAAAATTTTCCATAAAGTTCATGGTGACTTGTTAACTTTTTTGCAATTTTTTCTGGATGAAATTTTTTTACACCAATCGTTTTATCTCGTTTTTCTGGCGAAAAAAACGATATTAACATGAGGGTCTACGATGATTATTAAGAAAGTTGATTTTTTCGATTTTTACCATTTTCGAGTTTTCTTTGCTGACGTGTCACGGGCTTCAAATTAACATTTGTTCTTACGATTGTACATTTTCATGAGATCTTTCGAATGACGTATAGAAACCCCGAATCGAACCAGTGGTTTCTTCAGGAAATCATTTCAAAGCAAATTTTTGGGAAAAAGTAAGATGATTTTTCAGGTTTTTGTCAAAAATTTTGAATCACCAATTTTAATTAAATCCGACTAATTGACACACAAGGAACACGAATTTGAAATCCGCGTTCAAATTGGATTCTTCGTTTAGCCGCTACGGCCGTTCAAAGTCTGAAAAATCGACTTTTTTCAAAAATTTGTTCATGGTGACTTTGCAATTTTTTCTGGATGAGATTTTTTTACGCCAATCATTTTATCTCGTTTTTCTGAAGAAGAAAACGGTATTAACATGAAGGTCTACGATGATTATTAAGAAAGTTGATTTTTTCGATTTTTTCCATTTTCGACTTTTCTTTGCTGACGTGTCACGGGCTTCAAATTGACATTTGTACTTGCGATTGTACATTTTCTGATGCGTCTTAATGAGATCTTTCGAATGACGTATAGAAACCCCGAATCGAACCAGTGGTTTCTTCAGGAAATCATTTCAAAGCAAATTTTTGGGAAAAAGTAAGAAGGGAGGACCCTTTTTCATTTTTTTGTCGAAAATTTTGAATCACCAATTTTAACTAATTGACACACAAAGAACACGAATTTGAAATCTGCGTTCAAATTGGATCCTTCGTTTAGCCACTACGGCTGTTCAAAGTCTGAAAAATCATTTTTTTTTCAAAATTTTCCATAAAGTTCATGGTGACTTGCCAACTTTTTTGCAATTTTTTCTAGATGAAATTTTTTAATCGATTTAGCTCGTTCTTCTGATGCATAAGGATCTACGATGATTATTAAAAGAGATGATTTTTTCCCATTTACGAGATTTTTTTGCTGACGCGTCACGGGCTTCAAATTGACATTTATTCTAGTGCAAGTACATTTTCTAAAGGGTCTTGAAAGGCTCTTTCCAGTAACGTATAGAAATTCCAAATCTAACCAGTGGTTTCTCCAGGAAATCGTTTCAAAGTCAATTTTTGAGCAAAAGTAAATTCTATGGTTTTTCACGTTTTCGTCAAAAATTAAAAATCGCCAATTTTAATTGAATCCGACTAATTTGCACACGATGAGCACAGATTTGCAAACCGCGTTCGATTTGGATTCTTCGTTTAGCCGCTACGTACCTTCAAAATCCGGAAAATCGTTTTTTTTTTCCAAAATTTTTGTTATTCAAATTTGATTATTATCTCATAATTACACCAAAAAACTCAAAATTTCCTTTCTTAAGGCATCCAGGAAAGGAAAACTTTTAAATTGAAATAATTTAACAAGTACAAGAAATTTTCTGTTCTTGAGGCGTTCAAGAAAAGAAAATTTTTAGGTTTATTTATTTATTTATTTATTTCCCAACAGAAAAACAGGTTAACCATTTACAGGGAAAACTTACAAAATAAGAAACATGAGACATAAAAAGTATCTTTACAAATTAATTGAAAAAAATATAGCAAACAAGCTAAACAAAAAAAAAGGTTGAAACAGTTTACTAAGTTGGAGGGGTATTAATTATATTATCCTAGAAAAAGATACTTTATATAATCGTATTTGAAAGATTGGATTAACAACGTGCACCGTGGTGATTTTTTATTTCTACTTGTGAAATTTTCTTCTGCATAATAAGGATTTCTTGAGAAATTTTTGCGCTGGAGCGAGATGATTATCGAAATGATTTCTTAAACTGAAAAAGTTCTTGCGCTGGAGCCAAACAAACGTTTTTCCATCGAAATCTTTTATAATTGATTATTTCTTTGTTAATTAATTTGCAACTAAACACTTCTTGTTTTTGTTTGGGTTCATGAGTACAAGACCGTGAAGTGCCGTTGGCTTGGATCTCGCAGACGTTATGTAACCGTGTCTGGATTTCTTGTAGACCATCCGTCCAGAACTGGTTATACTCCAAACGCCGTTAGTCATCAAAAGTATCCGTTCTTCGAGTTCACCGTGTCGTTTAATTCGCTTTCGTTTTCTTTCTATTAATAAATTGAAGGTGTAATTAACTTTTAATGGAAGAATTTTCAGGTTGAGGAAAGTGAATGGATAGGGAAATTGAAGTCGGTTTCAAGGTCGTTCTGCCACGACGGATTATTTGTAATTTTGAATATTAAATTTTGATTAATAAAAGTTACCTAGGGCTGAAGGACATTGTCGATGGCCCTTTCTAACTTTGTAATGCCTAGTTGGAATAAAGTTCTTTATTATTATTATTAAAAGTTACCACGGAGCGTGGGAAGGGCAATTTTTTTTGTTGCTCTTCACTATATTTTTAGTATAAATTGCAAAATTTTCGAAGTGAAAATCTGTTTTCTGCTCTTCACTGTTTTCAGGGTAAATTGCAAAATTTTCGAAGTAAAAATCTTTTTTCTGCTCTTCACTGTTTTCAGGGTAAATTGCAAAATTTTTCAAGTGAGGACCTTTTTTTGTTTTTCACTATTAGTCGGCAAAAAAAAAATAATTTCACCCAAAATTTCGGTATCAAACCGTTCCACCGTGGATTAAAATATGAATTGCTCCTTCTGTTATTCATCAAAATTTATTTAAAATAACAAATAAAAAACAATGCTTAAAATAAAAACAATTTTGTTTTCTTCCAATATAAACAAATATGTATATTTATTTTGTCTACAATTTTTTTTCTATTATTAAAAATCTATAAATCAAAAGGACAAAGAAGAAAAAACAGTATAAAATATGAATGTTTATAATTTAGGTGATATTTATATTCTTAGAACGAATTTGTATGTAAAAGCTGTTGACATTGATTTATTTCACGATTAAGTTCAAGTTTACCGGATGAATAAACGAAATATGATACACTGTACTTTCAAATGGTTTTGAAGGTTTGAAGTGAATTGACATATCCACCCTTCATTCGCGCACTCGGTATTGGTTTGCCCCGAAAACGCGGAAGGTTTTGTTATACACAGCAAGTGTACGAAGATGTTAGCAATAAATGTTAAAAATAAAAATATTCAAAATATTTAAAAAAGCTCAACAACGCAGTCGCATTTACATAAAAAGCTCGGATTATTTGCTTATAATGTACAACCTTCTCAGGAACTGAAGAAAAATTACCATCCGCTATTGCTCCCTTCAATGAGTTGGGAATTTATGTCAATTTTGGTCGCAGAATCATTTATTCGGACGAAGCCAATTTCTATAATCGAAGGATACGCTGACAAGAAAAACTGCAGAATTTAGGGTTTCAAAAGTATACACGTAGTGAAACCGTGTCTATTTGGTGTGGATTTCTGAGTGGCGGGCATACTTTGAAAATGATGCTGACAACTGTGTTCGAATGAATGGAGTAAGCTGATTTTTGTGGCCACAATTGCAAAATTTGTGCAGCAGTCGATCCATTGTGCAACAAGTGTAGTGGCTGTATTTTGGAGACGTTCATTGGCCATCCCGTAGCTACGATTCGACTTTCTTATGGAGAAGTGTTGAGGAACGTTATTACTCCAACGACCCACAAACAATTGGCGCACTTAAAGAAAACATCCGTGGAGCCATTTGCGATATCAAACAATCGACAATATACCGCAAAATTGGGTTAACTGGATGGGCTACTGAGTGAGATACTTTCACTGTTTGAGCATTCATTTATTAAACATTTCATTAGGGCGATCGTAGCAATATTCTGCTCGTGAAGTATCGTCAATGAAACTAACAAATATCATTGGAAAATTGCAATAAACGAAAAAATTAGTGATGTGGCCATCATGTTACTTTCTCCCATGGTATCATCATTTATTTTTACACTTTCATGGTTTATTTTCAATTTAAATCATATTTTAAATGTACATCGTTTTTGGCGTTTTGTAGACTCGCATGAAACTGACGTTTAAAACGTCAAAATTATAAAAGATGGGAAAATTACACTTTAAATTCAAAAACTCAGTTTACTCAAAAACTAAAGAGATTTCGAAAAAAACTTATTTCTTATAAGTTGTTTATTTTGGCATTTTCTACAATTATTATTAACATAAATTTGCTGTAACTATTATCGTTTTATAATTATAAACCAAAAATGAAAAAAAAATAATAATTTTTTTTCTCGGATAACAATGATTTTATGAAAAATGTTTTCAAATAAAATAAACTCATTTCTTTGTTGTCTTCAATATTTGTTTTAATGTGTTTGTGATATTTTTCATATTTAAGAAAATATTGGCAAAAAACAAAAAAACAGTTAAGGTAAACGCCCACTTCCGGTGTATGAAATTTTACCAAAAGCTTTTCAGTTCTTCGGCTTATCAAATAATACAGATGTTCAAAGTTTCATATCAATTGGTCTATTAGTTTTTGAGATATATCTTTAAGTAAAGTCTATTTGTTTTCGCAATACACTGACTTTATTTGTTTAAGGTTTGCTGGAGATAGGAACCAAACCTTAATTTTTGTTTTCAATTTTGCAATGTAAAATGTTGCAACTAATTATACCATCTGTAGTTGTGTCATTTTATTATTCGATAAATATATTACCATGTCCTTTAAAAATTATGTAAGTTAAGGAAAGATTTTTTCTATTAATAATTATATCGCAATTACTAATTAATGCTTCAAGGTCCATCGAATACACTACGCGGTTTTAGATTTATCTTTAAAATGTCAGACAGTTAATTAGGAAACTTGAATGTTGAACTTCCTACAATAATGACATCAATTTATTACATAACGCATCGTATTAACAGTAATCTACGAGACATTTATCGAGAAGCGTTAATTGATGATTTCATTTCATTCTCACAATTTTGGACAATTTTGTGGTTTTCAGAGTGGAAAGTTTTGGATTTGCCTGCTCCGTTTTGTCAACAATATTTATCATGAATTTACCTATCAATTACCATGTGTGTGTTAACACATATTAGATTGATTGTAATTTGCTTATAAAACATAAACCATTTGCAAATATTTGTTGGAATTTTAGGATAATTTTCATATAAATAACTTAGATGTTATAAAGGTCAAAATAATTAGCACATTTTTCCAATATCGATTGCTCAGCAATCTAAATATATCTGGTGCTAATCAAGAACAAAGTGCATTTTTTACCATACATCATCGTTTTATTGTAAAGTGATTTCAAAATAATGATTAAACTCGGCTAAACTAGTGCTTATAATAGTAGTGCAACTGAATTAATCAATCATCAATTACATATTTTTTTTGATAGGTACTAAGGGGTATAATTATGCAGAGTTACTATGTACTTCATTAAGAGTAACAAGATCAGGTAGTCGAACACAAATGCACAAACCTACACGGCTAAAGGAACTCGTGGTCGATAGCCAGTAAGGCAAATTATTCTATAAATACCATTACTGCTATATTTGGGTTTGAATTAAAGCTTCATTATATTTTCTCTTTCCTGACAGGTGTTTCAACAATTGCATTCGATTCTCAAAAGAATGCAAACGGTGCTTCTGCTGTTTACTTTCTCCGTTACGAAGTACGAGAAAGTATTGTGATCGTGATTTTTTTTATTTGAAGACAACAAAGAAATGAACATCTTTTGCTTGAAAACATTTTTGATAAAATCATTTTTATTCGAGAAAAAAATTATTATATTTTTTTAATTTTTGGTTTATAATTATAAAACGATAATAGTTACAGCAAATTTATATTAATAATAACTGTAGAGAATGCTAAACTGAACAACTTATAAAGAATAAGTTTTTTCGAAATCCCTTTAGTTTTTGAGTAAATTGAGTTTTTTAATTTAAAGTATAATTTTGACGTTTTAAACGTCAGTTTCACGCGAGACTACGAAACGTTCGATGGACCTTTAAAGTATGATTGAAATTGAAAATAAACCATAAAAGCGTAAATATAAATGATACCATCAAGTCGGAGAAAGTAACATGATGGCCACATCACCATTTTTTCAATGTACTTTTTGCATTAACATTTTATTTCGCTTGTTAAATGGCGAATGTGGCTATTTGTATCTATACTGAAGGAAATAACGAATTAAAACACTTTCAAAACCATTTTCAAACCCATAACTCGGCGAATTTTCAATCGATTTTGATGAATCTTTGAGGGCGAAAACCTTTGAAGTGTCTTCTTTAAATTCATGCATGTGAACTTAAGCGTAACTCCTTCTGCCCCCCTCTAGCGCCCCTGTGAAGAAAAAGCTTTTTCTGGAACCGTATCCAACTTTGACGATGTCTACGGAGTTGGAAAAAATTTGTCGACACGATCCACCATAAAGGCATTAAAATTTGATCAATTCTCTACGCAGGACTCAAAGAACGAAGTTCCTACGACGATTTGGCATCAAGTTATGGGTAAACTGCATTTTGAAGTTTTTCGCACACAACTCAGAAGTTTTATCCGCGCTTAATCACTCGCAAATAAGGTAAGTATTTCCACATTAAACAAAATTTAAAAGTAAAATATCCAACATGGTTTTCAAATAACACCAGAAGTTTTAACCGAGCTAAATCCCAAAAAAGGCGCAAATAAATTTTCTTTAAATCAATAAAGACTAACACTAAACAGGAATCATCTATAAAGACTGGTCTTTCGTTCGGAACAAAAAGCCATCCTCTCGAATTCCTGGTATGAATACACTTTTCCGAAATTGCGAAAATTTTCCCATCACACTGATTTGATAATGGAAATCAAATTATGAAAATTTTATATTTCTTGGAGCCCCTGCGAGGAAGCCTAGGCTCCACTGGCTGCGACGGCGTATTCATTGGGAACCACTGATATAGCCTATTTAATCAGAGAGGCAAATTCGACAATGTTTGATTACAGCACTTGCATTTGCTGCTTAAATTGCGAAATTTAAATTGAGAAATCAATCACGCCCATACTTTAATACCGAATCCTAAGCAATTACCATACACAATTGATGACCTTGAGAAATATGATACCTATACACCAGTGTTCCTAGATCTGTAGGAAATAACATTTCAATGATCCGAATTGAAAGTTCATTATCTTTCGAAATAAATTCAGGTAGTTATAAACAGGTTGCCGTTTTGGGGATTCCAATTTAACGGTTCTTGTATTTTTAATCGGATGGAAACACGCGCACCAAACTTGTTGTTGTTATTCAGCATAAAGTAGTTTTTTTTTAGAATTTTAATTACATGATATAAATAAGGAAACAAGAATCGAATAGCTATTTATAGTTCAATGGTCAATTGAATTCAGTTTAAATATAGAATTATTAGGTATTTATTTTAAATTTAATATCCGCTAAATGAATTAAATTTATTGATACGTAAAATTTGTCGTTTTGGGTTTTCAAGGTCATTTGGTTAAGTAAAAATAGTACGTTTTATATGCATGAGTCCAAATCAAAGTTCTAATGGACAAGTGCGATAAGGCGATTTAAGATACGAATGTATCCGCCACTTAATGTACGTATTTTCTTTATACTTAACCTCTTCGCGCCCATGTGGCGACAAACAAAAAATTACAGCAAAAATATTTTACCAAAAAAAGCGCCCTCTATGGAATATTTTTTTTATATTTCTTTGCATAAATGAGTAAATTTGTAACAGTGGAATAATATGTCGTAGGAAAAGGTAACAGCAAGAAAAAAATAATTTTTCAGGATTATCCTATAGCCCAATGAAAGCTACATGGGCGCGAAGTGGTTAACAGCTTTTTGTTTCTTGCACCAATTCTGGAATTTTTCATACTGCTTTAATACTTTAAATTTTTTCGGTGGCAAATACAGTGCGATAGAGCTTGCAACATCTGCAAAATCGGGCGGTGTACTTATAAAATTATTGCCATTGCTATTTCCACTGTTTTCTCATCATTATTTGTTGAAATAACAATTTTATCAAAGTCACACAATAAATTATGATAATAAACGTCAGTTTTGTTTCTATTTAGAGCCGTATTCAATAGCTGAATTTTATAGTTGTATAAAATAAGTTAATATTATATGTAACCTGTCCATTTACTACTTTTCCATGTACAGTATTATTTATTTGTAGTGTCCATTGGAAAATAAAGAATTATTATTATTATTATTTATCCGCCCATTAGATGCGTGCGCCATCTCATAACAAGGTGAAAATACAGTAATGGCAGTAATGGTTGATGTGTATTAGTTATACATATTTATTAATTGTGTTTGGATTTTTCTGCAAAACGTTGGAAAAAATATTGTGTGTAATTTCGGGCGCAAAGCCCGTTTCCCGATTTTGATCGGCGGTCTATTTCAACCGGCAAATACGTACTTTGCGCACTCACTACACAAATAGCTATTCATGTTTTGTATTTAAACGGGTGAATCCCGTAAATAAATGTATTATTATTATTATATATGTCGTTCGGGTCGAGATCCTAATCGAGAAAAATCGGTTGATCCTACGCCAAAATAGTTAAAGAATAATTAAAAAAGATTTCTGATAACTGTTTTTACTTTCTCCGTTACGAAGTACGAGAAAGTTTTGTAAAAAAAAATTTTTTTTTTTGTCATCTAAATTTGTCTTCTCACGCTGCCATTTTTCGTACGGTGAAGTTTGGATAATTTTCTTTGTATAATTGCGAAGGCCAGTTCTTTAAGTTTGTTCTCTCAAAATTTCAAGCATCTGTCAAATTAAATGTGGAATTTATGGAGAAATTTCTGGAACAAGTGCATTTTTTGGTCATCGAAATTTGTCTTCTAATGCGGCCATTTTTTATAGGGTCAAAGTTTGGATAATTTTCTTAAGATAAATATGAAGACTAGTTCTTTAAGTTTGTTCTGTCAAAATTTCAAGCATTTGTCGAATGAAATGTGGAATTTATAAAGGAAATTCTGGAAAAATTATTTTTTTTTTGGTCGTCGAAATTTGCCTTGTGTCACGGCCATTTTATGTAGAGGGAAGTTTGGATAATTTTCTTTAAATAAAAACGAAGAATAGTTCTTTAAGTTTGTTCTGTCAAAATTTCAGGCATCTGTCAAATTAAATGTGGAATTTATGGAGAAATTTCTGGAACAAGTGCATTTTTTGGTCATCGAAATTTGTCTCCTAATGCGGCCATTTTTATAGGGGCAAAGTTTGGATAATTTTCTTAGGATAAATATGAAGACTAGTTCTTTAAGTTTGTTCTGTCAAAATTTCAAGCATTTGTCGAATGAAAAGTGGAATTTATAGAGGAAATTCTGGAAAAATTGTTTTTTTTTTGGTCGTCGAAATTTGCCTTCTGGCGCGGCCATTTTATGTAGAGGGAAGTTTGGATAATTTTCTTTGAATAAAAACGAAGACTAGTTCTTTAAGTTTGTTCTGTCAAAATTTCAAGCATCTGTCGAATTAAATGTCGAATTTATAGAGGAATTCCCAGGAAAAGTGCATTTTTGGTCATCAAAATTTGTCTTCTAGCGCGGCCATTTTGTGTAGGGGGAAGTTTGGATAATTTTCTTTTGATAAATACAAAGACTGGTTCTTCAAGTTTGTTCCGTCAAAATTTCAAGCATCTATCGTATTAAATGTGGAATTTATGGAGGAATTTCTAGAAAAAGTGCATTTTTTGGTCATAGAAATTTGTCTTCTAACGCAGCCATTTTATGGAGGGGGAAGTTTGCATAATTTTCTTTGGATAATTGCAAAGACTAGTTCTTTAAGTTTGTTCTGTCAAAATTTCAAGCATCTGTCGAATTAAATGTCGAATTTATAGAGGAATTCCTGGAAAAAGTGCATTTTTGGTCGTCGAAATTTGTCTTCTAGCGCGGCCATTTTGTGTAGGGGGAAGTTTGGATAATTTTCTTTGGATAAATACGAAGACTAGTTCTTTAAGTTTGTTCTGTCAAGATTTCAAGCATCTGTCGAATGAAATGTGGAATTTATAGAGGAAATTCTGGAAAAATTGTTTTTTTTTTGGTTGTCGAAATTTGTCTTCTTACGCGGCCATTTTTCGTACGGTGAAGTTTGGATAGTTTTTTAGAGCATTATGAAGACTAGTTCTTCAAGTTTGTTCCGTCGTTTTTCCCTAGATGCCATTTCAACAATTTCTGGAAAAAAAATTGTTTCTGTGTGTGTGTGTGTGTGTGTCTGCTGTGTACGCTGTATCTTAAAAACTAATAGAGCAATTGATATAAAACTTTGAACATACGTCTTATTTGATAATCTGAAGAACTGAAAAGCTTTTGCTAAAATTTCGTACACCGGAAGTGGGTGTTTACCTTAACTATTTTTTTGTTTTTTGCCAATATTTTCTTAAATATGAAAAATATCACAAAAACATTTAAACAAACATTGAAGACAACAAAGAAATGAACATCTTTTGCTTGAATACATTTCTCATAAAATCATTTTTATTCGAGAAAAAAATTTATTATTTTTTAAAAAATTTTGGTTTATAATTATTAAACGATAATAGTTACAGCAAATGTATGTTAATAAAAATTGTAGAGAATGCTAAAATGAACAACTTATAAAGAATAAGTTTTTTTTGAAATCCTTTTAGTTTTTGAGTAAACTGAGATTTTTAATTTGAAGTATAGTTTTTTGATCTTTTATAATTTTGACGTTTTAAACGTCAGTTTCATCCGAGTTTACACAACGCTCGATGTACATTTAAAATATAAATTCAATTGAAAATAAACCATGAAAACGTAAATATAAATGTTTATGATATCATCAAGTCGGAGAAAGTAACATGATGGCCACATCACCATTTTTCATGTTTTGTATTTAAGCGGGTGAATCCCGTAAATAAATGTATTACTATTATTATTATTATATATGTTGTTCGGGTCGAGATCCTAATAATAATAATAATAATAATACAACTTTAATTCCCAATAAAAGATACAGTAGCTATACTTAGTATAGGAATAACGTCAAGAAATACATAAAAATACATAAAAATCGGTTGATCCTCCGCCAAAATAGTTAAAGAAGATTTCTGACAGCTGTTTTAGGTGTTACAGCAGCGGAAAGTTGACTTACCGTCACCATTCATTAATGATAACAATCAAATAAACTTGAAATATCAACTTCCCTCAGTATCGACAATTCATATTTAAAAGCACACATTCTCGTAGATAGAAACCTTCACTTTCTCCAGGAATAACATTTTCCTGAAAACCTTCTTATTATTATCTCGTCGACAATTACCATTCTCTTCGTCCGACCTGCTCGATCACTTATGTCCGTGACTTAGCGCCAACGACGCCGATTTTAAGCGTACAAATCCCCAAAACTCACAATTCTTTTAATGGTACTCTCTGCAGCATTACATTACATTAAATCGTCGAAACTGAAAAGCCTTGCACGGTATAATGCAGCTAACATAAAAAAATATCCTTTTTCTCGGGCGGTCGTCATCGAGGCAATCATTTGTAAAATTGCACTGACCTCAGCCGCTGCGTTTTGTGTAATCCGTCGAATTTGTTCGGATTATAGAATTAAATCCGATAATTGTTAACACTTTCCCACCGTAACCGTAACCGTAACCAACCACCCGAACCGGGAAATCACCCGTTCAATGTGGTCCGGCCTTGCTTATTAATTAGTCACTTTAATTCAATTTCGCGATTTGGAAAAAATTTATAATTAGATTAATCGGTTCGATATTTAGTCCTTGTTAATTATTCCCATTAGTTGATTTTACTAGATCATATTTGATACACTAACTGACTTTTTTAAAAATTTCAAATCTTAGAATTCAATTTTCGTATCTTTACAGTTCAAATTTGGAGCGTTCCTGTTTGGTTTCCATTTAGGATATTTTTTTTATGGGATATCAGAAATGTGTTGTTTTCTATGGATTTTGAACTTTTAAAGCAAATTTCTTGACTGATTATTGTTTTTGTACAGTTTTTTAAACTGTAGAATGCAGTTTTCGTTTCCACAGTTTTGTTTCTACTTATGATATGGGAATTGTTTTTACAGGAAATCATATAGGTGTTGTATTTTAATGGATTTTGAGCTTTTTAAGCAAAATCTTTGACTGGTAATTTTTCTACAATTTTTCAAAAACGAATAACAAGTGAGAAAATGCAGATTTTTGCGAGGGTAAGAAAACAACCGAAGCAAAAATCAAAACAAGATGGCTACACTAACTATATTGTAACACGTTTTCCCTTTTGTCCTCAATGTTACTAGGAGTAATTAGACGTTGTAGAAAATTTTGTGCTGTTAAAAAATTAGTGCGCGATCTGAACATAAAATTGGTGTTAAAAAAGTTAAAAAAAAAAACTATAACAATTTCGAAGCCAAAAAAATTAAACTTATTATTTCAGCTACTACTCTCTTATTTATACTCAAATAAATTTAATAAACACGAAAATATTAATGTCTACTTAAACTATAAAATATGATCAAAACAATTTGGTTAAATCACATGTTCAAACTTAAGAAAGTATCTTAATTTGATTAGAACCGATTTGTCATCATCATTTCCGTTGGTGACCCACTTTGCACGGCTTTAATACCGTGTAATTGCGCATTGTGCTTGATTTATTGTCATTTTGGTTACAATTAGCAATTGGTTAAATGTCATGTAAATGCACCAGTTTCGCGATTTGTCTCTGGTAGGATGTGATTTGGGTTAAATGGTTATTAGTGCGAAACGTATTATTTCCGATATTTCAAACCAGTATGTGGAATTGGATTATTGAACTGTGCTTATTTGATAATCTAGTTTTAAGAGCCATTGAAATTTCCGTTGCGCAAACACAAACGGTTCTTAAGGACTTGTCCAAAAGAGATTATTTCCACACTTGTTTTGTAACTGGCAGACGTATTGATTCATTGTTCAAAATCTACAATTATTAAACGATGATGTTCCTGCAAGAAGGGGTTAACTCTCGTTTTGTTAGTTTTGAGATATAAAGACATTTACACGAGCTATAGGAACTTGACTAGAAGGAAGATCAGTTTCGTTGTCTGGTAAATAAAAGACCATATAGCGAAACTGATTCTAGTTCATTTGATCATGATGTAATCACTTGTATTTGTAAGAATTTATGTTATGTTTCTAAGGCATGGTCAATAAACGATTTATTATTATTATCTTTTCAAAACTTGATTTTTACATCAATGCGTTTGGAAAACATTGTAATTTCCTCTATTACATTTAAGAATTAAAATTCGGTTTTAGAAATATATAGTCGATTTTCGAGTTAACCCCTTTTTGACAACTCGTCATAACTGACACATTAGCTATACCTGTACTGCAAGAAAGAGTTTTATCTTATTTCTTGGTAAAGTAACACCATTATTACCTATTGCTTTCTTCTATGTTTCAATATAAAAAATGCTATCTGACTGTCTTCCTATATTGCCCATGAGTGATACGTTAATAAAAATTTTAATGAACATATCAGTAAAACGGAACATTATAAATTAAATAAAATAATTATTTTACTAGTAGGTACCTATTTTACAGTTTAATGTTACAACTTTGGTAAAACAGAATAAAATTATTTCCTAATTTGAGTAAACCGCCTAATCAGCTTTTTTTCATTTTGGGGTACAAGGTATTATCACTTGCAAATCCTTGCAAATTGATACTTCGTTCGATTTTCGTTGTTTTGAATAGGTTTATTTTTTTCCACTCCTCATCTTCCTTAAAGGTGCACCTAAAACACAAGATTTTAAAATCACCTTGAAAGTTATTTAATAAATATTACCTCACAACGTTATTCCTTATGGAATTATGCTACCAAATTTTTCAATACCTATCCAGCGGATCTTCATAAAATGAATTATTTCTCCTTCTACAGTTTTCTTTCTATTTACGAGTCTCATTCTCGTTTGCAGCTCTTTTATCTCCTAAAACTTATCATTACTTATTTTTCCTCCATGAAGATCGAAAGATATTCTGACACTCATCGACGGAATATATGTTTTGTATTTTTCTACTGTTCCAAAATCTATAAACGAATACCCAACTTCAGGAAATGTACGTTTTGTTTTAATTACCTATTGCCATAAACACACTATAGAACAATTATTCAGACCCGCCGCAGAATCGCTCCAAGCTATAAGATTTTCTGCCTTTTTCTTTCTTTTCAAAAAAGGCCATCAGACAACTTCCTATTTCGTCTTTTCGACCCCAGGTGTCCAGAGGTGAAAGTTCCCAGTGCCATGAGGATGTTCTTTATTCGCTAAGTGTGTGTATACCTAAGTTATAAATCCAATTGATTTCTTTATTGTATTCTTTATTTTAATTTTTTCTTGTAAAAAGGTTCGTCCGTCAATAAATAAATAAATAAACAAAGCTGGCGGAAGTAGAATGCGATACCAGTAGACAGCTTTGGCAACGGTAGAGTTTTTAGAGGACCGTCCCATTTCGTCCATGGAATTTTATGGGCGGGGTAGTTTATTGGGGTAAGTGATAATCACCACTGGCTCATAAAAACGTCACGTGGCCGTGACTATAAAATAAGTTAACCCCTTTTTGGAGTACAAAAGTGTGTATGACACTCAGTTAACTCCTTCTGCTTCTTAAGTTGAGCAACACTGGCGCATTCTGTTGAGAAATCTATAAAGCCTAAACATAGGAAGCCCATCCTGATGTTCTATGACGTCTTAAAATTATTTTTGAAAAAAAATCTAGTTAACCCCTTCCTGCACCAAGTTCTTCAATTGATGCTGGAATCGTGTTTTTACATCGGTTTGATTCCTACAGTTACACACTTGGAATCGTTTAATTCGTAGTATATTATAATTGCAGCCATAAAACAAAAGAAAAATCCGAAAATGGATTATCACTAGTTTTTCCGGAAATTCCTATGCAAATCGCAGTTTTACTAAATTTGCACTTTTGCTTAGATTTCCTTCATTTTCCTGGAAATTCCTTCAGGAATTTAAAAAAAATTCAGTACATGTTCTAGACGTATATAGCTATAAAACAAAAGGAAAATCCGAAAATAGGTTATCACTAGTTTTTCCGGAATTTTCCATGCAAATCGCAGCTTTGCTAAATTTGCACTCTCGCTTAGATTTCCTTAATTTTCCCGAAAATCCCTAGAGGAATTTCAATAAAATTTTCAGGATATGTTCCAGACGTATGTAGCTATAAAACAAAAGCAAAATCCGACAATGGGTTATCACTAGTTTTTCCGGAATTTTCCATCGTAATCGCAGCTTTGATAAATCTGCACCTTGGCTTAGATTTCCTTAATTTTCCTGAAAATCCCTTTATGAATTTCAATAAAATTTTCAGGATATATTCCAGACGTATGTAGCCGTAGAACAAAAGCAAAATCCGAAAATGGGTTATCACTAGTTTTCCGAAATTTTCCATGCAAATCGCTGCTTTGCTAAATTTGCACCTTTGCTTAGATTTCCTTAATTTTCCTGAAAATCCCTTCATGAATTTCAATAAAATTTTCAGGATATATTCCAGACGTATGTAGCCGTAGAATAAAAGCAAAATTCGAAAATGGGTTATCACTAGTTTTCCGGAATTTTCCATGCAAATCGCTGCTTAGCTAAATTTGCACCTTTGCTTAGATTTTCTTAATTTTCCCGAAAATCCCTTTATGAATTTCAATAAAAATTTCAGGATATATTCCAGGCGTATATAACTATAAAACAAAAGCAAAATCCGAAAATGAGTTATCACTAGATTTTCCGGAAATTCTCATGCAAAACGCAGCTTTGCTAAATTTGCACTTTCGCTTAGATTTTCTTCAGTTTCCTGAAAATCCCTTCATGAATTTTAATAAAATTTTCAGGATATGTTCCAGACGTATGTAGCTATAAAACAAAAGCAAAATCCGAACACGGGTTATCACTAGTTTTTCAGGAAATTTCCATGCAAATCGCAGCTGCTAAATTTGCACTTTCGCTTAGATTTTCTTCATTTTCCTGAAAATCCCTTCATGAATTTCAATAAAATTTTTAGGATTTGTTTCAGACATATGTAGCTATAAAACAAAATAAAAATCCAAAAATGAGTCATCACTAGATTTTCCAGAAATTCCCATGCAAATCGCAGCTTTGCTAAGATTGCACTTTCGCTTAGATTTTCTTCATTTTCCTGAAAATACCTTCATGAATTTAATAAAATTTTCAGGATATGTTCCAGACGTATGTAGCCGTAGAACAAAAGCAAAATCCGAAAATGGGTTATCACTAGATTTTCCTGAAATTCCCATGCAAATCGCTGCTTTGCTAAATTTGCACTTTCGCTTAGATTTTCTTCATTTTCATGAAAATCCCTTCATGAATTTCAATAAAATTTTCAGGATATGTTTCAGACGTATGAAGCTATAAAACAAAAGCAAAATCCGAATACGGGTTATCACTGTTTTTTCTAGAAATTTCCAAGCAAATCGTTACTTTGCTAAATTTGCACTTTCGCTTAGATTTCCTTAATTTTCCTGAAAATCTCTTTATGAATTTCAATAAAATTTTCAGGATATATTCCAGACGTATGTAACTATAAAACAAAAGCAAAATCCGAAAATGGGCTATCACTAGTTTTCCGGAATTTTCCATGCAAATCGCAGCTTTGCTAAATCTGTACCTTTGCTTAGATTTCCTTAATTTTCCCGAAAAACCCTTTATGAATTTCAATAAAATTTTCAGGATATATTCCTGACGTATGAAGCTATAAAACAAAAGCAAAATCCAAATACGGGTTATCGCTAGTTTCTCCAGAAATTTCCATGCAAATCATTACTTTGCTAAATTTGCACTTTTGCTTAGATTTCCTTAATTTTTCTGAAAATACCTTGGTGAATTTCAATAAAATTTTCAGGATATGTTCCAGACGTATGCAGCTGTAAAACAAAATAAAAATCCGAAAATGGGTTATCACTAGTTTTTCCGGAAGTTTCTATGTAAATCGTTACTTTGCTAAACTTGCACTTTCGCTTTTTTGCAAATCTTAATCCCTATTATCCGTCCATGCAACGGAAGTTACATTGACGCCATTGAAATTTCTTACAAACATCCCCGCAAGAGGTTCTTCGATCTTTCTTTTTTGTTACGTAATCGACAAGCAATTTACAGTTATTTGAACTGTTGTCAATGCTATGCCATCGCTTGCCAAAAATTATATGTAGTGGTAAAAAACTGGTAGTTGTTGTCAATATATACTGCATGATTTAGATCGTATCTGCTCGTAAATATGGTATTTCCAACGTCACCTTCGACAATGGCATTTACTTCACGCAATTTAGAGAGGAAAGTAGACGTTTGCATCGCATGTGAGGAAAGTAAATCCATTATTGGAGAAATAGATGTACTTTTCTCGCGAGTAAGGCAAGTATAGTATATTACATACCGGGTCGGGAAGTAATGCATTACAGCCGGGAGCCTAGATTGCGAACCGAGGCGCGAAGCTAGGATATTGTTATTTCTTTACATATATTTTCTACGTCCGCACAGTTATATCTTTCTGCGAAATAATTTAAACTACACGACCGGACAGTAATATTATTTTTCTCCGTAAAATGATATTTTCTTTTCTTTACAACTGGACGGTAATATTATGCTCCTCAACAAATTAAATCTCCTGTTTAAAAACAAGGATACTCTCGACCAGGACGATTGTATTTTCTTTCCGCATTGAGATTTTCTCGGGAAACCCGCTAATTAGCCGCAAGATGTAGCCTCGATTGACCCATGGTCGCTCCGAGACATTGCTATTGATCTACTTAATTCGTCAATACTTCAAGTGACGACAATCCTTATTAGGTCGCCATTAAATTCAGTAAATAGACGTGAAACGTGTATATATTTCGAAGAAAGGATCGCGTTTAGAAGGTATTTGCATAATTAATTATGATCGGTGACGTAATGGTTTTATATTCAAAACGTTTCATTGAAAATTGAAAAATTCGTAAAATATCATTTTAATTATATTCATTACATCATTAGTATAGAGACAAGTATAAAAACATTCTTTATGTATTCCAATTGCGAATGGTACTGGTCACCCATCCGAATTCAAACCCCGAGCAACGTTGCTTGACTTGAGCAAACCACCAGCGTTTGTAAATTTCTTATTTGTCTGATGTTTAATATCTGAATAAATATGAATTATTTATTAGTACGTTCACTACGGTTACGATTTTTATGTGACGGGTCATATAAACCCCGTACATTTGTTTTTATTGTGTTACTGCAACCGAAGTTAATCGGTACCACAAATGTAAATGTATTAATATATTTAATTAATTAATTAGTACTTTCGGAAATTATAAGTTTACTACCATAATGGAATAGAGTTTTAACTTTAATTTGAGACTTTAAAATCATATTTATTTTAGTTAGTTTCTTTACGAAACGTATTATTAAATGCCGCTTATATGTAAGGCGGGTTGCCAAGCAGACTGCCCTCTTAATATTAGTCTGTGCTTGGTACCAAAAAACTTTTAATTCCGTCAAAGTACCACCAAGTTACAACCTCCGACGGTGGGGAAGTTCGATGAAATACGGGACTTATATGCCCCGTAACGCTGTCAACGAGTTAAATTTATCCCCTCCCAAATGTTGTTAGGGACTACTAGATGGCGCTGAAAATCATTCTACTATTTTAAATGTATTAGGAGTATTACTTTCTTTGAGCAGTTCTAAAAATGTATTCTCTTCAATTTATTAGTTTCATTTCAAACAAATCGAAGGATTTATCTTTGACACAAATCATTTATCGTGACTCAAAATTCGCTCAATTACAACCGTAATAAAGTCAATAAACAAATTATCTTGGCCCACCTTGTGTGGCAAAAAAAAGACGCGAAACGAAGGGAACGGATATTCGTTCAAGTATAATTGGAGAAATACGAAATGCGTGATTCAGTGGCGTAGCATTGATAAAGCGTCAACATCCAAAAAGATCTTGCGGCCTTCGAAGACTTCCTTCCGGATAGATTGTTGTTGTTCGAACAATGCGTAGAAAGGAAATTGCCCAACGCACGGGTAAACACATTTATTCGCGATGTTAAATCGCGTCGTGTGAAGCGAGCCGACTTAAATCGCTGACCGAGTAAAGGCGACTTGCTCGAATGGAAAGGTCCGTATTTATTAATAATCCACGAAGATTATTTAAATGTTGTGTATAAAATCAAGGATAGAAAATTAAAACCACAATACTCACGTTTCAGCAACTCAAGTTGCGATTATAAAAACACTTTAGTTTTAACCCGCCAATCTGTGATACCGGGATTGTCGAATAACTTTATTCTTCGTTGTTGTTTTTTGTTGTAATTTCGAGTAGCTGCAGCATTGCAGAGTTTAAATTGATTAAATATCTTTGTTTTATTGTCAAAGAGCATAAATTAAAAAAAAAACATGAACTATTACTAACTTTTTGGACTTCAAAATGTATATTTTCCCTAAAAAAATCACACAGACGCACAGACGTACAGACACAGACATATTTTCCAAAAATCGTTAAAATCGCCTCTATGAACCTTAAAATGAATATTTTCGTTTAAAAAAAAAAATTACAAAATTTTCGCGATCACTTTCCTGTACTTACGTAACGATGAAAGTAAAAATATATTCCACAGTGAAGCGACATATTTTTTTTATTAATTATAAAAATAATTTAATCGTGTAATAAATTATTAAACCATTTGTTAAATCGATGTAACACCTCCCATTTTCTCATTAATTACTTGTAATTTGGTAAAAGCGTATGTAAATAAGAATCTGTAAGGTTGCAAAAGCAAGGACACTGCACCTACTCTCACCTGCCGCCCGCCCAATTAACTTAATTACTTTTTTATATAAACAATTTTAACACTGCACCAAGAACAATCCTTAATTAGCGTTTAATTAACACACCGCAGAACTATGTCTGGATTTTGTAACTTAACCGCTGTGCAAATTTTGCAATGATCAACAACTATACATTGAATAATGCATTTTTTATTAAAAAAATATATATATATACACTGGTGGAAAAAAATTAAACACTTGAAATTCGTGAAATTTTCCAAAAATTGTTGAAATGAGATCTAAGGACCACAAAACGAATATTTTCGTAAAAAAAATTTTTGGAAAAAATTTCACGATCACAATACTTTCTCGTACTTCGTAACGGAGAAAGTAAAAGGGCATAATATTATAAACTCCTTTATTGAACCATCTTCTATTTTCACAAACAACAAATACGAACCACTACTGCGTGTAAATCTTAATTAATGGATCGACACCATATTTTTTGCAGTAATTATTCATTATTTCAAGGAGATGAACAATTAAAAATAGTACCGTTTAATTTATTTTGGTGTACTGACCTTCAGACATACATTCGTAAGCCGAATACGTGGGCGGAGCAAGCAAACCTACAATTATCACAATTATTAAACATTAAACGAAGTACAATCGAATAAATCATTCGTTCTCAAGAATGTTTACGTTAGTCGATAAATTACCGTTTTAATAAATGTGATTTTCCTAAGAAACATTTTATTAGCCAAGTACAAATACAATAACTGGTGTGATTGAAGGGCACCTGTCAAAGTAAAAAAAAATAAATAAATTTATATTTAAAGTATTTTTTGTAACTCATTGTACAAATGGCGCCAGCAGTGGTTTCTTCAGGAAATCATTTCAAAGTTAACTTTTCTATGGTTTTTCACGTTTTCGTCAAAAATTCAAAATCGTCAATTTTAATTGAATCCGACTAATTTGCACATTCCCTTAAAAAAATTGACAAATCACAGCTGAAAACAAAATAGAAACCCTCAAAGCGTGAACCAAAGCTGAGAAAATTGCTTTTTCACTATTATTGACAGTTGAAAATCACCATTTTTTACAATTGAATATCACAACTCTTGACAGTTGAAAATCATCAGTTTAACCGTTGAAAATCACTGTTTTTGACAGTTCAAAATCACAATTTTTGACAGTTAAAAATCACTATTTCTGACACTTGAAATGAAAGCTGAAAATCACTATTTTTACCAAAAAACTGTTGAATCTAGCTATTTTTGACAGTTGAAATCGCTGTTTTAACCGTTAGAAATAACAATTTTTGACAGTTAAAAATCATTATTTTTGACTGTTGAAAATCATTATTTTTGACTGTTGAAAATCATTATTTTTGACAGTTGAATATCACCATTTTTTACAATTAAAAATCACCACTCTTAACAGTTGAAAATCCCGAATCGAAGCAGTGGTTTCTTCAGGAAATCATTTCAAAGCCATTTTTTGAGCAAAGGTAAGAAGGGGGGACCCTTCTATAGTTTTTCACGTTTTCGTCAAAAATTCAAAATCGCCAATTTTAATTGAATCCCACTAATTTGCATACAAGAAGCACAGATTTGCAAACCGCGTTCGATTTGGATTCTTCGTTTAGCCGCTACGGCCGTTAAAAGTCTGAAAAAAATCGACTTTTTTCAAAATTTTCCATAAAGTTCATGGTGACTTGCTAACTTTTTTGTTACTTTGGATGCAATTTTTTTACGCCAAATCAAAATCAGTATTTTTGAGAGTTAAAAATCAGTATTTTTGACACTTGAAATGACAGCTTAAAATTACTATTTTTTCCAAAAAAATGTGAATGAATATCACATTAAAAGTACTTCCTGATTCTAATTTTAATTTACTTCTATATTTTTTATTAATTTATTTGTACACCTGACTCGTGCAAAACTGTATTGTTGTGGCATAAATAAAATTATTATTATTATTTTTAAAATCACCAAGTCTGGCGGTAGAAAATCACTGTTTTTGGCAGTTGAAAATGACTATTTTTGGCAGTTAAAACAAACTCTTTTTAAAAGCTTAAAATTACTATTTCTGCCAGTTTTTTTTTACAGTTGAAAATCAACATTTCTGGCAGATGAAAATCTTAATTTTTGATAGTTATATAGCGTTATTTTTGACAGTTAGAAATCAAATTTTTTACAGTTTAAAGTCATTATTTTCGGCAGTTGAAATCACTGTTTTGAAATCATTTCAAGCAGGTAAAACTCACTTTCTTTTGTCATTTCTGACGTTTGAAAATTCTCATCTTTGATATTAAATATCATTATTTTTGACAGTTGAAAACCATTATATTTGACAGTAGAAAACCATTTTTTTGCCAGTTGAAAATTACCATTTTTGACAGTTGGAAATCACTACTATTGATTATTAGTGATAGTTAAAAACCATTATTTCTATTATAATTTTGACAGTATAAAATCACTATTTCTGGCCGTTTAAATCAATGTTTTTGACAGCTTGAAATCGCTATCTCCACCAATCGAAGATCACTATTTTTCGACAGCTGAAAATCACTATTTGGGGCACTTGAAATCACTACTTTTGAGAGCATTTCACAATTTTTTGCCAGTTACGAATCACTATTTTATTACAGTAACAAATCACTATTTCCGACAGTTAAAACATTCTTATTTTTTGTATTAAATATCATGATTTTGGCAGTCGAAAACCATTATTTCTGACAGTTAAAAATCGCCATTTTCACAGTTTGAAGTCACCATTTCTGGCAGTTGAAATCAATGTTTTTGACAACTTAATATCACTATTTCTGCCAGTTAAAAATCACTATTTTTGACAGCAAAAAATCGCTATTTCGGGCAGTTGAAATCTCTGTTTTTGACTGCTTATAATCACCATTTTTTGCCTGTTACGAATCACTATTTTGTTACAGTTGAAAATCGCTATTTCTGACAGTTAAAAAGTCATCATTTTTTGTATTGAATATCATGATTTTGGCAAAAGGAAACCATTATTTCTGACAGTTATTAATTTCCATTATGGAGAGTTTGAAGTCACTATTTCGGGCAGTTGAAATCAATGTTTTTAACAACTTAAAATCACTATTTCTGCCTCTTAAAAATCAATATTTTTTGACAGCAGAAAATCACTATTTCGGCCAGTTGAAATCTCTGTTTTTGGCTGCTTGCAATCATCATTTTCTGCCTGTTGCGAATCACTATTTTGTTACAGTTGAAAATCACTATTTCTGACAGTTAAAAAATCATCATTTTTTGTATTGAATATCATGATATTGGCAATAGAAAACCATTACTTCTGACAGTTATTAATCATACTTTTGACAGTTTGAAGTCACTATTTCTGGCAGTTGAAATCTATGTTTTTGACAACTTAATATCACTATTTCTGCCAGTTAAAAATCACTATTTTTGACAGCAAAAAATCGCTATTTCGGGCAGTTGAAATCTCTGTTTTTTGGCTGCTTATAATCACCATTTTCTGCCAGTTACGAATCACTATTTTGTTACGGTTGAAAATCACTATTTCTGACAGTTAAAAAATCATCATTTTTTGTATTGAATATCATGATTTTGGCAAAAGGAAACTATTATTTCTGACAGTTATTAATCTCCATTATGGAGAGTTTGAAGTCACTATTTCGGGCAGTTGAAATCAATGTTTTTGACAACTTAAAATCACTATTTCGGCCCGTTAAAAATCACTTATTTTGACAGTTGAAAATCGACATTTCTGACAGTTGAAAATTCTCATTTTTATATTGAATTTCATATTTTTTTTGACAGTTGAAAATCATTATTTCCGACAGTTAAAAATCACCATTTTTAACAGTTGCAAATCACTACTATTGACGGTTGAAAATCACTATTTCTGACAGTTAAAAAATCATCATTTTTTGTATTAAATATCATGATTTTGGCAGTTGAAAACTATTATTTCTGACAGTTATTAATCGCATTTTTGACAGTTTGAAGTCACTATTTCTGGCAATTGAAATCACCGTCTTTGACAACTTAAAATCACTATTTCTGCCAGTTAAAAATCACTTATTTTGACGGTTGAAAATCGACATTTCTGACAGTTGAAAATCCTCATTTTTTATATTAAATTTCATATTTCTTTTTGACAGTTGAAAATCATTATTTCGGACGGTTAAAAATCGCTATTTTTGACAGTTGAAAATCACTACTATTGACGGTTGAAAATCACTATTTCGGACAGTTAAAAAATCATCATTTTTTGTATTAAATATCATGATTTTGGCAGTTGAAAACTATTATTTCTGACAGTTATTAATCGCATATTTGACAGTTTGAAGTCACTATTTCTGGCAATTGAAATCACCGTCTTTGACAACTTAAAATCACTATTTCTGCCAGTTAAAAATCACTTATTTTGACGGTTGAAAATCGACATTTCTGACAGTAGAAAATCCTCATTTTTTATATTAAATTTCATATTTTTTTGACAGTTGAAAATCATTATTTCTGACAGTTGAAAATCACCATTTTTGACAGTTGAAAATCATTACTATTGACGGTTGAAAATCACTATTTCTGACTGTTGAAAATCGACATTTCTGGCAGTTGAAAATTAATTAATTTTTGATATTAAATATCATTATTTTTGACAGTTGAAAACCATTATTTCTGATAGTTGAAAATCACCGTTTTGTACAGTTTAAAATTACTATTTCTGGCACCTGAACTCAATATTTGTGACAGCTTGAAATCACTATTTCTGGCAGTTAAACATGGGGTGCTAAGTTGACCGACCCGTAAATCAGGGTGGTAGAAGATGTTAGCGTGGAAGCCCATTTTAGCAGCGAGCACACCCTCAATTTCCTAATTATGCTACTGATTACGTTATTGAAGAGTAGATAATACACTTGAATCATTTATTCTGCTTGAAGTCGCCCAAGAGAATTTTTCAGGCATGACGTACGTGTAAACGAACGCCATGTCCACAAAACATTTCGTTGGATGTCACGTTAACTAAATCAGGCCAAGCGGTCAAGGGCGGGACGATTAAAAGTGCCAATTGTGTCGCTTCTGACTTTGGTGAGTTCAACATGCAATGGTACATTCTTCACTCGGATGTGGTCGAGTGAACCATGGTTTTGAGCGGAAACAGAAATTAATTAAACTACTCGAAATAATGAGGAATCGTATATGAAATTTGCAAAAGTAGGTGTTCCCCAAGGGAGTACGCTAGAACCGGTTAAACAAATATCAATGTTTAAAAAACTTCAAATAACTCCTGTATTTACGATATGAGGTACTATCCTCTTAAATCAAAGGATGTTAGATATAAAGTTCCTGAAGCTAATACCACTTACTTGAAACTGATAAATATGTATATATTTACATAATAGAAGGCTGTTTACAAGTTTTTAATAACACGATTGTAAGGCTACAATATCATTCTCCAAAATCCATTCATTGTTAAAAAGTGCAAGTAGCAACGTAACGTGACATCTTAATTAATACTCTCCGCATTTGAATAAGTGATTGTCCTTGCTGGCGGAGGAAGAGAACAACTTCGAAGGTTTCTGCAATTACGAGCATGTACCGTTTGTGCGCACATTAATATGCAAGCCCTGAAAGTCCCACTTGCTGGATATATCCCACAAGATTCTTATCGTAATGAACATAAATATTTTTTATAACTAATTAACAAACAGGAACTACTCTTATGATTATGTATACGTACTACCGTTAACAGGAACCAAGAAAAAGCAAATCGGAGAATTATTTCAATCGATTTAGGTCATGGTTTTATCTCTCCAAAAGTTTTCGCCACGGATCAAATAACATGCTTACAAAAGTAATGGGAATATCAATGGCCAGTGAAAATTGTCTACAATACAAGCACACACTTTTAAAATTATACTCCTATTTTTTTCAAACCAGAAGGTCTGCATTTTTCAAGCGAAAGATGAATTAAATTATTTAATACCTGGCGCGCACTGGCAACTTTTCCTAAGCAACTTTTTAGCCATCGAAATTAAATACATTAAAGTAAATGTAAACCCGCGCAAGGGCGATTTTTAAATCGAAGCAACTTTAATGTGTTTGATTTCGGTGACTAAAAAGTTGCTTAGGAAAAGTCGCCAGTGCGCGCCAGGCCTAAATTAAAGACTAAAACGTCGTAGAATTTTCTCCACGCTTCGCTCATTCTGACCTTCAATCAAATTACCCATCTGCCACACGTTGTTAAAACATTAACACATCCAACAAACCATTTCTTTGAAAAATAAATTTACATAGTAACAAGATTTCGCAAAATAATAACACACCGGTGGCAATATTACGTCGATCAAATCATGTTTGATTTTCTTGCAGTAATAATGGCAATTCTTGGGTAATCGCCGTCGGCTCGTGTATTGTTAATAAAAGCAATTAAGTGAAGGAGAGTACATAGGAAGAAGATGCATACACGAGCATCGGGTAATTATTCTTTGCGGTAAGCGTTGTTCCTCTAGCATTGAGTTCTGGCTCAATGTCGGTGACTAATCGTCGGTTGTTTTTTTTTAAATCAAAAATTATGCAATTATTTAATTTGAATTGATTGCATTTATTGGTCGTGGATATAAAACATTAAGTTAATTAATTGTTTTCTAGAGAACTTTTTACTAAAACACAAATGTACGCATTTCACTAAGCTATATACAATTATTTCAGCACACAAAACAAAAATGTGAATATTTTTAAACTACACTTTGTTAGTGTTTTATTAAATGTAACCATTTTTGTTACTAAAAAGTTTTAGATAATTTTTTTTTGTACACTTTTAAAGGCTCGATGTTTAAGAATAATCGATCGTATTTTCAAATATCTGCCAAAATAAATGAGGAATCGAACGAGCAATTTCAGGAAAAGTTCATTTTTGGTTATCAAAATTTGTCTTCCAGCGCAACCATTTTTGTTACAATAATACGAAGTTCAAATAATTTTCTTTTGGCACTTCTAAAGACTCGTTGTTTAAGAATAATCTGTCGGATTTTAAAATATCTGCCAGAATAAATGTGGAAACGTTTGAATCATTTCTTGAAAAGTTCATTTTTGTGGGAGTTTTAAAATGAACAATTTATAAAAAAATTAGTTTCTTTCGAAATCTCTTTAGTTTTTGAGTAAATTTCAAGACAAGTTACCGCTTTTCGTTCCTAGTCTCCTGTTAAAAACTTCGAAATTAATAATTGCTAATGCAAATCGTAAACTTTCTTATATTTTTTTTCAAATGTATTACTCAAGAAAAAAATACATGCAAGAAATTAAGGGTCTCAGAAAGGTTTTAAAAAAATCATGACTGTTCTTAAAGACGGGTAAAAGCCTGTAGAGTAATTATTTTTCTGAAAAAAATTTATTTGGTCATTTCATGATTTTTGCCGTTTTTTTCCATAAAAAAATGCATGCAAAAAATGTTGGCAATCAGAAAAATTAAAAAAAAAATTAATGACGCTTCTTAATAACGGGTAAAAGCATGTCGAGTAATTATTTTTCTTAAAAAAAATGTTTTGGTCATTTCATGATTTTTGCCGTTTTCTCCATTAAAAATGCATGCAAAAAATGTTAGTATTCAGAAAAATTTGAAAAAAATCATAGCGTTTCTTAATGACGAGTAAAAGCGTGTAGAGTAATTATTTTTCAGAAAAAAAATTTTTTCGTCACTTCATGATTTTCGGCATTTTTTCAAGAAAAAAATACATGCAAAAAATTAAGGGTCTCAGAAAAATTTGAAAAAAATCATGACGGTTCTTAATGACGGGTAAAAGCGTGTAGAGTAATAATTTTTCTTAAAAAAATTTTTTTTGGTCATTTCGTGATTTTTGCCGTTTTATTTTCATTAAAAATGCATGCAAAAAATGTTAGTAATCAGAAAAATTTGAAAAAAATCATGGCGTTTCTTAATGATGGGTAAAAGCGTGTCAAGTAATTATTTTTTTTTTATATTTTTGGTCATTTCATGATTTTTGCCGTTTTTTGCATGAAAAAGTGCATGCAAAAAATATTGTCAATCAGAAAAATTTGAAAAAAATCACGGCGGTTCTTAACAACGGGTAAAAGCGTGTTGAGTAATTATTTTTTAAAAAAAATTTTTTGGTCATTTCATGATATTTACCGTTTATTTCATAAAAAAAGTGCCTAAAAAAAATGTTGGGTCTCAGTAAAATTTAAAAAAATTCATGACCCTTCTTAATGACGGGTAAAAGCGTGTCGAGTAATTATTTTTCTTAAAAAAAATTTTGGTCAATTCATGATTTTTGCCGTTTTTTTTTCCATAAAAAATGCCTGAAAAAAATGTTGGGTCTCAGAAAAATTTTAAAAAATTCAAGACGCTTCTTAATGACGGGTAAAAGCGTGTCGAGTAATTATTTTTCAAAAAAAAAATGTTTTGGTCATTTTATGATTTTTGCCGTTTTTACATAAAAAAATGCATGCAAAAAATGTTGGCAATCAGAAAAATTTGAGAAAAATCATGACGTTTCTTAATGACGGGTAAAAGCGTGTCGAGTAATTATTTTTCTTAAAAAAAATTTTCTTGGTCATTCATGATTTTCGGCATTTTTTCAAGAAAAAAATACATGCAAAAAATTAAGGGTCTCAGAAAAATTTGAAAAAAATCATGACGTTTCTTAATGACGGGTAAAAGCGTGCCGAGTAATTATTTTTCTTGGAAAAAATTTTTTGGTCATTTCATGATTTTTGCTGTTTTTCCATAAAAAATGCCTGAAAAAAATGTTGGGTCTCAGAAAAATTTAAAAAAATTCATTACGCTTTTTAATGACGGGTAAAAGCGTGTTGAGTAACTATTTTTCAGAAAAAAAAATTTTTGGTCACTTCATGATTTTCGGCGTTCCATAGGATTACTCAGGAAAAAAATGCCTGCAAAAAATTTTTGGTCTCAGAAAAATTAAAAGCATGTACTGTAATTATTTTTCTGAAAAAAAATGTTTTGTTCATTTCATGATTTTTGCCGTTTTCCATAAAAAAATGCATGCAAAAAATGTTGGCAATCAGAAAAATTTGAGAAAAATCATGACGTTTCTTATTGACGGGTAAAAGCGTGCCGAGTGATTATTTTTCTTAAAAAAAAATTTTTAGGCCATTTCATGATTTTTGGCGTTTTTTCCATAAAAAAAATGCTTGCAAAAAATGTTGGCAAATAGAAAAAAAATTAAAAAAACACGACGCTTCTTAATGATGGGTAAAAGTGTGTCGAGTAATTATTTTTCTTAAAAAAATATTTTTTTGGTCATTTCATGATTTTTGCCGTTTTTTCCATAAAAAAATGCGCGAAAAAAAGTTGGGTCTCAGAAAAATTAAAAAATTCATGATGCTTCTTAATGACGGGTAAAAGCGTGTCGAGTAATTATTTTTCTTAAAAAAAATTTTTTTTGGTCATTTCATGATTTTTGCCGTTTTTTCCATAAAAAAATGCGCGAAAAAAAGTTGGATCTCAGAAAAATTAAAAAAAATTCATGACGCTTCTTAATGACGGGTAAAAGCGTGTCGAGTAATTATTTTTCTTAAAAAAAATTTTTTGATCATTTTCTGATTTTTGACGTTTTTTTCCATAAAAAAATGCCTGAAAAAAATGTTGGGTCTCAGAAAAATAAAAAAAAAATCATGACGCTTCTTAATGACGGGTAAAAGCGTGTCGAGTAATTATTTTTCTTAAAAAAAAAAATTTTGGTCATTTCATGATTTTTGCTGTTTTCCATAAAAAAGTGCATGCAAAAATTGTTGACAATCAGAAAAATTTGAAACAAATCACGGCGGTTCTTAATGACGGGTAAAAGCGTGTCGAGTAATTATTTTCTTAAAAAAAATTATTTTGGTCATTTCATGATTTTTGCCGTTTTTTCCATAAAAATTCATGCAAAAAATGTTGGCAATCAGAAAAATTTGAGAAAATTCACGACGTCCTTAATGACGGGTAAAAGCGTGTAGAAATTTTGGTCACTTCATGATTTTCGGCGTTTTTTCCCCTAGGAAAAAAATTGCAAGCAAAAAATTTTGGCTCCCAAAAATATTAAAAAAAAAATTAATTACTGACGGCTAAAAGCATGTAGAGTAATTATTTTTCCGAAAAAAAAATTGTTGGTCATTTCATGATTTTCGGCGTTTTTTTTTCATAGGATTACTCAGGGAAAAAATGCCTGCAAAAAATGTAGGGTCTCAGAAAAATTTGAAAAAAATTATGATGGTTCTTAATGACTGGTAAAAGCGTGCAGAGTAACTATTTTGCCGAAAAAAAATTTTTTTTGGTCATTTCATGATTTTCGGCGTTTTTTTCCCTAGGAAAAAAATGCATGCAAAAAATGTTGGGTCCCAGATTTTTTTTTTTTTAACTCATGGCGGTTCTTACTGACGGCTAAAACCGTGTAGAGTAATTATTTTTCAGAAAAAAATTTTTTTGGTCTCTCCATGATTTTCGGCGCCGATGTTTCCACCAATAAATAAATGAATAACAAAACGTGTCTTATTAATTAATTAATTTCGACATGTAAACTCTTGTTTATCATCCGTAAATTGGAGGGTGGGACAGGGCCTTCTTGGGTAAACTGACTATTAGAGCTTGAGGTATTTGTCATTGTCATCTTTCATAATTTTGAACGTCAGCCTCATCCGATTGTACAAAACGCTCGATGTACAATTAAAACATGATTTAAATTGAAAATAAAATAAAAGTGTAAATGTAAATAACTATGATACTATCAACTCGGAGAAAGTAACATGATGGAAGAAAACTTTTACAAAATCATTGCCAAATCTATAAAAACCCGGTACAAGTAATATTTTTAGTCATAAACGAATATTTCTAAAGTTCAAAGAAACCACGAGGTCGGAAACGTTTGGGCTAACCCGAAACGATCACCGGCAAGATTTGCTATTAACATTTAAATTAACAATTCCGCAACGGAACGACAATCTAATCACTCATTACGTTAACGTCCTTCTGCGCGAATTTTTACTCCATTGGAGCTAATGAATAATAACATTCTAACTGTAACAAGTAAGATCTTGTGATGTGTACAATTTATCTGGGACCTTTCACGGCATTGGCGCCGGTGAAAGATACCAAAAACGACCTCAAAAATGCCGCTTTTCAATGTCAATTTGCGTCGCCCCGGAATTAAAACGACGATAAATAATGGTTAAACGTCTTCTAATTGGTTTGTTATTTCGGAAAACCGCACTATTTGACATGGCATGTCCTCGAACTTGTATTATTAAGTGGGATAATCATGCGGTGCCAAAGGCCTTCGACTATTTTGGATTTAATTAGTCGGGAATAAACGCGACGGTTAATAAGTGATTAGGGATTTTGAATATTTTACGTGTTGTGGTTCAAGTGTTTTTTTTTTCAATTAGTTTAGTGATTAAAATATTAATATCAATGGTTAGATGAAAATAGATCAATTTGTTGCAGAAGCATTAAATACTAATTTATTATTTTCGTCTTTATTAAATGAAAATAGATATTGGTGGAAAGCTTCTAATATGTTTGTTAAGGACGAATTACTCACTGAAATTTAAATGTTGGCTCATTCCATCTTACGATCACAATATGTATACTATATTGCTGAAATTTTAACACAAGAAATTCAAAGAATGTTGCTAGTCTTATTATTATTATACTTGTTTATTTCGCAGTAATTAGAGATAATTTAAAACATTCATTTTCATTTTCCTCGTATAATCCGTTCCCTTTCCGCTGCGGATGTTAAAATTGATCATGTTGGTACATTCTTTCAATATACATTGTAAGTAGCATATGAAATTGTATAATCTACCTATAATATTAATTAACAGTTTGTGTAAAACTTTTATTATTATTATAAATTATTTAAATTGCCATATTTATTTCTGCAGTGCCAGAAGACTTGATTAATGTTTTAAAACGGTCTAAATCATCACTTAACTATTTCACAATTCAAGGAGAACTAATTTATGTCTAATGCCCGACTAATTGGAGCAGATACATCGGGAAGGCCATGAACAAATCGAGGCTGCACAAGCTTTTAACACGTTTTCGCGTGTAATGTGTTCCCGATGGCGATGGACATAAAGATTAATCAGGAAATAAAGATAACATCATCAATTAAGAATTATTATGTATTTGTCTAGTAGGTATTAGTGTCATGGCTTAATTCGCTCTGATTTATAGCCCAATTAAATATAATAAATAAATAAAGTTCAATATTTGATTTCTTGTAAAATACACACATACTTTACAGTCGGTCCTATTTAAACATTAATTGGAGGAAACTTCTAACGTGTGGTATGACCCACACAGCACATACATGTTGCAGAAATATTGCATTACAATAATTGCAATCTGTTTTCCTAATTCATTTCTCAACATCAACAAACCTTACGTGATTGTTTATTATTAAACCAATAATCCCCCCATAAATTAATGTTTGAATCATTGATTTGCGGCGGCAGTATTTATTATTTCGGGATTTGTACGGCACGTTCATTTAAAAAAAAAAAGAAGGATTCTTAGTTTACTAATAATTTAACGTTCCTATTATCAAAATCATCGCTCAGAATTACGTTTTCAAAGCTTTTAAAAAGCCAAACATAATTAAGTTCGTATTTTTGCGCCTTTCCGCCATCTACTGGACGATAGATAAACTGCTAAGTGCGTTTTTACGACAGCGCCAAAATGCTCGAACTTTATACCTATAATCAAACTGTTAAAATCCAGGAATGCGCTACACACAAAACGATAGATGATTCAATTCTAAATCGAATGATGTACAAAATAGCTGAGGAAATTGACCGATTTTCACGTAATTTGCGAATGAAAATTAAGCACGACACCCTTACCGACATTTACAGTTCACTGTAACTTAAATACTAAATAAAGAACAATTGGGAATATTCTTCAATCAAATACGGGTCCCAATTCTTATTACTGATTAATCACTCAACTTTTAATTGTTAATGCATTACAATATAAAAAAATACTAATCTCCATACCGGTGTGCCCTCTGTTATCGTGGGGATAAACTAGTAAACCAATGGTGGATTTAATAATTGTTTTAATGTTGAAAGACTATTTAAAAACTTGAGAAGAATAAATTAACTTGTAAAGAGTAAAGATTTAAGTATTTAAACTGCAGAAACGATAGTTTAAAATAAACATCTATTAAGAGGCAACCCAATATACACGTAACTATTATTAATTTATTAGATCTAAAAATTACCGATTTTAAACGTAACAAGAATTAAACTAAACACAAAACTCAAATCAATGATAAGGGAATTATTAAAAATTTAACCTGGCATACAGCGGCGGCTCGTAGATTTCCGTAGGGGAGGCAAAGACAAAGATGCCGCTCGTGCTGCGCCACTTACTTTTATAGAGGAAGCAAATATTCCTTTGCTGTTTCGGTCAAATTTTCATCCACGAGGCACCACTGCTGGCATAATTGCAAGATCAGCATTTATTATTTTTCAATTTTTACAGCACTGATATGAGGCAACCCAATATACACGTAACCACTATTAATTTATTAATACTAAAAATTATTTTATATTAAACTAAAAAATCAAATTAATGGTTTAATTATTAAAAATTTAACCCAATGCTGACATAATTGCAACACCAACATCTATTATTTTTTTAATTTTCACAGCACTAATATGAGGCAACCCAATATACACGTTGCTACTATTAATTTATTAATACTAAAAATTATCGTGGATTCAAATAAACTCAAAAATCAAATTAATGGTTTAATTAATAAAAATTTAACCCAATGCTGACATAATTGCAACACCAACATCTTATTATTTTTTTATTTTTACAGCACCTTCAAGTAAACAGATTTAAACTGTAATTAAACGTTTTAATGATGACTAAAATCATCAAATCATTTCTAGTTATGCTCATTACAAAATGTAAATAAACATTTTAAAAAATTGGCATTGACTGCGTTATCTGTCGGACAAGGCGTAAACTATTAACCCAAAAGCCTCGAACTATAGTCAAAATATAAAAATCCAGCAATGAGCTGTACATCTAATAATAAAGCATATCATTATGAATCGAATTATGTGTAAAAGGCTTTGCGGTTTTTCAGTAATTTGCAAACGAAAATTAAGCCGGTAATTCAGTTCACTGTAAAGCTTACTATTGAAAATGCAATGAACAATACATCAAATAATAAAGCATTTCATTCTGAATGAAATTATGTGTAAAATAGCTTTGTGGTTTTTCAGTAAATTGCAAACGAAAATGTAGCGGGTAATTCAGTTCACTGTAAAACTCACTAGTGAATTGTTGGGTTGCCTGAAAATAGAAGTTTATATTTATCATGTTTTTAATTTAAATATATGAATATTTATAAGTTAACTTATTCTTTTATTCTAAGATTAAATTCTTCTTAAGTTTTTAAATATTTTTAAGACATTAAAACAAATATTAAATCCACTAATGATTTACTAGTTCATCCCTTCGATAACAGAGGATGCCCTATATAAAGATTAGGATTTCTCATGTTGTAAGGCATTATCAAAATAACAAGTTGAATAATTAATCAGTTGTAAGTATTGGGACCCATTTTTGATTGAAAAATATTGCAAATTCTTCTTGATTAAATGTTTAAGTTACAGTGAACTGTAATTGTCGGTAAGGGGGTCATGCTTAATTTTCATTCGCAAATTATGTGAAAACCGCATAATTTCCTCAGCTATTTTATATATCATTCGATTCAGAATTAAATCGTCTATCGTTTCATGTGTGGCGCATGGCTAAATTTTAACACTTTGATTATAAGTATAAAGTTCGAGCATTTTGGCGCTGTCGTAAAAACGCACTTAGCAGTTCATCTATCGTCCGGTAGATGGCGAAAAGGCGCGAAAATACGAATTTTAACGTTTGGCTTTTTAAAAGCTTTTAAATCGTAATTCTGAGCGACAATTTTAGTAATTGAAACGTTATATCACTGACAAACTGTAATTTCTTAAATCTGTTTAAATAAACATTGCCGATGAATTAGTGTATGTTAAATTGCCGATTGTGTCAGTTTAAATGGTTAACTACTTTGCACATAAAACATCTTTTAAACCATTTATTAAACAGTTTCAAAACGATGTCGTTGTCTCAAAAATTCAGCGGATTTTCAATAGTCCCGTGGTATAACAGGTGGGTCCTTTTGAATTTTCAGAAAACGTGAAACCGATTGCCATAACCACACTTTTCCAGCGCCGAATGGAAACGTGTCTACCACTTGATATTCGATAAAAATACCACCGTGGAGGGGCGAAAAGAGGCCCTGGGTGTGTTGAATTTATGGAAGACCAGAATGAATCTGCTTCCGAGCGGTGTTGAAGGCACGCTTTATATTTTGGAAGCCTCGCTCATCGATTGCGAAGTAATGAACGAGAACCAGTGCTGTATTCTGTACGCTTCCAATATTATGAGGTAAGTGATTGATTTGTTTAGATTTGGATCAAGTCGTATCTTTTTGTCGCTATATTTTGTCCCACCATCAAGAAATCTTTAAAACATTAACATGACAGCTGACGCTCAAGGGTTTTTTGTTTTTTAAGAAACTTTAAGACATACATTCTTGAATTCGGCTCAAAAAACTATGTCTACAAAACAAATTTCAGCCCCATCCTCCATTTACCTTAAAGTAAATATCAGCCAATATTGGACCTGAAGTTGTTGTGTTTAACTGATTGAAGTTGGCGGCACTTTTAATTAAATAAACCACACTTTTACTTAGTTAACATCACACTGTTTATTTACTTATAGTTATGCCTAATTCACCCGAAAACTACATTTCAGATTTTTAAATATCTGCGTGGCGAACAGAGCCCCGGTGTTCAACTTCACGAAAACGGCAAAGAGCCACAGCATCCCGGACTGGATCATCAACATCCGGCACGATTTCGCCCACAGTCCCAAGGTGCCGAGTTTCGGCATCCTGAAGTTGGCCCTCAAGGAGAGCTTCAAGTGGCTGAAGGAGACCTACTGGGATCCGGAGTTGGCCGTTATCAAGGACTACGTCATCAGAAAAGAACCGAACGATTCGAGGCGAGTCATCAAGTTGATAGCCAACTTGATCGTTTGGTTGAACGGCGGGGGAGCGCTGCCGGCGGAGTTCGGTGATGAATTGAAGACTTTCGGGATTGACAGCGTCGATGCTGTCAATTTTCCCGAGGTGATGAACGAGCTGTTTGGGAATCTCGGAAGTGACGCTGATAATGAGGTGAAATGGAATGATGTTATTAGTGATTTGATCTTCAGCGGGTGTTTCTTTATAAACCCGGCGTGGACTGGTAAGTAAATTTGTGATTTTTATAACTTATTATGAAGGTCATTAGTCGATACTAATTAGCTCGATAGTTAATGTAGTACCGCGCGATCAAAAAGTCGAAAATAGTGGACAGCCATTAAAATGTAACCTAAGAGAAGTTGAGTGGCATTTTGGAATTTTGGCATGGAAAACCCTGAAATTTTAATAAAACAGCTATTATGAATCCTAAATTTATTATTAATAGTGATGATCAGTTCTAGAGATAACTGCTAATGTTTAAAATAGGCAAAATCAGCAGATAAAAAGACACAAAACCATTTTCAAAATAAGTAACCTTAAAAAACCACAAGATGTCAAAATTAACAAAATGTACAGAATTCCAGACAACCAATATAATGTTACTCAAATTATTCTAAGTATTTTCAGGAAATGTGCTGCCATCTATTTTTGACTTTCTGATCTCGTTGTATAGGTTCTAAAATATTTTCTTGAACCCCAGCTCTTATTTCTTTTAAATGCGGTTTGATTCCAAAAGAACTGTTTGAGCAGTACAAAGTTATAATTTGTACATACTAGTTCAGCAGCATTTTGTTTAGTTTGTATACCGCACCCTGTGCAAACGCCGAGAATACTTTCATGATGAATTTTTTCCGTTGTATTTTAGTTTTTCCATTTTGCAGATACTAATACAGTTTACACCTACAAATACATATCGAAGCTCATCGATCACCTGCAAACCAACAATAATCTGGCGAATCTCATTTCGGAATTGTGCCGCGTGATGAACGACGTGCAGGAATTCGAAGCGAATAGAATTATCGTTGCGCGTTGGTTGAACGAAATTTTTATCGGGTTGCTGCGACAGAGACCGCTCAATTGTAAAGTGGATTTGGACGAGTTGAAAGGAAAGGGGATTCGGTTTAGGGATGTGTCCAACAAGCGCAGTTTGGAGGAGGTGACGAACTTGAAGTGGGCCCTGTTCCAGAATGTTAACGATATTAGCCGCAAATGTTTCAATAGGTGAGTAATTTTACGGCCGATAATATTATAACGGTCAGTTAAATATATTCGGAGATTAAAATTTAAATGAAGTTTGGTTATGTATCAGCCAAATAGAATAAATTCAATAATAAATAAATAAGGGCATGTTAGAAAAAACGCTGGGACATATAGATTGGTTTTTTTTTTCAACAAAAACTTTTTATACAGGGTGTGTCATGTAACGGAGGCCAATACAGACTTTCTTATTTTAAATGCAACACCCTATATATTATTGAGTTTTTTGATTCTTCAGAAAATTCTAGACATATTTCATGTACCATGTCCTATACCTATCTTCAACAGTTTCGGAAATATTCAGATTTAGTGCAACAATTAACATTTAAAAAAAATTTATTTTTTGTTTGTGGCGCCGCTATTTTTGTTACTGTACCATTAGGATAATTTTCTTTAGGTTACGGTAAAGACACTTTATTTAGGATTCATCTGTCAAAATTTCAAGCATCTGTCGAAAGAAATATAAAATTTTGGAAAATGTTAATTTTTGATCATCAAAATTTTATTTGTGGCGTCGCTATTTTTGTTACTGTTCAGTTAAGGTAGTTTTCTTCAGGTTACAGTAAAGACACTTTATTTACATAACACACCCTGTATAAAAAGTTTTCGTTGAAAAAAATGCACAACTAAACATAAATTTTTATTTATTACATCCTTTTATAGCAACTTTTCATATAATTCTAGAAAAACTATACTGTATACCGTGACATCAGAAAATCTAAAATAGTTGGCAGCACATTTTCTGAAAATCCCTATAATCATTCAAGAAATATTATATTGGCTGCCTTGAATTCTCCAGTGTAGTGCACCTGCATTTTGTTTATTTTGACATCTTGTGCTTTTCGAGGTTAAAAATACACAATAGTAGATTGTTTGACAAGTTTTGAAAGCTTCGTTTTGCATGCGAGTACCAATTTGCATTTACGAGCCCGTAGTTCTCGCGAGCGGTCGTAGGAAAAACTATTTTTAAAAGAAGTAACCTCAAAAAACAACAAGATGTCAAAATAAACTGGAGAATTCCAGACAGGAAAAACTATTTTTAAAAGAAGTAACTTTAAAAAACATCAAGATGTCAAATTAAACTAGAGAATTCCAGACAGCCAACATAATATTACTTGAATTATTATCCCCATTTTTTACTATTTTTGGCTTTCAATCCTCTTCCGTCCTTCAAAGTGGCAGATGTAAAATAAGAAACTTTATATTTTTTAGTTTTATGCTGTTATGCAAATCATATTCTTTAAAAGACTGCAACGACTTCTTCAATAAGTTAAAGGACGCCGAGTCCAAGCACTGCTGGCAGAATTTACAGCAGCTCGACGATGATTTTATCGATTTAGGTAAATCTCCAGAAGTGCACGTGTCCGATTCAACAATTAGTGTGAGTGTGCCATCTGTTGGAATGGAAAGCAGTGAAGCGCTTCCACAAAAACGTAAGAAAAGATGGACTCTCGTAACAGGTTAGTATTCATTTATAACGATGTTTGATTATGCAATCCAGGTGGAGGTAACAGTCGCCAGTGGCGTCTCCCTTTTTTAATTTTCCCTCTATACACTGCGGGAAAATAATATTACATTGGGCGCGTTTAGCGAACGCAACTGTTGAGAAAGTTGGTTCAGCGGTTTGCTGAACAGGTCAATTGACCTTGTGCTAACCGTCAGTTGCTGTTCAATTTACTAAGCGCAATTTTTGTACTCTGGCGGTGAACAGCGGTGTTTTCTAACCTTTAAACACTTCGCGCCCAGGCTGCTTTGATTAGGTTATATCATAATCTCAGATTTATTGAAAAATTACTTCTTGTTATGTTTTTTACGAAACATTATTCCACTATGGCAAACTTACTCATTTGTGCAAAAAAAATATGAAAAAGTATTCCATAGATGGCGCTAAAGGGGTAAACATTTTATTTTGTAAAATATTTGTTTTCTTTTATCGCTTGGGCGTGAAGAGGTTAATGATATAAACTTAAGAGATGGGAAAAAGAGTGCAAAAGAGAGAGGGGGAAATAGTACAACAAGATAAGAAATTGTTACCCGAGATGTTTATGCCAATAACGGTTTTTTTTTAAATATAAAAATGACCTGCAGAGATGGCGCAAGTGACACATTTAGAAGTTTTGATTCTGGATCGTTCAGCGAACTTGCAACAGTTGACTGTTATCACAAAGTAGTCAGGTTGAGTGCTGATCGTCAACAGTTGCGTTCGCAAAACGATGATATGTTGTACTGTACTGGAATGCGTTAATAGTTTAAAAAATGATGCTTGTGATGTGTTAACGTAATTTTATATTTGATGATTTGGTGGTTTGCAGATCCGAATTATGAAAAGTGTCCGTTGGGAGTCCACCCATCCACTCTACATTCCACAATGGAAGTTTGCTAGCACTTTCCGTTCTCTGCTAGAATTAATATTTATCCAACCAAATTTTTTTAATTGTTTTCTTCTGTAAGTAAAAACTTTTATATTGCTTTTTTATATTTTTCTGCCCCAACAAGTCAGTAAAGTGATGAAAACTTTCTAACTAAGATTTAAAAACACAAGAGAGGTTATTTTTGGCTTCCTGTCAAATGTCAATGAATAATCACTGAAAGTACATATTGGAGTAAAAAAATGATAGATGGAGCTGACAATATTGTAGATTTAATTTTAAGAGGAACTCGTCCTACATATAGAACTGTAGGCATATCTGGGTTAAGGATTTCCATTTTTTATTTGATATATGCATGAATTATATTTATACTTTTGTTCAAAGCCGTATCAAATTTTCAAAACTTGTTAGAGATTTTATAAGATTTACTATTAATATAAGATCGGGAACTAATTAATAATAATCCTTTAATTCTTATAAACGGGAAATAAAATTTAATTTTTTTTTTCTATATAATTGACAACCACAATTAATGATCTTAATTACTTTCATTGGTTTATTTTTGGTAACTATAAATATATAAAATTAAAGGTACAAAGTTTACGTTTACGTAATAGTCGCGTTTACGCTTACGGTAAAACAGGTACTAGCTGCAACCTATAGCTCGGTAAAAACTACGCGATAACAATAAATTCGTCTACTCCCTGACTAAAAACGATAAATAAAGGAATCGATGAGTACTAAAGCACCAATAACGATATCATAAAAAAATATATAATAATAATAAAAAGGAATGTTTCCGCTTGCAAACCTATTTCACTAGGAACCAGGAGAGTTCCGGTATCGTTTTCGTCTTCCTCAGCACCTCGAGTAGTCCCTTCGACGTGTCCAGGCCCCAAACGTCCATCGGTTTACGATTCATCAAGGTGATTCTATAATTGGATAAAAAAGTAAATTATGAATGCATCCTTATCTAATAAAAATATGACGGAAAGGGGCCGAAGGACTTGGTTGATGACACTTTCTAACGTATGCGTATGTTGGAATAAAGTTCATGTATACACAGGGTGGCCGATTTATCTGAAGACATTGAAATATCTCGAAAACTACGCGTTGAATCAAAAAAAGTCATCTGTTGATACCAAAGTCGACCCCCCACCCCCAGCCCTTGCGGTAGGGGTGGGGGCAGCTTTGAAATCTTAAATGGGAATCCCCATTTTTTATTGCAGATTCTGATTCATCATAAAAAAAATAAGTAACTTTTAAATAAATTAGAAACAACCTCACTTGTTGCAGAAAGCATTAAATAAATTCATTTCGTTTTATTGAATGAACTTTTATCTGAAATATTTTTTTCGATTAGTGAGAGATGGCGCTGTAATCTACTGTAGTCCCCCCTGGGGTAGGGGCAACTTTGAAATCTTAAATGGGAACCCCCATATTTTATTGCATATTCTGATTCATCATAAAAAAATAATTCACTTTTATCTGAACCTTTTTTTTCGATTCGTGATAGATGGCGTTGTTATCCGCTGTTATCCCTTCTGGGTTGAAATATCTCGAAAACTGAAATTGAATCAAAAAAGTCATCTGTTGATACCAAAGTTGACCCCCCACCCCCAGCCCTTGCGGTAGGGGTGGGGGCAGCTATGAAATCTTAAATGGGAATCCCCATTTTTTTATTGCAGATTCTGATTCATCATAAAAAAATAAGTAACTTTTATCTGAAACAATTTTTTCAATTCGTGATAGATGGCGCTGCAATCGCAAGAAGAAACATGACTTTTGCAAACATCTCGAGAAATAACACATCGGATAGAAAAAGATAATTTTTCAAAAAGCCATTCAACGATACGAAATTACGAATCTCAATCCACCCTCCCCCCACCCCTACCCCTTGAGATGAAAACGGAAGTTGCTTGAAAATCACAATTGGAAAATCCAATTTTTTATAGCAAATCCTGGCTTTGATTGATTTTAACAGATGAGAATTTGAAATTCTTTGGAAAAATTTGTATATCATGGGATGTAACGGATTAATATCAACCACAAAGTTAAATCAATGGATTTTGTCTTGGAAAGCCAGGATTCGCTATTAAATATCACGATTTTGAAGCTACTTCCATTTTCACCCCAATGAGGTAGGGGTGGGGGGAGGGTGAACCGAGTTTCGTAATTTCGTATTGTTGAATAGCTTTTTGAAAAATTAAACAAATATACTTTCTCGAGATTTTCGCAAAAATCAGGTTTTTTGCGATTACAGCGCCATCTATCGCGAAATTTTGGCAAAAATCAGGTATCTTGCGATTACAGCGCCATCTATTTACGGATTTTGTCTTGGAAAGTCGGGATTTCCTATAAAATATTGGGTTTTCCAATCACCATTTTCACCTCAATGGGTTAGGGGTGGGGGTAGGATGAATCGAGTTTCGTATTGTTGAATAGCTTTTTGAAAAATTAAACATGTATAATTTCTCGAGATTTTCGCAAAAATCAGGTATCTTGCGATTACACCGCCATCTATCACGAATCGAAAACAATATTTCAGATAAAAGTTGCTTATTTTTTTACGATGAATCCGAATCTGCAATAAAAAATGGGGGTTCCCATTGAAGATTTTAAAGATGCCCACACCAGCGGTAGGGTGTGGAGGGTTGGCTTTGGTTTTATTGAATATGCCTCTTCCAAGCGAACAGATTTTATTTGACCTAATCTATAGTTTCCGAAATATTTCAATGTCTTCACCCTGTATATATATATATTGGAATAAAGTTCATGTATATACAGGGTGAACCATAATTAGGTGTAAAAAATTTAACCAAAGCTTCTTTAGCCCAATACAATGGAATTAAAATAATATACCTTGGTACCAAAACGCGCCATAAAAAAGATACAGGGTGTTAAGGAAAAAAAATTATTTATCAGATTCATTTGAAAACAAAAACGTCTGGTTTACCGTGAGGTAATTGATACGAGGGAACAGTCACTTCACACAGTTCAAAGCTACAATATTCAGCAAGTAAAATAGTCCCATTTCTGAAACGTTTTTTGCTGGTTGCTGTAAACGATGGTGACCACTGAATAATTGTGACTTTAAAAAGATATGACATTTTGTATGTCAATTCCTAACAAGTGTGCCAACTTACATTTTTTTAAATAAAAAATCATGGCACACTAGGGTTTTTTGTTTAATGAACCAACGATATATGGATCGTTGGTACGAAGATGTCCTGGTTGTATTGAGACTTGTATTAACATTTGTTGGAGTTTTCAATCATTGTTTTGTTAATTTTGTGTAGTTTTAAATGAATTGGATAAATAAACTTTTTTCATTAACACCCTGTATCTTTTTGACGGCGCATTTTGGTACCAAGGTGTATTAGGTTAATTCCTTTCTATTGGCCTAAAGAAGCTTTGGTTAAATTTTTTATACCTAATTATGTCTCACCCTGTATATACATGAACTTTATTCCAACATCTATTGAAATATCTCGAAAACTACGGATTGGATCAAAAAAAGTTCCGAATAAAATTTGTTCACCTGGAAGACGGTCATTCGATGACACCAAAGTTGACCCCCACTCCTTACCTCTGGTGTGGGGGTGGGGGCAACTTTGAAATCTTAAATGAGAACCTCCATTTTTTATTGCAGATTCGGATTTATCATTTTCATCTGAAACATTTTTTTTTATTTGTGATAGATGGCGCTGTAATCGCAAGTAACCAGATTTTTGTGAATGAAAAAATTACACATCAGATCGAAAAAATAAAATATCAAAAGCTTTCTTGGAAAAATATTGTAAAATTAATGTGTTGTTTAAAAAGTTTCCATGAGAAATAAAAAAATACCAAACGTCCGCCACCAAGAGTAGCAGAATGTTAGATAGAGGTTCGCCTCTACTTGATTCTCAAAACACTCTTATATTACCCTGAACGGTGAATCACTTGGCTCGTGGGTCGATGAAGAACGCAGCTATTTGCGCGTCTTATTGTGAACTGCAGGATACATGAACATCGACATTTCGAACGTCAAATAGAACAATTGTGACGTGAACATCCGCTAAATGTTATATTTAGGTTAAATTATTCCATGTATATACATTATATTGGTGGCAACGTAAATAAATAAATATCTATCTAATAAGAAAATCCCAATCGTTTCAAAATCCAAGAAAAATACAGTACAAAGTGAAAAATTACCAACCCGGTAAACATAATTATTTTAATTCGCAATTTACCTGCCGCCCGACATTGAGTGCAGGAATTTCCAGTAGCTGGGCCTTAAGTTAATTGGTTCCACGAGCGCCGCGTGGAAGAGGAGTGCGGTGCTCAGGCAATACAGAAACATGATGAAACCCGGGACGTTGGGCAGGTAGCCCTTGAAGATGCCGATGTTGTAGATGATTTGCAGCATCTTCCAAAATACGTAGAGAGAAATGGTCGTGTCGGGGTACTTGACGAACGAGCACCCGGCTATCAATCCTGCCAGGAGGGCGTGGCTCGGGCCGTCCTTCCCGGTGAGTCTCCTCAGCATGCACATCGTTGCCTAAAAAAAAAAAATCGATTTAATTGGAAAGTATTGGTGGTTATGACCAGAAATGATCACCAAAAAGGTCGGAAACTTTTAACCTCTTCACGCCCAGGTCGCCACATGTGGTGACAATCAAAAAAATTAAAAAAAAAATATTTTACAAAAAAAAAATTACACTCTTAGCGCCATCTATGGAATATTTTTTTTCATATTTCTTTGCATAAATGAGTAAATTTGTGACAGTGAATAATATGTGATTTTTCAGGATTATCCTGTAGCCCAATCAAACTACATGGGTGCGAAGTGGTTAATGGTTTACAAAATTTAGTCTTAACGCATTGGTTGCCAACAAGTTTTTTTTGTAAAATGTCAAAAAAGTTTTCTTTGTTTTTAAGTTTTATATTATAAAATGAGTAAGAATATATTTATTTAATTCATTTTGATGCATTTTTTAGACGAAATTACGGGTTTTTTATGTGTTGGTCACAGGTGACTGGCAAAGCTCCAATGGCAAAAAATTTTGCGTTTCACTTCTACAGGCAATGTGTCAGTCTCGTGTCTCACTCTCACGAACATTCTCTCTAACAAATTCAAACTTATGACTGACAGTGCTAAATAGTAAGTTTAAAGTAGGTACTCACTGTCAGTCACCGGTGATTGACAAAGCGGTCAACATGTTAAAAAAGGCTGTTCGACAGATTATGACAAATCAAAACATGCATCCGAAAGGCTGATGAAATAAACTTTGTTCCATTTTTATTTTTAACTAAGCTGGCTCTGTTAGGGTGACAGTTTTGTTGTCACTAGGCTTGAAAAATGGGCTATACTATATTTATTGTGTAAATAAAAATTTAAAAATTCACTACCTAACTTTACATAACCTCAAAAACTATTGGAGTATTGGACCTCTGCGTATTCGACTTTTTTCTTGTTTTACTCACTATTATCACCTCCCAAAATATTTGCACTTCCCCCGAAACACCCCGTATTTCAATAATTACTTACTCTAAAAAGGCCACTTGCACCGCACAAAAACGCCGCGATATTTAAGTTATCCCTCCTAAAAACTATATCCTTAATTCTACTCGGCGTTTTGAATACAGTCTTCATATTCAAGACCAGCCTCAGGGCCAGCTGGAGCCCCAGTCCCGTGGAGAACATTTTCGCACTTCCCTGGAAAAACGGAAAATGCAAGATTACACGTTCGGTCATCGGAAATATATTCACCACCTACTTGTAATACGTAGTAAATGCAGCTAAACGGATGCGGACACGTAATGTCCCTATCACAGCACTTAATTTTGTGTACAAACTTTTTGTAAACTCTGAGAGCCTTCATGACTAGACAGTAGACGAAGTTCGGTCGCCTCCTGTTGGGCCGCCATCTCGCGCTGCCGGATCCGCTCGTGGAAGCCTCGGAATTGTTATCGTTCTGTTGCCTGTAAAACGAGTTCGCCTGGTTCGTTTTCAGGGCGTAGCCTTTCTCTTCGTACGGGCCCACGACAAATCTAAATAGAGATGATGTATAATAATGATAAAAAAAAGGTCTTAACCCATTAGATCCCAGGACAAAATAATTTCAATTTGATTAATTAAAACACTTGGTTTTCATCAAATTATATAATTATGTTCCACCACGGGTTAAGTGAGAAATTAATTAATCGTAAAAAATTTCAAATTCAGATATTTTTTAAAACTAAATTTAGAAATTTTATTTCACTGTCATAAACTCAGTTATGCAAAAAAAATATGAAAAATATTCCATAGATGGCGCTGAAGGGGTAATTTTTTATTTTATTTGTAAAATTATTATTTTTTATATTCGAATAGCTGAATTGGAAGTGTGAATGTGTACTCTGGCGGGAGAGAAACTGTGTGGCCTCTGTGGTGCAACTGGTAGCATCCCAGACCGGAGATCTGGAGGTTGCAGGTTCGATCCCTGTCGGAGGCAGGTTCACACTTTTGATTCAGCTATATACGGAGAATCTTCGTTTAATATTTATTTATTATTTTTTGTTTGTCGCCACATGTGGCGACCTGGGCGTAAAGAGGTTAAAGCCCGTGATGTTTGCTGTACTCGCTCAAATACAATGGGAACTAATGGGTTAATATCTTTCTTCATCTACAACTATTGTTAAAAAGTTGCAATAAAAAGTTTATAATTGATTCATTGATTTAATACTTTAACGGTGGATTTCACAAACATTTATTTAAGCCAGGTTTTTCATAAGCCGGTATTATATTTTCAGCTGTGTAAACGTTCTTTACGCATCAATATCTGTCACCGAATACATTTTTGAATTGTTGTTGAAATGCAGCCTCAAGAAGAGGATTTAATACCTTAAATAGAAAATAACTTGTTAACAGCGGCAGCTCTTGGATTTCGGTAGGAGAAGCCGCTCGTGCTGCACTAGTTACTCTAATAGAGGAAGCAAATATTCCGTTGCTTTTACGGTCAAATTTTCTTCCCTTGCCTCACCGCCGAGCATCCACGAGCCACCGCTGCTTGTTAATAAACATTGTGAAAGGGTAATCAATTAAAATACGTGAAATGTAATCGCAGAACCTAACCTCAAATTATGCATTCCGTTTACCATTTGAAAGATCGTTTACAAAGCTGAAAATACAATACCAGTGTTATGTCATTTAAGCCAGAGATATATTTCAATCAAATCAAATCAAGCGATCGTTTATACAGCCGAAAATATAATGTCAAAGAAACACTGAATAAAACACTTACCAAGTTTTTTACCACAATTTATTTGATGTATGTACAAATATTACATATATGTACATACATATCACGACTTAAGTTTCGACGTTTTACTGTCATTATCAAGTGACTTGATAACGTAAAACGTCTTATTCAGTGTTTCTATAATGAATTACCACGTAGTAACGGTCGCAACCATCACCATGATATAACGTCAATTTAAGACAGATATATTTATTACCATTTATTATGTGATATTCACTGAAAAAGCATCAATTCGAGCGATATATTACAACTTTCCTTTATCCATACTTACATAGACTAACCTTAATATCCGAAACATGGAATCGGTCTCCCTTTCGCCCATGAGCTCGTGGTAGCCGGCCTTAGAGAGCGCCAGAAGGACGGCCATGCTACCGGCAAAAATCATGACCGACCCATTTCTCACGTTTTTAACCATGTTTCTGTAAACCAACATGTTCCACACCGTTTCCGTGGCTACGTTACTGACGTACAGAGCCAAGAGTGCTCGCCTCGAAGGGCGTTCTATTAGGATGGCGAAAACCGACGAGAGGAATGCCGGAGCCGCCGATATCGTGACTATGTTGTAGTGTCCCATTGTTTTTCTGAAAAATTATGAAATAATAATAATAATCATTCATTAGATACAGGGTGTCCCAGAAGTCGACGTCAAGCCGAAATCTTTTAAAAGACCAAGTCATGAGAGTTATCAGAAAAATATTTAAAAAAATCCAAATAATGTATTTAAAAAATTATGGCCATTTAAAAAAAAACGAGAAAATCTACAGCCTGTGACGGTCTTTTCACTCCTGTTACTACAAATATCATCTTTTTTTAAATAATTTTTTTGTTATGTAATCTCGAACACTTCGTCTTTAAACTCTAGCCCATAATGTATGGTCAACTGCTCCAGCTAAGAAGTAAATATAATTTATTGCCCATCCAAAAATTCAAAATTAATACTTTGTCCAGTTTCAACTGACCATACTGAAAAAAAAATGTTATCTCAATTTTTTTTTAATGGCCATAATTTTTTAAATACATTATTTGGATTTTTTTAAATATTTTTCTGATAACTCTCATGACTTGGTCTGTTAAAAGATTTCGGCTTGACGTCGACTTCTGGGACACCCTGTATAATTAAGAGTAATATTGAGAAAATCACGTATCTAATTTGTTGATAAATAAAACACACTTTTACTTATTTAATATCACACTGTTTATTTATTAGTGACTGCAGTGTTTTATTTAATGAAAAATGTATCACGAAGTAAGTGCCGCCAACCTCAATCAGTTAATTTGTTGTTGTTAAAAACAATAGTTATTGTAATCGTATGTATTAGGGATGGGTGATTTTTCACGTTCCTGTGATTTGTCACAGTTATTGAAAAATCACAGGTAGCTACTGTTACTAATAGGCGAATTTCACTGCTATTTAAAATCACTGCTACTTAAAGTCACTGTTACTTAAAATCACTACTACTTCAAACATGATTACTACTTAAAATCACTGCGATTTAAACTGTGACTGCTACTTAAACTGTGACTTTCACTTAAAACGTGATTGTCAGAAGACAATACAAGGTAGAATACGGGAGAGAAATTCAAGTTCGCAGCCGTCGAAATTGGGGGATAACATTTCTTGCCCATGGGAGATAAATAACATTTCTCGCATGAGGGTTAGAAATGATTACTTCTCCACCTAGGAAGGGAAGTAATAATTTTTCTCCCAACGAGATTCCATTAACTGCCACGACTGACGTTTTTTATAGGTTAGGTTTTAACTTTTCTCTTTACTCGGGAGAGAATCATGGTGCAAAAATTACATAGTGCGCCTAGACGGCCGCGTTCTCTCTCTAAAATCTCCCCTCTCTCATTTGGCCGATGGTCAGTGATGCAACCTTGTAAAATTACTTGCTTAGCTAAAAAAAAAAGTTGATATAACTAATTTAAATATCTGTCGCACGTACTTTATTTGATATTTTTTCGCACTGTTTAGTGTGCATGGTAAATGAACCCTTTCACTGTTGTAGACGCATGTTTACGTTCTGTTTTTGCGTCAACATGTTTCTTCATTTTTTGCGAAAAGTTAGTTTCTAGTTCTTTAACTTTCCACAAACAATAAGAATACTGTTAACAGACATATGTTTTCTTATTCTCTTAGATGGCGTTGCTGTTAACATATATGTAATGTTCCAGGCCAATCTAAAGTCGCACCACACACATAGAGCATTTTCCTAACGCCGCAGCAAAAGGGTTAAACATCTAAAACCACATTTATTAATTTTCTTACCAACCTAAATTGCTTTAAATAAAAAAAAAATACTTTAATGCTCATGATGTTTTAATATATCATTGTATCATGTGAGCCACAAAATTTTGTTTCAGAGTTGGCTGTGAGATAAAGCCAATAAAACTACTTAATTATTTCGACCTACTTTGCAGTTGTTTATTTTTTCAAAACGATAAACAGCATTCTTATCTAATAAACCAATTAAATAACAATAATGAAAGTGTTATGTTTAAAACATATTTAATAACATTACTCCTGAAGATAATGAATAATTCATGGAACACACCTTTTAAGGCGTAATTATGAGCCTGCTACATGCAAATTGCATTAATAGTCATTATAAATGCGAGTTGCCGACATATTTTAAACGCAGCTAGTTATCACTGTTATCGGGCATTATTTATGAAAACTACAATTTAAAATGTCCGACAAAAGTAAAACTTATGCAAATGTTTATATAGTCAAAGCTGTTTACATTTTATTCTCAAAGCAGTAGGTTTTGTTAGGGTGACATTTTTGTTGGCAGTAAAAAAGTTACTAACAATTTGGTTCTGTCCTTTGACTATATACTAATGGACTGCTATTCCTCCTCCATTTCCCATATGATCACTGCTCCAAAAGTTGTCCACAAGCTGTAGCCCGATATAAGTCCCACCCCGGAGCCGAAAATGGAGCGTAATTTAAAAACCAGGAAGCAAAAAAAAATTTCTCGATGTATTCATCAGCAACTTGGAGAATGCAATTGCGAGCATATTTCGGCAACTCGGGTCCACTTTCCTGCCTGTTCTTTACAAGCAAAGCATCAACCCATAATTTGCGAAGTTCCGGATTTGATGGAAATCTAATACAGAATTTTAGGTTATAAGTCAAAAGTCAGCTGACGAGTATTACAACCACGATGGCATATATACGTGGACGTATTGCAGCCTTTCGCATAGCAATATTTTGACATGGTGTGAATATTTGACAATATAAATGTTTATATATTCAAAGGTCTGAATAAATTGCAGGGTATCACAATATGCAATGCGAGCTCATAGAGTCATATGTCATAGACACAAAATAGCTACCAATTTAGTAACATACCGCAACCATTTAGGGTCACGCCGTGACACCGTTGCTTGGAGACACACATGAAGTTGGCGCTAGCAGTCCATAAGTATATAGTGAAAGGTTCTGTCATTGCATTTTTTGGTTATGTGTAGAGCAATGTTGCATTTCTCATTCACATGTTTTATTGAAATTATAGGTTAACAACATACTTCACTATTTATAGTATAAAAAAGATAATTATCTTTCTTATTTTATCTTAATAAGTATTATTTGAACTACATTCACGGCTAATGCCGTCATGAATATTGAATTATACAAATAATTTGCATGTTAAAAATGATAAATTGTACAGAAACACTCACTATTTATAGGTATAAAACAGATAATTGTATTTCTTTTATCTTAAGTATTATTTTAACTATTTTTACTCCTAATACCATGATGAATATTGAATTATACAAATAATTTGCATGTTAAAAATAACTAAGGTATCAAAAGAAAACACAAGGTTAACATGCCAATTATTTTTTGCAAAAGCCGGCTTCCATAATTGAGCACGCACACGTTTTTGATTATAATTTCACGTAAACGTTTTTTTTTTTTGCATTGCGATAACATAAATCACTTGTAAACAGCACTGGCATGTAATAACCGAATCAACGCTGATTATTGCGAATACCAATTGGGAGATTGAAATAATTGAAATAAAACTGACAAATGACTTATTTCAATTAATAAATTTGAGAGAAGCTCACTTGTTGCAGAAGCATTAAATAAATTCAACTCTGCAAGAGTTTTTATTTTTTTTATTTTAACACATGATCTGGATCACATGCGTGATCAACTCTGATCAGTCCCAAAAATCAAACGGGAAGTGAAGACATTACTTGGGAATTAAGAAAGGTCGTTTTCATGGGACCGACACGATAAAGGAATTACTTGCACAGGGATTGGCCCAAAGGATTGGATAGAATAGAGAAGGGGTGGGGTAATTGTAATAATAATAACAATTAAAAGATCTCGATTACATATTTGAAAGTCCAGATTGAATGTGTAATATTATGTCTATAAAGATAGACCTACTTCTTCGAGGAATGAGTTAATGGCCTTTAAAATGCTCTGCAAGAGTTACGAACAGGTTGAATGTTCATATGTTCGGGCTACTTTCGTCTGTATCAAATTTATTTCAATTATTTTATGAACACAATTTAATGAAAAAAACTGCAAATATTATAACGGAAGTAGAAAAACGTTATCATACTTTTACCTTAGAAGGCAGAGAAATCCCGAGTATCCCAAGGACGTGAAGCTAAGAAACGCTGTCGATTGGAGGATGCCTTTCAGAGTTCTCTTCAAATCTTGTAAAGTTGGCACCCTGCCTTTCATAAGTAACGCGAGCTGAAAAGAAAATAAGATGTCTACATTTTTGCTATTAATTTTTTTCTTGACACGTTAAAAAAGGAAAAACGTTACAACAGCTATAACTGATTCGTCACTGGAGGTGTTTACTTTTTAATACAACTTGATGTGCGAATTAAAACACTTCCTTTGTTAATATCACACGATTTATTAATAGCAACTATAGTTTCGATCAAATGCTAATCAGCAGATCACTATAGTCGCTATTACTAAATTGTATGATATCAAAGGAAGTGTATTAACACACTATCGGCGGGAAGGGTGTAATACTTTTTGTGCAGACTGACGGCGACCAGCGGGTCGAGTATTAACCCTTTGCACTCGGCGCCAAGGCGATTTGATGCTACGTCGCATCCATTTTTTTCCATGACAAAATATAATTCTTGAGTATAAAGAGCTTAAGCTAACAATGCTTTAAACTTTTACATTACTAATGTCAAAATAGTCTCTTGTCACTGTTAAATTTTAATGTGAATAAATTGTTTTTCAAAGCCACCTTCGATTTTTATTCAATAAAATGGCTGCTGGAATAGTTGATAAAACAAGTTTTATGCAAATAACTTTTAATGCGTTAGGAATTGGGACAGGGTTGTTAATATGAAAAATGTTTGTTTTTTAATTCTGCATGGAATGACATAAAAATATACAGGGGCTCCAATTTAAAATAAGAAAAATAAAGTGCTTTACAGTTTGGAATTTTTGACAACCTGTATATTTCATATCGATCAAACTTGGTTAACAGGACTATCAGACCTTATTTAATAAGGGTAATTTTCCAGTTACTGATACTAAACAATACGCATGCACGAAAATCATGCGGACGGTATGGTATGTTGTCAGGTCTCCTTATTTTAATCTGGTTATTTTCATTTACAACAATTGGTACTTATACTATATGCAAGTTAATGGTTGCAAATGATAGGTGCTTATGCTTAAGTTCGCCCCCCCCCCCCCCTAGACCGACAGGTTGTTTAACCCCCAGTAGTTTATAGTCTGAAGTTGTTGCGTTTACTTCAGTCCATTCATTAGTATCAGAAACTGGAAGATTACCTTAATAAGTACCTTGTATGATTTTATTAACAAGGCACTATTTTTATTTTTCATTAATTTTTTAAACCAATGGTGCAAAACTGATTTTTTTAGTTTTTTTTTTTGCCAATATCACTGAATCTATTTCGATCAAATTATAACAGTATGTAGGCAACCATAAAAGGTACCCAAATAAGCAATAAAATATACAGCATGTAATTCAAAAAATATATTATCATGACGTCGCACTTTTCTGGGAATCAAAAATATTTTCCTGAAATGCATCCTAGGATACAAATATATTCTGCAAAATATCGAAATCCTAACTTAATTAGTAACTGAGCTATAGAAGACGAGAGGTGGGATGCAGGACCCTGTATATAAAAATAAATAAAATGAACTCCGGACCAGCTCGAGGTATACTGGACGCAGTCCTAAACTCTTAAAATAGTTCTCCATCAAACAAGTAGTGTTTTAAACCGTTACAATGTCAACTGTTGCACACAGAAAAAAAAAGAATATGCATTTTATCTTATCTCCATTGCTCAAGTGATAACATATTTGACCTTCAATAGAAAAGCTCCACCAATATAATGGAGTTTAATGATAGCAGTGTTTTTAGTGATCTTTATCATATGTATTGATTTTTTTTCGAAAACCAGTGAAATTTTTAAAAACAAAATCGTACATTTTGGTATTCTCTGCTATTATTGTTAATATACATTTGATGTAATTATTATCATTTTATAAGTAAAGTCATGAGATGACATTGTTCATTGAAATTTTTGTACTGATTATTTTCAAACCAAATTCTTTTACTTTAACCCGCCAGTGGCAAATTTGACTTTGATCAATGGTGACACCGATCTCACGCACCGAGGTTTTCAACTGAAGATTTTTTTAAACGTGTTACTAATAGTTCATGTGTTTTTTTTTAATTTATGCTCTTTGACAATAAAACAAAGATATTTCATCAATTTAAGCTCTGCAATGCGGCAGCTACTCGAAATTGCAACAAAAAACAATAACGGAGAATAAAGTTATTCGAATTTTTTTAACACATCCGGTCTCACAGATCAGTAGGTCATCAATGGCGGGTTAAAAATGATCAGTAATTGTCTATTAGTTTGAAAATGATCAGCACTTGATGGAAACTATACTCCATCTAGTCATAGTTTAGACTTTTTTGACATCTTGAGCGACAAAAATCCCACCAGGTTACCGAACAACTCTCGCCAAAAAAGTAGTACTTATGAAATTTAATTTATTACAAAAATCACACTCAAAAATCTTAACGCGTAGGTGTGCAATTGGTTCATCACATCATTTAGAACATTCTTCATGGTGGAAATCAAGAACAATAACAGTAATAAACTATCAATAATGTGTCTATTGGCGACATCGCGTATGGATGTAAATGGAGCATACAGTATTTTTTTTTATAGTGGGCCATAGGATTTTACATGAAATTATTTAATATATACGAAATGTCAGATTAATTAGTGAGGCAAGTAATCAAACGAATTTATACTAGAAAATATCTGTTTATACTGTTGAAGAAAGGGTGGAATTTGTAACGGCAATTATAAGAAGTTTGTCCAGCAGGGAAATAGTTGTATTTTTCTACAAGAAGTGAGGGAATTTTAATTTTAGGGAAATAGTTGACAACTTTTGTGCAGCGTATCCGGATCGTCCGGTTCTGAGCAAAAGCACTTTTAAATGGAATAAAACATTTTGTAATTATTTTAATTAAGCGCATCATGTAGAAAAATAATTGATTTATATTACTAACTAAAATTTGGTTCAAAATTATATGATAAAATATACATTAACACAAGGTATAATTTTTAGCATGTAAAATCCTATGGCTCACGATAAGAAAAACATACTGTATAATGGCTAATATTAAATTGTGTAACATTAATTTATTCATGATGTATTATAAAGTGCCTTCAGTATCAATCAGTTAACTTATAAATAGTTTTACTGGTTATTCACATTTAGACTCCAAACTGTCTTTATTTGATCATAATATTGCTACTTTTTTTAAAACATAATTAACAACAAACAGGTTCGAAGCACAATTTATTTATCCACTGATTGGTATTTTAAACTGGTTCAACGTCTCTAAAAATACATATATTTAATGAGGACGGATAACAATAACAATGTATAGTAAAAAAAAATTACCTCTATTGGCATAACCCTATTCCCACAATCAAAATTTTTCTCCTACTCTATATACATTTTATTCTTTCCTCCCCGTCTCTCCTTTTCCCTCTTTCCTCTCTTCCCCGTCTTCATCACCTACGCATCATAATTCCTCTCCGCCCATTTGTCCCCGTCTAGCTTTCCTCCCTTCACTTCCTACATAATTATCCACCTTGTCCTTCTTCTCTCCTTTTCCTTCCATACTACCCTCGCCCTCCTCCCGTTCTTCCTCCCCCCTCCCCTCGCTTCCCTTACCACCTCTTACTTTTTTGACCCCTCCTGTCTCTCCGTATAGTAATTAATTACCAACGATTAAGAAAACAGTCTAAAAATTTGAAAGATAAATGAAAAAGTGCTTTTTAATCTTTATTGTGTTAATAGCTTAGCAGCCAACATCAACACATTATTATACCTCATTTAATAACCAGGCGGACTAAACGCGAAAGCCACATTTACACTAGAAAAAAATCACCAGAAAAGTAACCAGAAATATTTTAGCGGTAAAAATAAATTTATTTAAAATTATTTTACCCACAACATTTATTCAAAAATTGTACCAACCCATATATTTATTCTAGTGAAACTTTCTTGATTATATAGTCAATAATTTAGTATGTGATATTCAAATATTATTTAAAATAGACGCAAGTAACAGTGATGGATCAGCTGATCATAACAACCGCCATTACTATTTTCAGCAATTTGGGCCTGTGTAAAAACGACGGCCCTTTGGCCAATCGCAACAACGTATTTTGGCGGCAATAATTTGATTTAGTCCGCCTGGTTATTAAATGAGGTATAGTAATATGATTCCTATCCGAGTTTATATTGAAATATCTTTACAATTGAGGCATTGATTTCATAAACAGCATATGTCCGTCCAAAATTGTAGAAATCGACATTTTTGTAACATCTGGTAGAGTATTTTGCAAGCTATCCGATGGTGAACGTAGTTAATTTAAAAACCACACACGTACAAAGTTACAACGCTTTAAATTCTATTTATTTTATTGTTTATTGCAATATTGTTCATGTTCAATTGCTTTTCTTTGTTTTTTTTTTAAATAAATGGACTAGATTATTAGTCACTTAATATACTATTATTTTTCTAAAGTGGCGTTCACGTCATCGAAATAATAATCATAATAATGATGACACAATTTTACAAGGTTGCCAGCTCTCCTGTATATTTAAAAATGGCTGCAATCAGCTGTTGTGTCAATTATACAAATAAATAAAAAAGTAATCGTTTTCTGATATGTTTACATATATTGTATTTTATGTTCGACTGTACGAAAATATTAACTTTGTGGGTTTGTTTTTAGGCCAAAATGTACGCCATTTTGTATTAGTCCCATAATTGATGAAGTAAATTGGACTCTTATGTCAGTGTCAGAAATGACACATTTTAATTTTGGTTAGAACACCTAATAAATACAATGCAAATTACTAATGCAAAAAAGAGATCAACTATGACAGTGGTTTATAGCGATAGTACTTACTATTATTCATTACACTTACTCCTGAAGAAGTGTGCAAGTGAAAAAGCAGTGAAAAAGATTTGGCATCGTCGCGAATAAAAAATCACGGCTGCCAACATAACATAATTTTCTACATGATTGGCAGGCGAAAATTGTGTGCCAGGTCAACACGCCGATTACTTATTTATAACCACCAGTGATCAATTTTATGTAACAAATGATTCTCAGATTAATTTCGATTCTTCAACTAATTTTATGCATATTCTCGAAAACAATCACGTTGGTACGAAAAACGTCATTTCACACGTGCTTGATGACGTGAACGCCACTTTAGAAAAATAATAGTATACTATCAAAATAGAAAATAGAACTAGTAACGGTTGCCAAGATAAACAGTTTTTCGATTTTCTCAAAACATCATTTTTGGACAAATGCTGTTTATGAAATCAACGCCTCAATTATTTTAAATTGTGTGTAAATAAGTATATTTAATGGAGTTCAATTCAACGAGTCATGATGGAAATTGGATGCATTCATTAACATTGTCAATGTAATTTAATAGACGACAATTAAATACTTACACTATAATTTTAATAACACTAACATTGCAATGCGTTGATGTGATTATTATAACATAGAAAATAGACATTAACAATCATATGTTCTGAGTTAAAAAAAAGAACCTGTATGTAGTATTATATTATGTACGACAGTTAAACATGTTTTAACATTTCAGTTTGAAGAGAGCAGATACATTCTGACAACATGATTCTGATTAAATTGAATGACAAGTTTAATAATAAATAAATTTAAATTTTAAAACCTGAAACTACTAATAAAATTAACAAAGTAAAAAACTAGTAAATGCATTATACTGTTAGAAATGTAATGCAATATGTAAATGGTTGAGGTATGTAATACTTTTCCCACAATAAATCTTCGCATACTCGCTCTATCAACTTACAAAGTCAAGCAACTTAAACGCTCAAAAAAATACTATTTAGTGAAAGTTGTACACCGTGATTTCTCCAATTTGCGCATGCACGTTATTTATTTCTCCTCTTGTTTACATTACATAAGAACACAATTCAACTACTAAAACACTAATAAATAACAAAAACTTACCACATAAACGGTGCTGTAGATCCGCAAAGAATCCAAAACTCCGTACAAAAACAGCCCGCAGGAAGCCTGCGCACAGCTGTCCGTCCAGGGGTGGACGTAGTGTTGGCAAGTAACCCCGATCGGGGCCATTTTACTAAGAACCTGAACCATGTTTGTTTACAATGAATTTGAAGACAGGGGGGCCACTAAAGACGATCCAGTATCATACGTTCATCATTGTTCCCCGCTCGTATGTAACGTCCCACTGTGTGTTGTGTGATTTGAGTGCCTTGTTCGCGTGTGCAACACACAATCGCGGAATTTGTACATAGATAACGTAAATGATCAATTCAAGACGGAGCCAAACAGTAATTAAAAATCAGACGTCAGTGGTGAAACCGAGTGGTGAATATAAGACGTACAACTTATATCTAGGTATTTTAAGTTGGCGACAGTTTTGAGGATTCGCAAGTGTTAAATCACCTAAATTGCATAATTTCAAATACGAATACACTTATTACAATTAATAAATATAGTCGAAGACGGTATAAATACAGTCAAAGACTATATTTATACAGGATTGAAAACATTCCTTTAACTTGAAACACGCAGGATATTATCATTTCTCAAGTTGCAATCATGAGTGGCCCAAAAATCACCCCCCGTCTTCACTCCAGCTGTCAGCCAAACATATGTTCGAATAAATTTCGAAATGGACGAATTCGATATTCCAATCGACATAAACACAAACAAACTCCTGGAATGGCTCATAAGCAGACGGCACGTGAACAAGGACTGGCAGAAGAACGTCATCAACGTGAGGGAGAAGATAAAGAACGCCATCCAGGACATGCCCGCCCATGAGGGCATCGCCAAGCTCCTCTCGGGCCAGCACATAAACTACTTCCACTGCCTGAAGATCATCGACATCCTGAAGGAAACGGAAGCCGACACGAAAAACCTATTCGGGAGGTACGGTTCGCAACGCATGAAAGACTGGCAGGACATCGTGAGCACCTACCAGAAAGACAACCTGTATTTAGCCGAAGCCGCGCAGATCTTAATGCGGAACGTCAGTTACGAGGTTCCCAGCTTGAAGAAGCAAATTGCGAAGTGCGAACAGGTGCAGGTCGAATGCGAGAAGAAGATTAAGGATTACACGCGCGCGGAAAATATCGCGCAGAACGACTTCAACTCGACCTGCAAGCAGTTGGGGATTGCGGGGAGCAAGATCAAAAGTGAGCTGATTGAATTGCTGGAGGAGATCCCCGTGCTGTACAAGAAGTGTGCGGAAAATGTGAAATCTTTACAACCGGCTGTTGATGTTTACAAAGCGTTCGTAGGCTTCCATTTGGGTAAGGATTCCGACGCTCAGGTTCTTCCGATTTTATCCTATTTAATCGCTAACGGTAACACCACCACGTACGAGTACACGTACGGTGAGAAACCTGTGAGTGTGGAAATCCCCGCTTTGAATGTTACCGACGATGCCGGGGTAAAACCTGAATTGATCGACTTTGGTGGTGATGACGTTGATTTCGGTGATAATGTGGAAATCGATTTCGGAAGCCCCAGTGAGGATATTGCGGGGACCCCGATGAGCGAAGGTGATATAGATTGGGGAACGGTTACCACCGACGAGGAATTTGAAATGGTGGAGCACGTGGATTTGGATATAAACCTCGAGGAGTCGGGGATCGTGGTGGAAAAATCCGGTTTGGACGGTGGCGTTGCCCGAGGTTCCGACGCCTACACGATTCTGGACAATCCTAAAACAAGGGATCAAATCCTGAACGACCTCATGGAACTCGAGGCGTTCCTGCGGATGCGGCTTTTCGAAATGTCCAGCAATTGCGACTTGCTCTCCATGTCGCAACTCGACGTTCCCACCATTCTGCAGATGCAGACGATCGAGACGATTACCAGCATGAGCGATAGCGTCGCTGTTATCCTAAACAACTTAACGAGCAAACGCAGCCAGCATTTGCACAACATTAAGCATTCCCCGAAATACGTGGATATCCTTACGGGCAGTTTGAAACAGAAGCTGGAGGTCGTCGAGCGGATGAAGGCGAGCAAGGGTGTTTTGAACGATAAAATTGAAGACACGAAGGAGCAGGGACGGTCCGTCGCGCCGGTTATTAAGAATATCATAGATAAGACCAAGATATTGCAATCGGAAATTCAGGACGATCTTTCGAGGAAGTACAAAGGGCGCGTTGTTAATATCGTGGGTGGTGTTAATATGATGTAAATTTTAGATTCACTGTACATTATTGAAGTAAGATTTTATGTTGTAAAGTTTATTATTATAACTGGAATAAAGGTTAATTTTTTAATTTCTTGTTTTTTTAATAGAATTCAATTTTATTAACCCTTTGGAGCCTGATTGTTTTTTTTAACACGTTGACTGCCTACGAGACTACTCGTAGATTTTAATGCAGTTCTCAAAACTGTGGCAGTCAACGTGTTAATTAGTTTTGACTCAATTTTTGAAGTTATATTTATATTTTATAATGAAAATTTGCATTAAATACATAATATTCCTACCCTACAATCCAATCCATTGCTCACACATCCCAATTTTCACTAATAAATGAGTTAAACGAGTAAGAAATACAGTGAAGACCTAATTTTTTTTATTCACGTATTAATTGGTGGAAACGGGAGTATGAGCCACAGGTTGGATTGTAGGATAGGGCCCACCCACCACCCCCGAGCCATAGGTTGGATTGTGGGATATGACCCACCCAGCACCCTGGATTGTAGGATAGGGACCACCCACCACCCCCGATTTCATTTTAATTTCAACTTCAAAATCACGTTCCTTATTATTTTTAAACTTTACACCTCGCGAATGGGTTCTCAAAAAAATTTCTTCAACCGAATAGGTTGTCTAGAATCTTACAAGAATTGAAACGGTAAAGGATGTTTAGTTATTATTGCCGTGATAAATATTTTATGTTTCGAATTTATGTATGGCGGGCATGTTGGGGAATTAATTTTTTTAAACCAAGTACCGCAAAAGTGAGACCAACTGACGATTTCAAAAATATTCATTGTAATAAAATTTATGGGTAAGCTCGCTTCTATTATTTATACAATTTTACTTAAGATATAATTTAATTAAACATTTATCTTTTGCTAAGGACTAGAATCTACGAGAAACTACTTTTACAACTGAATTGAATTTTTAGGTACAACAAGAATTGTACCATTTGAGAAACGTCAAATCGCCAGTTGTTTTGCCACCGCTCGAGTGATCTGCCAACAAAAAATATGTTTGTTCTATATTTACTAAAAATAAATAAATAATTGGCTGGTGTTATAAAAGTTAGAATTTGCGAGATTCCCAAACCAACGACGCAAATTCACGTAATGGGAAAGAGGGTGGAAACGCATGCAAAGTGAATGCAAAATTTCACTTTGAACTTAAAGATTTTATTTTACCTACATTAAATAAATAAGTAAGTACTCATTTCTATGATACGTGTTTCTAAAAGATTGTGCTAAAATCTGGCTGAAAGACTTGTGTCAATTGCCTGTTGAGGTCATTTGTAAAAGTGTTTCAATACGTGTATCGTCTCTCTCTTAAACTGTTTATCGTGGTTTATTAATGATAAGAAGATAAATCATCTAGTTAAGGTTTTCTGAAGCAGATCTTTCTACACCTACGTAACATAGATGGAATGCAGGTGTAAAAGTAAGAGCTGTCTTGTTACTTGCTACACGTATGTGGTTGATAAGTTCACCTGTATTGCTGAGTGATTAGCGAGCAAGAAGGAAGTAGGGAGGTTTAAAAATGCTTGAAGAATGGTGGCAGTGCCTTTTTCACAAATTTTTCTAAACATGTTATTGCATGGGTCTGTTTTAGAATTCTGTACATGAATTTTTTAGTTCGTGAGCTTTTGTAGAGGAGGCTGTGAGAGAGGTTTCTGTTTGTAGTCTTTGTAAGACTCATGTGACCTTTGACTATACAGTATGTTTTTTTTATCGTGGGCCATAGGATTTTACATGCTAAAAATTATACCTTGTGTTAATGTACATTTTATCACAAAATTTTGAATGAAATTTTAGTTAATAATAAATCAATTACTTTTCCACATGATGCGCTTAATTAGATTAACTTAATCATGTTTTATTCCATAAAAAAATGAAATTAATTCACTAATCAATCTGACATTTCAGAAATTCAAGGTACTTTGATTATTTTTGCTCAGTTATTTATATTAAATAATTTCATTTTTTACTGGAATAAAACATGTTAAAGTTATTCCAATGCAGCGCATCACGTAGAAAAATAATTGATTTATTACTAACTAAAATTTCATTCAAAATTTTATGATAAAATATCCATTAACACAAGGTATAATTTTTAGCATGTAAAATCCTATGGCCCACGATAAAAAAAATACCCTGTATAAACAATAGCAAAGCAATATATCGCCATGGTGTTAATAAATTTCACTGTTTCTGTTTGTAGTCTGCGTAAGACTCATGAGATCTTTGACTATATAAACAATAGCAAAGCAATATATCACCATGGTGTTAATAAATTTCACTGTAACACGATATTGAAGCAATTAAAACACAATAAACTACAGGACGGCAAATTTAAGTTGGCCAGACGCGCAGAGATTAAGCGAAAGTTCTCTCTCTACAGCCGGCCGAGTACAGTCTTTGTAATAAGCAAGCACATATTCTTCGCGTGCGCTATTCATTTACAACTCTATCGGGCGCTCTTCTCCACATAATTGAATGTACCAGGCGCGCGAACTCTTCACGAAATCTATCGAGAGCGCCCTTCGAAGGTTCCGCCCACAATTTTGCCACTGCGCAACGGCAAGTTACGTTTGCCGTCCTGTACACTGCCAAGTGTGAGCCCGTAGAGTCATATGCCAAAATGGCTACCAATTTAGTCACGTACTTCAAGCACTTCCAGTCTTACCCTGCCACCGTTGCTTGCAGATGCACATGAAGTCAGTGTTAGCAGTCTACATTTATATAGTCAAAGCATGAGGATGGATCGCAAAAAGTTTTTTTTTCAATCGTTTTATAATAACATTGGAAAAAAATTCATTCTACTCATGTTTATCATTCAAATGTTTAATTTACATAACCACTTTCACTTTTCGCCATTTACATAAACTAATCACATCTAATAATAAATAAATAATCGCTTTAGTAATTATTTAATGGTAGTTTGCTTAATAATGATGCAAATAACAACTTTAACTTGAATTGCCATTTTATTTCATATCACTTTTTATACCATTACTTAATTCATTGATGATCATCACCGAACTTAATGACTGTACATGAAATTTGGTGATGGTCATCAATAAATTAACCCACATTTGCCTGAGATTTAAATTAAAGGAAAATAAATGATATGTTTCTCTAAATCAAGTAATTAAGATTTAGAAACACAGAGAGGTTATTTTTCGTTTCCTGTCAAATGTCAATGAATAATCACTGAATGTACTTATTGGAATAAAAAAATGATAGATGGCGCTGACGATATTCTAGATATAATATTAAGAAGAACAATTTAGGGAAGTAACGCCGTCAAATGTAAATGTAGGGAGAAGATATCGGGTGTGGTCACAGTCTGGGCTAGTAAATGGAACGGTTTTTATCTAAAAAAATATTGGAACTAGATAAAAACCGTTTCAGGCCCAGGCCGTGACCACACCACTTTAAAATAGTCATCCTACATATAGAACTGTGGGCATATCTGGGTTAACTGATATAAAATAAAATGAAAAATCTCAATCGGACTAATTTTCTATCCATTCTAAAAATTTGTACTTTTAAAGCATGGACAAACTGGAAACATCCTCCAACATCTCCGGGGCCCGTTCCACCTCGAACCTATCCAGCATATCCGGCCTCACCGGATACGAGGACGAAATCAACGAAATCCGCGGCCTGATCGAGCTCAGCAATTCCGAACGGAAATCCCCGGCGAAGCCCAGACCCAAAGAAAACGCCGAAACATTCCCCTACGAAATCCGCATTTCAAACCTAACATCCGAGCTGCAGAACGTGCTGAAGCTGAACGAAAAATACAAAAACGATCTATTCAACATGCAAAGGCAACAGGACTTGCATTACCACGAAAAATTCGAGAAGCTCCTAAAAAAGAGCAGCTATCTAGAAGCGCAGCTGGATAATGCGAACGCGTACATCAGAAATTTAAAGAAAGGCCAAAACTTTCAAGTCGACAAGGCTGCGGATTTACAGCAGGAGAACTACAACTTGAAAACCGGGCTTACGGCTTGCGAATCCGAATTGGATTCCAGTAAAAACGAGGGCGCGTCGTTGGTTTCGTTACTGCAGGAGGCCGGCGTTAAATTGTGCAGGCTCGACGAGGAACTGAAGATGAAGTGCGGTTGCGTGGACGAGTTGAAGAGGAAAGTCGGCGAGCAGCATATGGAAATACAGGAGCTGTTGCAGAAGGATGTTAAAAACGCCGGCAACTTATCGGGGATGCAAAACGAACTGGAGAACACCAAGCAGTCGTTGGTTTGGTACAAGGAAAGGCTGCAGGAGTCACGCGCCGAAAGAAATAAATTAACTCTAGAGCTTACGGTTTTAAAAAATCAGGTTTTAAACAAAAATCACGATGTTGAAAATTTAAGCAAGGAAATCGACGATTGGAAATGTAAATACAGGGAGCTTTCCATTATCTACGAGCGTGATAAAAATTACTACAGCACGCAAACGGAGTTGAAACGTGAAGAGATTATGCAATCGGAAAATTGCAAATTGGACGAAACGTACAGCATGGAGGGAATGAAATCCTTCTACGAAAAAGAGGTTGCCGATATAACCAACGAAATGCTAAAGGTAAAACTTGCAGTCGGTGAACAGAACTTGCACTACGATAAAATCGCGAAGGACAACGCGGAATTACTCTCGAGAAACACCACACTCCAGAAACAGTTGAGTGATAATCAGCTACAAATGGAAATCGAGAAAACCTCGCGGTTAGATTCGGCAAGAAATTTGGAGGAGGTTGTTAAAGCTTTAAGAATTAACGAGAATCGGGTGCTGGGATTGACCACGGATGCAGAAAAAATGCGTTTACAGCTGGAAAACGCAATTCGGGAAAGGGACGAGGTGACCAAGGCCACGGTACTTATAAGGAACGACTTTCAAAAATTCCTCGACGTGCACAACGATTTAAAGGTTCAACTGGAGGATAAAAACCGCGTCCTGTTGGATTTGCAGAAGCACAAACAGGAGCTGTTCATGCAGAATAATTGGAGCGTGTGCGAGATCGAGGAGTTCAAGCATAAGGAAAGGGAACTTCTGGCGATTTTAAATCGGCAAAATTTGGAAATTAAAAATTTTTCGAATCTGAAAGCTTCCTGTGATAGTTTGCGCGCGGAGAATGAGTCCCTAAGGTCGGAGAATCGCGAGGTTAAGGATAAGCTCGGGCGTTTGCAGAGTCAGCTCGATCGATTGAATTTAACAGTTTCCGACTACGAGCATAAGATCGGGTTTTATAAGCAGTCGATCGAGGGTTTGAACGCTGGGGTTAAGGAGGGCGAGGAACGGCTCGTGGGTAAACGGAAGGAATTAGAGGAGGTTTTGATGCTGTTTAACAACATTGTGGAAATTCTGTGCCAAAAATTCGATGCCTTTATGAAGAACAATTTGTTCGATTTGGCTTCCATTAAAGATTTGTACAGGAATAATAATTCTGTCTACGGGAATAACAATTCATGTACCTCAATTCAAGATGATTTGTGCAGGAATAATCATTCTAGTTCTTGTACAAAAGAAGTCTACGGGAATAATAATTCACATTCCTCAACTCAAGATGATTTGTACAGGAATAGTGATTCCAGTTCTTGTACAAAAGATGTCTACGGGAATAATAATTCATGTACCTCAATTCAGGATTACTTCAGTAATAATTACGCAAATGATTTTCTCAGGAATAACGATTATCGGTGCCGGAATAACAACACAAATGAGGATTTGTGCAAGAATAACAATTCAATAAGTCAAGATTTATACAGAACAAACACTTCAAGCAAAGACGTTACTTTTGACACAATTATGGATTCATTCAAAAGTAACAATTCTAACACTAATAACAGAACCCGGAATAACAATTCAAACACTACATTCGATGATTTTGGTGGAACAAGAAATTCTACTCCGGTGGAAGATTTGTATAATTCAAAATCTTTAATTAGAAACAATTTAACAAAAAATAACAATATAATTAAAAATAAGGGAGATCACTATTTATTTTTTGATGGTATTGCTGCCAAGTTGGATTTGACCTTGAAGAAGTTTAATCGGCATATCGCCGAGCAGAAGGAGAAAATTAGGAAGGTTAACGTTTCCAAGGTGCGCATTTTAAAGGGAGAGGTGTACGAGAGGATCAAAATGTTGGAGGATCGTGGTTACTTGCTGACGGAAAAATGCCTGAGGACGGAGAACGCCTTTTGTAAGCTGGAGTCGATTTGCGCGAAGGGGATGAGGCGGCAGAGCGTCAACGAGGAGATTTTGAAGCTTCAAGCTGTCGTCAAGGTGAAGGATATGGAGATGCAGGAGAAACAGAAACGGTTAGTGACATTTTTTTCGTTGGATTTCCATTTATTTTCGCACGCATCGGCTTTACCGATTATTTCGGCTGTTGAAATCCGTACATGCTACGCTTATAAAGGGTGCATTTTAACACGTTCACTGCCACCGACGCGCCAGTGCATCCAACTTTATACTTGCGTATGTGCAATCCCAATTGTAGTGGCAGCAAACGTGTTAACCCCTTGTGCCAAGGTCAACTTTGCGAAAATATGATCAAACCTTTATTCCGTTTTTATTTTTAACTAAGTTGGCTCTGTTAGGGTGACAGTTTTTTGGCCAATGTAAAAAGTCACTAGGGTTATATTTAAAAAAAAAAGAGGTTATATTTTATGACAGTGTTGCCATCTTCATTGTAGAGATAATTTTATTACAGTGAAAATGAATGTAATTTTATGACATGCAGAACATTCTTTGGGTTTTTATTAATTAAAATAAAACAAACTAGGTGCAATAATTTAATTTAACCTGTTAACCGGGAAATTCCCTTTTTAATTACGTATCATATAACGGGCGCGAACTTTTTCACAGGGACGTGTAAATCCGTCACGCCCGAAGGACGTAATTACATATTATTATTATTTGTTTTTATGCTTTAAAATAAATTAAGACCATGAAATATATTTTAACGACCCGGTATTGCTTACGTTTGACGTATTTATACGTCCCGCTCGGTTAACAGGTTAATATACCGTGTGTTCGATAAAAAACGCCCAACGCCATAACTCTGTTATTTATTGACCGATATGAATGAACTAAAAACCAAAGTCAATGGTGGTTTAAATACTAAAAAATTACATCAATATTGATTTTTTTCAATAATAACTTCATTGTCAAATGATAGCAAACTTAAAATTTTTAAATGGCAGCATATAATGTTTTAATTTTTTTACATTCGACATTATTTTTCTGAATCCAATAATGCCCAATATGTTGATTTTCGTTCAATATTTTGGTCAAAAAAAATTAAAATAAATCTTCAATTTAAAATATTTTTCAAAAATTATAATTAGCATGCCTTGGAAAAAAATTACAAATGTAATTTGTTGTAAGGTTATGTCAAACATGTTACAACTCAATGTAGAATTGAATAAATAAGAAGTGCAATTATGAATTAACTTGCGATTTAGATGTTCTGTGATTATTGTAAACACTAAGTAGAACATCGAACTCTGCAAGTCCACGAAATTGGTCGATCCACTGTCTTCGACTTTTTAAAGGCTCTATATCATCTCAAATTACCTTCTAACCTTCTAAATTTAGGTTCTGGTATTCGCCGCTAGATGATAAATTCATGCCGCAACTCTTTGATTTCTATTACATAGAAAATGAATTTGTAACATGACTTTTAATTCGCTGTTGTTCATATTTATGTCTGAAACACACAATAATAACAAATGGTTGACATTACTTATACAATAAACGACATTCGAATTTTTTTCAAGGCACACTACATTTATTACCAAAAAAATCATGTGACGAGATTTATTTTTATTTTTTTCTGGCATAAATATTAACTTAAAACCAACATAACAGGCATAATTTGATTCAGAAAAACAATGTCTTATTCTATGAAATTAGAAAAGTATATGCAGCCATTTAATAATTAAAAGTTGACTATCATTTGGCAATGAAGTTGATTTTGAAAAAATATATAATTACCGTCATTTTATAGTATTTAAACAGCCATTGACTTTATTTTTTAGTTCATTCAAATCGGTCAATAAATAACAGAGTTATGGCGTTGGGCGTTTTTTATCGAACACACGGTATGAATTAGGCAACATTGTTAGAAATTCGACATTTAATAATTTTTTCACTGTCAGATCATTTTTGTTGGTGTTCATGTGTCAAACCACAGCCTTCTTAGTTAAAAATAAAAATGGAACCAAATTTTATTCCATTAAATGTCATTAGTGTCATTGGACTCGATTTGTGAGTTTTTAAGTACAAAATAAATACGCAATATATCGCTAATTAGCAATAAATTGTTACCTACTATTTTACTAGATAATATAATTTGTGATATACAAAAATTGCATATAAATTAGATATTTATTTACCATATTTTGAGTTAGGCAACTTATTGTTCACACATGACTATACTACTGACTATAGAGCGGCACATACCCATAAGTATGAAGCGGCACACAGTCACCTATTTAAAATCACCCTGTAGTAGTAAGGATAGTACCTATAGTTAGCATTGTTGGCGTAGATATCACGGGAAATCATTTTTCGAAGAATTCGTTCACAAACCATTCACATTACATGAATACAAGCAATAAACATTTTTTTTCTCTTTCCTTCTTCTCCAGTTACGAGGTGAATAATCGAACCTTACTCCGAAAAATCAAGGAGCACATGCGTGGACGAAACAGCGCCGAAAAGCAGTCTAAATACCTCCAGGAGCTGTACAGCGACACGGTGGAAACTTTGAACGACAAAAAGCTTCTGTTGAGCGAGCGCGAGTACGAAATAGAACGCCAGAGGAAAGCCGTCGAGAACAAAGAGAGGGCGGTCGAAAAACTTCAGAATTCCGTGGCCAATTTGGAGTTACGGCTCCGACAAAATTGCACGGGTTGTACGGAAAATGGGGATTTGAAGACACGATTGGGCGAGATTGAGATGAAGCTGATCTCCGCTCAAAATGCGATCGATGTGCAAACGGGGGATGCTCGAGCCAAGGAGGCAACGGTTGCGGCTTTGAAGAAACAGGTGAGTTTTAATGATTTCCGTAGTTTTATCAATAAATCAGAATCCAACAACATAATAAATATAAAAAATTAACAAAATCCTATGGTTTTGTTTTGTATACATTTTTGATGCATCCAATACTGTAATAGTTATTTGCAAACCAAGTGCGGGAAGACAATGTTCCCGCATGAGCGCATTCTACGCTGGAACTTTCTACACGCAGCATGAGGTTTTTATAAAAAAATTTTAATCGAACAAAATTGTTGCAACAGGCATCACATATATTCCGTTTTTTTTTATTAAACAACCAGATCTGGTGGTTTTTTTATAATGTTGGATACTTTAGATGGTTGTAATTTTGACTTTTGCCTTCAAAATTTGAGGTTATGTTTTCCACATAATGTGCTTAATTATACTATCATAAACATTTATTAAATATTATATATTATACAGGGTTGGCCATATTCGACGAAAAGATTTGTTTCTTTTTTTAATCATGGAAAAAAGCACATTTTTTGCTGTTCATGTTAAAAATCATTTAATTGGATTGCAGGAGATTTGTTTACATCACTTTTTGAATATGATATCTCGTAAATGGCCGCCTTGAGCATCTACGGCCCATTTTGCAGCATTTTCCATGGTTTTAGTCAACATTTCGGCCGAAATGGTGGCTATTTCCTGGCGAATGTTGTTCTTCAGCTCTTCTAGGGAACGTGGCTTGTTGATATAAATCTTTGATTTCAAATAGCCCTACAGAAAAAAGTCTGCAGGCATTAAATCTGGTGAACGCGGCGGCCAGTCAAAATCAGCATTTTTCGACATCAAACGGCCTGGGAACAATTGTAGCTCGAGCAGTGTGCGGTGGGGCGCCATCTTGTTGAAACCAGAAGTCACCCATACCATTATCACTCACAATTGGCATCAAAAAATCTCAGAACGACGTTTTTGAGATGTTGTCGGAGACCTGCTAACACTAGCCTGTACGAGTGAGATATTATCATCAGATCGCCTTGGTCGCTTTTTATTTGGACGCTTGGGGTTAGTAAGTGCCGCACCAGTTGTAAATCTATCATACAAACGATACAATGTGGTTGCAGAAGGCGCACTTTTCACTTTATTAATTTTCCTCCATGCACGTTGCGTTTTCACAATTGACTTGTTTTGTTAAATGTAAATTTCAACAATCTTAGAGCGTTCACGTGGCGTGTACTGTTCCATGACGAAAATCTCCTTTGACTGACGCTTCAGTCGATCAGTCGTATCTGTCAAAAGTTACAGTGTTGCCAGATCTTTTCGTCGAATATGCCCAACCCGTTATATTCTTCTGTGATTAATAATAAAATTTGATCTGATCATTAATTATCGTTATGTTTGTTTTTTGTTCCAGCTAAGTGATTTAACGGCAAATCTGAATTCGCTCCAAGAAGAACACTCGAAGTGCACTGGAGTGAAGAAAGAGCTTACGAATGAGATTAACGAAGCCAGGACGAAGTGTGAAGGGCTGCAAGGTGAACTCGATGAAGTCCACAAAAAATACGAAGATCTCAACTTGGAATGTTCGAGTTTGCACGTCGAAAATTGTAAACATGTGAACGCATTCAGGGCGGTGCAGTTAGAGATGGAGAGTTTGGAAGATAGTAGGGAGTGTTTAATGAAAGAAATCGAGGTAAGTATTTTTTAATTCGTAACAACACGGGTCACGGTCAAATTGGCCGGGTTTTTCTAGGATTTTGGCGTGACTTTAATTCTCGTGGGTTAATAGTTTTTCATTCATATTCAGCCATGCACAATATTTACAAGATTATAAACAGTAATGTATTGGAGGGGGAACGTAGTGGAACGACGTTCCGGCACCTTTTTTCAGAAACGGAACGCGTTTTTGTTTGTTAATATTTTGTATAGTAAGAATAAAAAATATAAAAAAGCTTACAAGGAAAACAATAGTTTGCTTAAAATAAGATGATCTCTGAAAAACTTTCAGCAAGCTGCTTGTGGAAAGTCGTGGACTATTTTTTTGCTCTCACCATGCGTTCCCTTACTTTTTATTTTACCAAATGTTATGGAATTAAAAAAAAAACGCGATAATGCTTTCCCGTACTTTACCTGAAGAAATCAAAAATGTAAATGTAAATATTGTTTGACAGCGTTTTATTGAAATTATACTTTAACAACATATCGTGAGATCAAAAAGTCAAAAATAGTTGGCAGCACATTTTCTGAAAATAGGGATAATAATTCAAGTAATATTACGTTGGTTGTCTGGAATTCTCCAGTGCAGTGCATTTTGTTTATTTTAACACTGCGTCGGCAACCGGGGACGATAAATGAATTTTACCTCTAAGTTTTGTTGGTGGTAAAAAAAGTTACTAACAATTTGGTTATGTCATTGCATTTTTTTGGTTATGCGTAGTGCAATGTTGCATTTTATAATATACCTCATTCACATGTAAAAAAATTGTTTGACAGCGTTTTATTGAAATTATAGGTTAACAACATACCGTGAGATCAAAAAGTCAAAAATAGTTGGCAGCACATTTTCTGAAAATAGGGATAATAATTCAAGTAATATTATGTTGGTTGTCTGGAATTCTCCAGGGTAGTGCATTTTGTTTATTTTAACCCTGCGTAGGCAATCGGGGACGATAAATGAATTTTACCCCTACTCTGTATCTCAGAAACGGTTAGTGAAAGGATCTTGTTGAAATAAATATGGTTTTTGGCGCGGAGCCAATTCTGGGTAGGTTTTTTTTAATCTCATATAAGTAGAGGGGAACAGCCGATACGGGCCCTGGAAGTGTTCCCGGAAGTTGGGGTTTCCAGTTTCCGGTTGCGGTTATTCCAAATCGGGTAGCTGTTACTAAAAAACAGGTAGCTGTTATTCCAAATCAGCTACCTGTCTTTAAAAAACAGCTACCTGTCTTGGAATAACAGCTACCTATTTTTTAGTAACAGCTACCTGTGTTTTAGTAACAGCTAACTGTTTTTTAGTAACAGCTACCTGATTTGGAATAACCTCAAAACCGCAACCGGAAACTGGAAACCCCAACTTCAGGAAACACTTCCGGGAGCACTTCCTGGGCCCGTAACGGCTGTTCCCCTCTACTTATATGGGATTAAAAAAAAACCTACCCAGATTTGGCTCCGTGCCAAAAACCATATTTATTTCAGCAAGATCCTTTCACTTACCGTTTCTGAGATACAGACTAGGGCTAAAATATATATATCAAGTGTATAAATCTCTAGAATAATTTTTCTTAATTTCAATTAGGACCCGAGATATGATTTTTTTTGGTAAAAAGTCCCGAAATGCTCGTTCTCTGCTGTAAATTTTTTTTTTGTGGCCAAGTAATTTAATATTTCTGAAAAATACCTTCTGGAATGTCTAGTTTAAAACTTAATTAAAATTTTCCCGTAGGTTTCATTAAAATCAGACGATTCTAAGGGGGTTAAAATTGACCCAAACCGAATTCGGCCACGTTGCCGGCCGCATAGTAAAAAAAACAGGTTACCGGTGCAGGGTTAACATCTTTTGTTTTTTGAGGTGACTTGTTTTAAAAATAGTCTGGTTTATATCTGTCGATTTTGTCTATTTTTAAGACAAGTAACCTCAAAAAACCACAAGATGCCAAAATAGACAAAACGAGCGTGCACTGCACTGGAGAATTCAAGGCAGCCAATATAATATTACTCGAACGATTATAGGAATTTTCAGAACACATGCCGCCAACTATCGTATGTTCATTAAAAAAAAAACCTCAAGTGTGCCATGATTTTTGAACTTGGCACACATGTTAGGAATTGACATACAAAACGTCAGATCGTTCTAAAAGTCACAGTTATTCCGTGGTCACAATGGTTTACAGCAACCTGCAAAAAACGTTTCTAGTTGAAAGTTATTACCGAAATGGGACCAAAGTGGACGGAAATTGGGTGTATTCATTCGACGCACCGTTGGCCGAGTTTCAGGAAGAATTTCCCAACGTTCTCATTATTTATGATGAATTTAAAAATACCTGTATTATTTCATGAAATGGGTAGTATTCTCCGTAAACCAGGAAGTGGTATACCAGTCAAACGTACTTAGGATGCTGTTAACACAGCTCAAGGAATTTTGGAAGTTGAACCTACGTCTTCTCTACGCCGTTTATCACAGCAAATTAATTTATCAGTAGGAACATGACGCAAGTAACATATCCTCAATATGTGTTACCAACTTAATTTTTTTTAAATAAAAAATCGGCACACTTGAGGTTTTTTTTTTAATGAACATACTTTATTTTTGACTTTCTGATCTCGCGGTACTTTCTATCAAAAGTACAACATGCCGATATAAGGACAAAAAACACCCCGACTGCGGCGAGAATCAATTGTGAATAGTGTGATTGTGATCGTTAACATTCAATTATCCTCATGAGAGAAAATGAACTATTTTTTTAAATGTATTCAGCTTCGAGAAAAAAATATAGATCGAAGAAACATGACTATTCTTCTTACCCTTGCAGCTGATGAATTGCAGTCTGCATCAAAAGGATGCAGAAATCGACAGTTTGCAGTCGCAGAAAACCACCGCCCGAACGGAGAACACGCAGAAGGAGAGCCGGCTGCAGAAATTGCTCGCTGAATACGAGGTGGAAGTGAAGGACTCGCGCGACGCCGTGAAGTTAATCAACAGCGAGAAGTACTTCCTCCAGCGGTTGAGCAACGACCTTAAGGTTGCCTTGAACATCACACTCAAACAGAATCAAGCAAGTTATTTTTTATTTTATTTGAGGCTTTCTAATGGAGTTGTTCCGAACAAAAATGTTATCAATAACAGCAATGTTATTTGCTAACATTGACGGATGTTATGAATATACGATTCTGTGCACAATATCTGTCAACTAACATCGATATATATTAACATTTTGGATGTTAAAAAACGGTTGACATTTTGAGGTTATTTCACGTTTTTTTTTTCATCAACAAAAAACTCAAATGAATAATAATATTATTCTAAAATTCAAATACGTATATTAACATTTTCGATGTTAAGCAAACACTTGTTAAAACGAGATTGTTAATGGTGATATATTTTGAGGTTATTTCGTGGTTTGTTTTTTTTTTCATCAACAAAAAACTTAAATGGATAATAATATCATTCCAATATTCAGATGAAACTCATTTTATTTCTAAAAATATCCTCAAACATTTATTATTGATCATCTATCATAATATACACGAAGTTGGTCACGCTGTAGACGTTGCTCTGTTGCCAATTTGTGTACATCGGGTTGTTCAGAATAGTTTTTAACTGCGCTGTTCAATTTTTTCACATAACGTTGCAATGTTAATAACATCGATGTTGATAAAATTTAAGGATGTTAAAATGAGGCACTTGGTTGGTTACATTCCTAGATAATGATGTAAAAATCGAAACTAGTCGGAATAGAAAATATAAAAGAATTGTGAAACCAAATTTTAACAACACTTGATATTAAAAATGTTTCACCACGTGATAAACGAGAACCAAATTCAACGAAAAAAAAAAAGATGTTAACATCGCTGTTAATCTCTTCACGCCCAAGTTGCATGTGGCGACAAACAAAAATGAAAACAAATATATTTTACAAAAAAAATTACACCTTTAGCGCCATCTATGGAATATTTTTTTCATTTTTCTTTGCTTAAATGAGTAAGTTTGTGACAGTGGAATAATATGTCGGAGAAAAACGATACAACAAAAAATAGTTATTTGTTTAACAAGGCAATAAAGTGACAGATTTACGGACGCGGCTGGAGTTTCTCCGTGTTAAACACATAATTTTTTCGCCGATTGTTCAGGAGAAATTAATAATAACTTGCAATGCGATAATTTTCAATATACTTAATTCTATTAACATATCGCAAATTAACAGTAAAATCATGATGTGGTATAGCATGATTTTACTGATTTAAGATTGAAAAAATTCATTCCGCAATTTTTTTTTGGAAATAATATATACAGTGTGTCTGCTTAAGTTCGCACCAAATGGAAAAAATTTTTATTATTAATTTTACGAAAAAAAGTTATTCTTTATAAAAAGTTCTGCATGATCTTAAACTTAAAATGCAACCATCAGATATTAATTTTTTTTAGTCGTCTACGCGGTTTCTCAAAAATATGAATTTGGCTCAAGAATAAATTACCTTTATTTTTGACAATATCGAAAATTGTTATAAAGAAAAGTTGATCAGAACTAAAAACTACGTTCAAATATGCAATTACACCCAATTACATGTAAAAAAATTTGTTCTTTTTTTATCTAAAATAACAATGCAAATGTAACTGTAGTTACGTGAAATCTAGGATGCACTGATTAACAAATGATTTCTTGATAGCAAGATTTGTTTGACAGTGAACGTCAAATAAAATTTGTTAACATATGCCGGTGATATTAAGTGTGAAAGAAAAAGTGAAATTGTGTTAATCGTTGGTGATAATTATAAAACTTATCGTGAAGCAGCTGAAATATTTAACAACAGGCATCCAGAGAAATCATTTGTTTATCAGTGCATCCTAGATTTCACGCAACTACAGTTACATTTGCATTGTTATTTTAGATAAAAAAAGAACAAATTTTTTTACATGTAATTGGATGTAATTGCATATTTGAATGTAGTTTTTAGTTCTGATCAACTTTTCTTAATAACAATTTTCGATATTGTCAAAAATAAAGGTAATTTATTCTTGAGCCAAATTCATATTTTTTGAGAAACCGCGTAGACGACTAAAAAAAATTAATATCTGATGGTTGCATTTTAAGTTTAAGATCATGCAGAACTTTTTATAAAGAATAACTTTTTTTCGTAAAATTAATAAAAAAGTTTTTCATATGGTGCGAACTTAAGCAGACACACTGTATATTTAATAATAAAATTTTCATCATTTTCATCAGACATTAAAAGAAAAACTCTCCGGCCACAACCACGAGACGGATTTTCGCAGCCTGCCAGAATTCCTCTCCAACCTACCGGGCCCGAGCAACTACGACGACACCCGCATTAAAAATCTGGTTAAAATCACCGACAACCTGGAGAAGCAGAAACCCCTAACCAACCTACACGAAAGCCTCAACTCGCTGAAGAGGGAGATGGCGACTCTTCAGCAGCAAATCGCCGAGAAGAAGTACGTCGCTTCTAGTCTATAAAGTATTAGTTTAATGAATTATTAACAAATTGTACGATAAAGAGATTGTATTAACATTATGGCTTCCAACTAATATTTTTCTATATCCCAACAGGATAGTTGTAGCGTATGTAGGTAACAGTATGCAGTATTTATGTGTTGTGTTAATTTTTTTTATTGTTTAAGTCTAATTATTTTGTTATCGTTGTTATTTGATGTAAAGTGTTTATTTAATTTATTCACCAGTGAAATGTGTTTTTATTTATGCTCCGTTCGCGTTTTATTCTCGCCGCAGTTGGTGACATTTTTGTTGGTAGTAAAAAAGTTACTAACAATTTGGTTATGTGTAGTGCAATGTTGCATTAACCCTTTCAGCCCTGGATTTTTAAATTAGAAAAAAAAAATTTTTTTGCTAATTATTGATGGGGAGCTTCTTAAGACCATAAATACCAAATTTTAACTAATTTGATTAATTAGTATAGGAATTACTTAGTGAGGCTTTGTTGAAGTGACATCTAGTGATAAACAGAAAATATGGATTGTCATAGTAAGTAGAGATATGTAAATGTTGCGGTGGTAATTGCCACCACCAGGGCCGAAAGGGTTAAAAAAAAGACCTTTATTGGCATATTCCGAACTATTTACAACTTACAACAAAAAAAACTGTACTATTAACCCCCCCCCACACACACACACACCACTCAGGAGACGGCACAAAGGACCAACGAATGGTCTAAGTGCTGCGACCATCTAGCCGCCCTTCACAAACAACCATCATCATACTATTAACCCTCTCTTGTGTTTTCCCTCTCCCTCGCCAACTTCTCCAGCGTCCTTATGGATGAGGGAGGGCATCCACTCCCTTTCGCTCCCATCGATTCCTCCTTTACCCCCTCGCACTCTTCCGCCATTTTATAATATCCCTCATTCACATGTAAAAATTTTGTTTGACGTTTTATTGAAAACATATTTTAATCATCACTATCAAAAATACAACATGCCAATGTAAGGACAAAAAACACCCCGACTGCAGCGAGAATAAAATGTGAACGGAGTTTAGTGCTATCGAAGTATTCATTCATTCCAATTGTAACTGTGATCATGCGTCATATTGTATAGAATAAATATTTATTTAATTAAAACAGTGGGCTTCAATTATTATCAACGACAAACTTCAGACTGGTTTGTGACTATAATCCTCATCAGCGCAGTATAATAATAAACGTTAGTTGATTGGGGAATTGGAATTACTGTTGAGCGTATTAATGTATTGTGTGAGCCACAAAATTTTGTTTCAGAGTTGGCTGTGAGATAAATGAGGTATGTTGCATATTGTTATGTCATTAGTTCAATTGAATTAGATTTAAAAAAAATGAATTAATTTCGGACATGACCTCGATGTTTCTCTATCAGGCATGGCCAACTCGGCAACAAAATTCAGTGACTCACCTTATATTAAGTGTCTTCTCAATTGAAGATCACGGGGGAAGAACGGTTTACATCAATTTCCCACCAAAATGGCGTTTGGAACGCCATCTGTTGCATTTTTAGGATTACTAAACATTGACAAATCATTAACGGGGAAAATCGGTTCTTCCCGAGAGTTAGATTGCGAAGATGGGCTGTCTGTACTTGCTCCTGAAAGTTCTCAAACCTTTAACCCTTTCAGCCCTGGATTTTTAAATTTGAAAAAAAAATTTTTTTTGTTAATTATTATTGATGGAGAGCTTCTTAAGACCATAAATACCAAATTTGAACTGATTTGATTAATTAGTATAGGAATTAATTAGTGATGCTAGTGACATCTAGTGATAAACAGCAGAAATATGGATTGTCATAGTAAGTAGACATGTAAATGTTGCGGTGGCAATTGCCACCGCCAGGGCCGAAAGGGTTAAAGTAGTTTTTCTCAGAATTACTTTTCATGGTCATGTACCGTTCTTCCCCCTACATCTTCAATTATGCTAATCTGTTGGAGATTTATGGTAGGGGATTAAATGTGCCATGGTGTAAAGATTACATGGTGTGCACCACAACCCTTTTAAATGTTGTTTGGTGCCGCAATTACCAACCATAAAAAATGAAACTACACTGTTTGAAAAAAATTAAAATTTCGACCATTTTCAAATCGCCATAACTCGGCGTATTTTCAATCGATTGTGATGAATCTTTGAGGTCGAAAACTTTGAAGTGTCTTCTTTAAAGTCATGCATACGAACTTAAGCATAATCCCTTCCACCCTCCTCTAGCACCCCTGTGAAAAGTTTTTTCAGGAAACCATGTCCAACTTTGACGATGTGTCCAGACTTGGAAAAAATTTGTCTACTTGATCCACCATAAAGGCATTAAAATTTGAACAATTCCCTATGCAGGACTCAAAGAACAAAGATCCTACGACGATTTGGCGCCAAGTTATGGGTGTAAAAAATAAGTGGTATATAGTATATAGTGTATCAAGGGCCGAAAATAGGCTTTAGCAACTCGACGCTAAAAGTGAAGCGTTGCTAAAGCATTTTGGCATGAATTACACTCGATATTTTTTCACGTCCCTTAAGTAAAAACAGTGTTTCAGGAAATTTTATATCGCGCACCATTGAACTGTCACTGTCAGATTTTTGCATAGCCTACTCATATTCCGCGGAAGGTTATCTAGATTATGCATATTATTTTTTCGGCCCTAGATACGCTAAATCGTAGTTTCGGCCCGATTTTTATGGCCGAAATAAATGGTTTCGGTAGAGGCATTCGAAAAAAAAAGTTAAGTGTTTTCTTTATAACGAAATTGGAAATGTACCACGAACTGAACATCTCCAATATTCAAGAATATACTACTACTACTCCCCCCCTTTTCATCATTAAAAAGAATCGATCGTAGTTCAAATAAAATCATTTTCTAATTTCACATCATATAAAAGCACAATTATTTACAATATTATAAAAATATAGGATTTGCGTAATATATAAAATTAACTTAACTCTAGGAATCACTGACTTCTCCATATCGTAAAGTCATCACGACTTCCTCCTTTAGATTTAGAATTTCGTTCAGAAGCTGCTCGTTATTATCCTGAAGTTTTTTGATCGTCTCTTCGTAAATACCCTCCTTGATTTTGTATTTATTCAGGACCTCGATCACCTGCAAATCTTGAGATTTATATTTACCTAAAACAAAAAATACCGTTGCGGCCATCACGTAACTCTCTTGGAAATGATGATAATAATATACGATAGGATGCTGGAGAAACTGGGGAGGGAGAGGGAAAACAGAATAGATGCGGATTCCTGCACTTACCGACATCTTCTCCCAATTTCTCCTTCAGGGTAATATTTTCCAATTTCAATTTGATCAATGCATGCGAGCTTTCATCTTCCTTCCTGTGATACAAATGCCTTAACGCATCGAAATCTTTGTTTATATTCTTATTATTGGCTCTGAGATCATCGATTTCCATGTTCTTTTGGCGGATCATTTCCTTGAGCTGGTGCACTTGGGCCTCTCTATTTTTCAATTTCTCGTTATAATTTTCAATCAACCTCTACGGAATACAAACAAATAAATGAGGATCAAACAATGTTCACTATTTAAAAGTCTTATTTGAATTAAAACTATTGTTGCGTTTCTTATGGATATATGGGGTGTCTCTTTTCGAGTGTGACAATAAAAACAGGAAGTTTATAATAATGTTTTTTTCTGATTGAAACAATATTGAGTGATATTGCCTTAGTTACGATATGTCATAACACACTTATATTTCCCTACGGAAATATAGACATCAAACAATTGTCATTAGGAGCTTCTCGTAAGAATTGTTTTAATTGCTCTCGGGACAACACCTCCGATTTCTTAGGAAGGTATCCTTTATGGATTTTACAGCTTTGGATTTTACAGGACCCAAACATTCACGGTATTTCGTCGCTTGCGTTAACACATAGTTTGACATTTCACCAATTTATGAAACAACGCAAATACCAAAACAAGTCAACCATGATATTTACAAACGAGGCCCTTAGCAACGTTACCAATCCAATAAATTCAAAAATGTACAATCCAATATTTTCCCATTTACAGAACAATATTCTTCAATCAGAAAAAAACTATTGATTACAACACGGGAAATATGAATACATTTCCCTTGGTTGTCTACACATCCCTCGGGCTCCGCCCTCGGGATGTAACTAGCCAACCTCGGGAAATATACTATTGATATTTCCCTAGTTGTAATAATAGCTATATAAATAAACAAATTAGTATTTACTTGTTGAGAAAGTTTTTCATTTTCGTTTATCGAGTTCTTCAATTGAAGCTCCTGCTGCATTGCGATGTTCCTTTTGTATAATGCCACTAATTTGTTAATACTGGTAATTAATTGCTGCAGTATATCCACATTTATATTTATCGAGGGTAAACCTAGACAATCGAGTTCCTGAAAAGAAAAGAAGAGTCACAGAAGAGCAAGTCGATTTCTCAGCTGTCGAAATTGTGAGAGAAATAACATTTCTCTCCCTAGGAAGAGAAATAATCATTTCTCTCCACTCGAGATTCATTTATTTCATTATTTCCGTTATTTATTTTAACTGTCACGCCTGACAGCATTTCTTTCCAGGTAAGATTTTAGGAACGAACGTTTTATGCTTAAAATATTCCGTTTGTGAAAAAAATAATATATACCTCGGAAGAGAATGCAATTGTTCCCTCAGTGCGTTGTATCCCGAAGGCGAAAGCCTTCTTGCACCTCAGGAAAAATCAGGCACTCTTTCCCTTGATATATGATCTGCTGTTATTAACAATCTTTTTTTTGGTTAGCAATTACAAAAACTTACGTGTGATATACTTATCAACTGATTCTTGGAAGGTAGATCACTGCCACTGGTATCGTCGAAGATCTCCGAAGTATCCTGATCACTGTCCATCACAATAATATTTATAACCGCTTGTTAAGACACATAACCTCACGTTATAAATTCCGGGGTACAGAAAAAAATCATCGCGGGCGAATTATTTCATTCCTGATGAAAGGGTTGCGCGTTTCTCTGGAAATTTTGTGGTCCCGGTTTGATAGTATTTTACACAAAATTTGACATTTTGCTCAAATTATTGAAGGATGAATTTTTGAAATTGGTTCAGTGGCTCGAGTTGATTTTCCCACTATTATTCAATTCATTAGACATTTTTGTCTCAATCAACGGCGGCTCGTGGATTTCTGTAGGGGAGGCAAAGACAGAGATGCCGCCCGTGCTGTTTACCAGAGAAAGCAAATATCCCGTTGCTTTTTCCGTAAAATTTTCTTCCGTAACCCCTCCACCGAACATCCACGAGCCGCCGCTGCTCTCAATATATTATTAACTAATTTTATAAGCAACTACAAATATGCTTGTTGTTCAAACCATTGTTTTCAGATATTAGAGTACAGTTTCATTCCTGTAATGCTTAAACTCGGAAGCTGTTTTAATATTAAATTAATAGAACGTGTGTGTATATTGGGTCACCTATGATAAGGCGTGTATATAATTCTCTAGTTTATCCACACGATAACAGATGGTACGGTCGTATGGAGCAGATAATTTTCCATATTGTAATGCTGTAACAAAATAAAAAATTAAATAATTAAGATGGCGGTTGAATTGCTGACGTTTGAGTGGAAACATAGCGGTTTTAATTCCGCTATTACTTGTTTATCGCTCTATGAAATATATATTTCTAAGATTAGGTTTTCTGTAAGAGAGTGCATATTTCTAATAAAGTATAGTTTTAATGAAAATGCATAGTTGTATAATAGTATATTGTACAACGAGCATATAATAATGGCTATTAATCACGAGAATGATGTTTGCGGAACGAGCCGTAGGCGAGTGGAGCAAATCGTTCGAGTGTTTAATAGCCATTATATGCGAGTTGTACAATATACTTTGTTCACGAAAATTAAAATTATAATCAAAATTAAATTTAAAATTACAATTACAATATAAAAATAAAAATAAAAATCAAAATTAAAGTTGTCATTACAATTACAATTGAAAAAAAATCAAAACCAAAGCTAAAATCAGTATTAAACAGGGTAAACAAAATATTGTCTTAAATCGCGTTCTGTGAGTAAAAGCGCGCCTTATTAAACACGCAAATGCGTTTGCGTGTTTATAATGCGTGTTTAATGAAATGAGTGTTAAATGTACCCCATTTATGCTGCCAATACAATTAAATAATGCGCACATTATAACATTTTCGTGAACAAAAGCTTTTAAACATTTTACATTCGAATTTCCACGCCTTTTCGCCATCTATTCGACGATGGCCGAACTACTAAGTGACGTTTTTGAACAGCGCCAAAATGCTCGAACTTTATCCTTATAATCAAAGTGTTAATATTTAGCAATGCGCTGTACACGAAACGATAGACTATTTAATTTTGAATCGAATGGTGTATAAAATAGCTAAGGCAATTTAGCGGTTTTCTTGTAATTTGCGAATGAAAATTAAGCACGACACACTTACCGACATTTACAGTTCACTGTAACTTAAAAATTAAATGCACAACAATTTGCTATATTCATCAATGAAATACGGGTCCCAATACTTATTACTGATTATTCAATTAACTTTTTATATTATTAATGCATTACAATAAGAGAAATATATGAGGAATCCTAATCTTCATAGAGGGTACCCTCTGTTATCGTGGGGATAAACTACATTTTCATTTGTGGATTTATTAATTATTTTAATAATGAAAGATTATTTAAAAACTTAAGAAGACTGATATCTTATAATAAAATAAATTTACTCGTAGATATTTTCGTATTGAAATTGCAGAAGCAATACATTATAATACATCCGCCTAAACACAGGCAACCCGATAAACGCATAACTACTATAAAAGACTTCCAATTTTAAAGGTGACAGTGACAAAACCATAAGTGTAATCCTCAGAAAAGCTTCAAAAATAGTGCGAATATTTAAGTATTTAAATTACAGAAATAATTATATTACATAAACGCCTACTTACAGACAATGCAATACACGCATGCATATTATTAATTTATTACTAAAAACTTCCAATTTTAAACGTGACAGGGACAAAACCATAAGTGTAATATTTTTTAAGCGTTGCTAAGGATTACACTCATGCTTGTGTCCCTATTATATTTAAAATTAGAAGTTTTTAATAAAAAATATTAGTTATAGTATATTGGGTTGCCTACAAGTAGGCGTTTATATAATACAATTGTTTCCGCAATTTAAATACTTAAATATTTCCACTATTTTTGAAGCTTTACTCAGGATTACACTTATGGTTTTATCCCCGTTACGTATAAAATTAGAAGTTTTTAATAATAAATTAATTCGAGTTATGCGTATATCGGGTTGCTTTGGATTACGCGTGCATATAATAAAATATTGTATCTGTAATTTAAGTACGTAAATATCCACAAGTGAATTTATTTAATCATGAGACAACATTCTTTTTAAGTTTCTAAATATTCTTTTATTATTACAACAATTATTACATCCACAAATTATTAAGTAGTTTATCCCCGCGATAACAGGTGGAGCCCTCTACTTAGATTACGATTTCTCGTATTTTCTCTTATTGTAATGCATTACTAATATAAATAGTTGATTGATTAATCAGGAATAAGTATTGGAATCCGTATTTGATTGAAGAATATAGCAAATTCTTCTTTATTGAATTTTTATGTTACAGTGAACTGTAAATGTCGGTAAGTGTGTCGTGCTTAATTTTCATTCGCAAATTACAGGAAAACCGCTAAATTTCCTCAGCTATTTTATACACCATTCGATTCAGAATTAAATCGTCTACCGTTTCATGCACAGCGCATTGCTAAATATTAACACTTTGACAATAGGTATAAAGTTCGAGCATTTTGGCGCTGTTCAAAAACATCACTTAGCAGTTCAGCCACCGTCCAATAGATGGCGACGAGGCGCGGAAATCCGAACGAAAAATGTTTAAAAGCTTCTAAATAGCAATTCCAAGGGATGATTTTGATAATGTAAGCATTAAATGACCGCCAAACATATAATCCTTTAATCTTTTGAAATAAAAGTGCTGTAAAAATCCTGCAATAATAAATATTGCCGCAGCAATTTTTTAATGGTTAAATTGATTTTAATGATTCAAATTGTAATTTACAGAGGTATTAATGGTTTAATAATAAACAATAATAGTATATTGTACAACGAGCATATAACTCAAACGATTTGATCCACTCGCCTACGGCTCGTTCTGCAAACCTCGTTCTCGTGATTAATAGCCATCATTATATGCGAGTTGTACACTATACTTTGTTCAGTTCACGAAAATTAAAATCAAGATCAAAATTTAATTTAAAATTACAATTCGAATTAAAATTAAAATCAAAATCAAAATTAAAGTTGTAATTACAATTACAATTGAAAAAAAATTAAAATCAAAGTTAAATTCAATATTAAATAGGGTAAACAAAATATTATCATTAATCGCGTTCTGTGAATCAAAGCGCGAAATAGCGTGTTTAATGACCATATTAAACACGCAAATGCGTGTGCGTGTTTAATAAGCGTATTTAACACGCAAATGTTTAAGAAATTGAGTGTTAACACAGACAATCATTAACAACGGAAACCATTAAACAATACAACAACCTTCCGGAATATATAACAACACTCAGTTATACACGTTTTAAATTAAAACTAAAAAACCTAATCCTAAACAACAAACTACAGTAGAAAGCAATATATTATAGAGAAGAATATATACATCCCTTAACACCGTTAGCCCGAGATGGAATCAACTCTACTACATCCCGAGGTGAGGACAAAGGGAAGAATAAAAAAGGACCTGCACAAAAAAAAAAAATTTAATATATATGTAAATACTTATGTAAAAAAAAGTGTAAATAAAGACATTAACTTAAAAAAAAATGTACCCCATTAAAGTGGAACAACCAGGATGTCGGCTGCCTAGTGTCTCGCCTGGTTGCTTTACTTGGTGGCGGGATCCACCATGGTGATGCCACTGGTGTCGCCACCATGGTGGTCTGGTGTGATAGAGCCCTAAGACGGGAATTAATTTGAATAATGTTGCAGAAAGCACTATATTTAAATTTTAATCGTTACAGTAAACTGAACTACCACCACTGGTTCCCGTTAAATTTCAATTTGTAAATTACTCGAAAACCGCCAAATTTCCTCAGCTATTTTATACATTATTCGATTCAGAATAAAATATTCTATGATTTGATGATGTACAACTCAGTCCTGGATTTTAATATTTTGATTATACGTATAAAATTTGAGCATTTTGTCGCTGCTCGCATTATGCTCCTGGTGGTTCAGGCATCGTCCGGCGGATGGCGCGGAGTCGGCGGCCATTACGAATGCGATATGTTTGAATTTTTAAAATGCTTATAATTCGTAACTCAAAGATGTGATTTTGATAATGAAAACCTTAAATCACTGCCAAACTTTTAATTCTTAAACCTGTTTAAATAAACGTACGAAAAATCGCGGAATAATGAATATTGCCGTTGCAATGCTTTAATGGTTGAATTGATTTATAGAAGAATTAGTGGTTCAATAATAAACAATTAAGTTAGGTTTGTTAAAGTTTTTACCATCTCCGTACAAAAAAGTGTTGTTTACGTATTTTTTTTAGAATTCGAAATTTCAAAAACATTTTACAGGTCTTCGAGATGATTCCGACAATTTTTGAAAAATATCTACGTGTATCTGTCAGTCTGTATATTATAAACTACTACAGCGTTTCTCTTTGTGAGATTTGTTTTGCAATCTTTACAATAAAATTGAATTTTAACACTCAAATTTAACAGCTACAATAGTTTCAACTTCAATTTCGCACTGTGTGGTGAAAGAATTGTAGCATCATCTACTCTAAACTCTAACATTCGTGTTTTATATTAAATTTATAAAGAAGTTATACCAAGTAACAGTCTCAGCAATTCAACATCTAATTTTGTATATTTACGAACGTGGTGAATATTCAAATTTTCAAGCTTTATTTTCTTCTCAACAAATGCGCAACAAGTGAGGGTTTCGAATTTCGAACATATATTTATTCTGACTGATTTATTTTTGTAGATTTGAAAGGGTTTAAAATTTCGAACATACATTTATTCCAATCTCCGATTAATTTTTGTAAACATTTATAGATAGTGCACTTGACTTTGAAATGCGTTTTAATTAAACTCCAGCTAATTAAGGGCGACCAATTTTGCTTAACTAGGGCATTATTCAACTTCGTAATGAATATTTAGTAGCCGCACATTAATGGACTTCTTTCGTCCCACGAAATTAGAGCTTTATTCCGACTTTATTTAATAAACCGCGAATGCCGGAATTTCATGTAAATTTATTGAAATTCTGCAACAATTATTTCACCACACAATGGCTCCATCGGACAAGTGAAATTGTAAAATTCAGACGTAAATATAAATACCAAAGGTTATGCATGCTGGGATCAATAGAGTGAATGTAAGAATTATAATAAAATTTGGGGAAATAAGACAATAATGGCCGTTTTCACCAAATATTCCTAAAATATAAGCATTTCCTAAATAAAGATAGGAACTTCTTACCGTCAACTCTACAGATATAGCTATTTAACCTTTTCAGCCCTGGATTTTGAAATTTGAAAAAAAAATTATAAAAAAAAGTCGATGGCCATTTGTAACGCGCAGACTTTCACTGACGTGTGTTTATTATTTATTTATTATTATCAAAGAATCGTGATTATCTATGATCAATTAATTATTGAATTTGAAGGAATTTTTCACATAGATTTCTGGCGATCGAATTAAAAAAAAAAGCAGCAAGGCCAATTAATAGCTGTATTTATTTATAAAGCATTTCCATTAATTGCCTACCTGGGTCTGGCGAGCGAAATTAATTTAGTGCTGACGGGAAACTTTTAGTGGAAATGGTAGGAGAGAGTTACTAATAATATGACGACGGCCTCAGGAATTTTCCACCTCTTAATTCATTCATCTGCCGCGTCTTCTTCCCAATTTACCGCTTTCCACAACTCAATTTCCGCTCGCAACCAATAACACGTAGTTTTTCCGCACAAACGTTACCAATTATGGTGGACCTATCAAAACAGATCCTCGTCATGGATTCCAGGGAGAAAATTTCGTTACGGGTGAGTGAAGAAAACTTTCCAAATTTACTCAAAATATATTCAGCTACAAAACCTTATTAAACTACAACTCGAGATAATCACACGAAAACGCAGCTTGCAGTTATGTTGAAATTGCTCAGTTTCTAACGGTTTTGAAAATATAAAAAAATTCACCACCAACTCCGAACTTTCCAAAATTAATCAAAATAGAATCTCCTACATAATTCATTCAAAATCTATAAAAAAAAATCCTCGACTATTAAATAAAAAAATTATTAAAACTAAAACTAAAACTTAAAAAACTATTAAATTACTCAAAATAGAATCTGCTTTAAAATTAAATTTAAAATCTAGAAGCAACTTTTGACTATAATTCAAGATAATTACACGAGAACACACTTTGTAGTTAAGCCGAAGTTGCTCACTGTACGTTGCGTAAAAAAATATAAAAACAACAGCTAGAGTTTTGAAACTTTCCAAATTTACTCAAAATATATTCAACTACTAAACTTTATTAAAATTTTGAAACACCCCATTACTAGATTTCGAGATAATCACACGAAAACGCAGCTTGCAGTTATGCTAAAGTTGCTCAGTTTCTAATAGTTTTAAAAATATAAAAACATTCACCACCAACTCTGAACTTTCCAAAATTACTCAAAATAGAATCTCCTTCAAAATTAATTAAAAAACTAGAAGAAACCTTTGACTATAATTCGAGATAATCACACGAGAACACACTTTTAGTTATGCCGAAGTTGCCCACTGTACGATGGCTTAAAAAATATATAAAAACAACAGCTACAGTTTTGAAACTTTCCAAATTTACTCAAAATATATTCAACTACTAAACTTCATTAAAATTTTAAAATACCCCATTACTAGATTTCGAGATAATCACACGAAAACGCAGCTTGCAGTTATGCTGAAGTTGCTCAGTTTCTAATGCCTTTAAGAATATAAAAACATTCACCACCAACACCGAATTTTCCAAAATTAATCAAAATAGAATCTTCTACATAATTCATTCAAAATCTATAAAAAAATCCTCGACTACAATTCGAGCACAGTTCGTAGCCATGTTGAAGTTTCCCCCTATATCAAGGTTTTAAAAAATATAAAAACAATTGCTCCGAAATTTCCAAAATAACTCAAAATATAATCTCCTTAATAATTCATTCAAAATCTAGAAAAAATCCTTGATTGTAATTCGGGATAATTACAAGAGAGCACAGCTCGTATCCATGATGTGCCTCCCATCTCAGGGTTTAAAGAAAAATAGAAATAATTGCCACCGTCTCTAAATTTGTTTAAAATACAATCAGCTTTATAATTCATTCAAAATTACAGAAGTCCCTTACTATATTTTTAAATTATCACATGCAAACACAGCTTGTAGTCATGATGAAATTTTGAGCACTTTTTGATGTAATAAATAATAATAAATAATAAACGTTTATTGTACTTACTAAATACATAATAAATAATAAATACAATGGCTATCGACCGGAGTCCTTCAGCCAAGAATTACACAGTATAATGGAATATCATTAATTATGTAAACGAACAATGAGTTTGGAACAAAAAAAACATTTTTTTGTATTAAAAAATATAAACACAATTATTATCGACTCGAAAAATTACCAAAATTACTCGAAATTCTCTCAGGATTATTACTCTATTAAAAACTGCAAATATTCGATGCACGCATAATTTCTTGAAAATCTGTTATCATTTTGGTGGCTCAAATAAAATCATTAACCAATGGAGATATGGATTTTTGAAAATTTTCGTAATTTTTTGAAATTTTGGCCATGGCAGAAAAAAATATAAAACGTTTTTGTAAATTCAACAATTTTCAATACAGAAAATCTTCAAAAATCCTTTTGAAGATTTTCGTTTTAATTTTTTAATACTTCAACAAAAACATCGTAAAAAAAAATAAAAATGCAAGCAAAATTCCATATGAAATCATCCTCAACGGCCGAAGTATCGCTAATTCAAAATCAATTCGGTTTTTGTAAATTCAACAGTTTTCAATAGAGATGTGGATTTTTGAAAATTTTCGTTTTAATTTTTTGAGCACTTGAATGAAAACGTCGGAGTAAAAAATATAAAACGCTTACAAAAAACTCCTTAAAAAATATCCTCAACGGTCGAAGTATCGCTTATTCAAAATCAAATTGGTTTTTGTAAATTCAACAATTTTTAATGGAGATGTGGATTTTTGAAGATTTTCGTTATATTTTTTTGAGCACTTGAATGAAAACATCGCAGAAAAAATATAAAACGCGCAGACAAAATTCCATAAAAAATATCCTCAATGATCGAAGTATCGCTTATTCAAAATCAATTTGGTTTTTGTAAATCCCACAGTTTTTTTTTTAATAGAGATATCGATTTTTGAAAATTTTAGTTTTATTTTTTGAGCATCTGAATGAAAACTTCGCAGAAAAAGAATAAAACGCGCAGACAAAATTCCAAAAAAAACATCCTCAATGGTCGAAGTATCGCTTATTCATAATCAATTTGCTGTTTGTAAATTCAACAATTTTTAATGGAGAAATTAATTTTTAAAAATTTTAGTTTTATTTATTTGAGCACTTGAATGAGAACATCGCAAAAAAAAATATAAAACGCGTAGAAAAAAATCCTTAAAGTAATATCTTCAATGGTCGAACTATCGCTTATTAAAAATCAAATTGGTTTTTGTATATTCAACAATTTTTAATGGAGATATGAATTTTTGAAAATTTTAGTTTTATTTTTTTGAGCACTTGAATGAGAACATCGCAGAAAAAAATATAAAACGCGCAGACAAAATTCCATAAAAAATTATCCTCAATGGCCGAAGTATAGCTAATTCAAAATCAATTTTATTTTAGTAAATTCAACAATTTTTAATGGAAATACAGATTTTTTAAAATTTTAATTTTATTTTTTTGAGCACCTGAACGAAAACTTCGCAGAAAAAAACAAATAAAACGCGCAGATAAAATTCCATAAAAAACACCCTCAATGGCCGAAGTATCGCTTATTCAAAATCAATTTGGTTTTTGTAAATTCAACAATTTTTAATGGAGATATGGATTTTTGAAAGTTTTGGTTTTATTTTTTTGAGCATTTAAATGAAAACATCGAAGAAAAACTATAAAACGCGCAGACAAAATTTCATAAAAAATTATCCTCAAAATCAATTCGGTTTTTGTAAATTCAACAATTTTTAATAGAGATATGGATTTTTGAAGATTTTCGTTTTAATTTTTTGAGCACTTGAATGAAAACATTTCAGAAAAAAATATAAAACGCGTAGAAAAAATTCCTTAAAACAAAATCCTCAATAGTCGAAGTATCGCTTATTCAAAATTAAGTAGGTTTTTGTAAATTCAACAATTTTTAATAAAGATAAGGATTTTTGCAAATTTTAGTTTTATTTTTTTGAGCACTTGAACGAAAACTTCGCAGAAAAAAAAACAAATAAAACGCTCAGACAAAATTTCATAAAAAAAAATCCTCAATGGTCGTAGTATCGCTTATTCAAAATCAATTTGGTTTTTGTAAATTCAACAATTTTCAATGGAGATACGGATTTTTTAAGATTTTCGTTTTAATTTTTTGAGCACTTGAATGAAAACATCGCAGAAAAAAATATAAAACGCGTAGAAAAAAAATCCTTAAAAAAGTATCTTCAATAGTCGAAGTATCGCTTATTCGAAATCAAATTGGTTTTTGTAAATTCAACAATTTTTAATGGAGATATGAATTTTTGAAAATTTTTATTTTATTTTTTTGAGCACTTGAATGAAAACATCGCAGAAAAAATATAAAACGAGTAGAAAAAATTCCTTAAAACAAAATCCTCAATAGTCGAAGTATCGCTTACTCAAAACTAATTTGGTTTTTGTAAATTCAACAATTTTCAATGGAGATACGAATTTTTGAAGATTTTCGCTTTCATTTTTTGAGCACTTGAATAAAAACATTGCAAAAAATATATAAAACGCGTAGAAAAAATTCCTTAAAACAAAATCCTCAATAGTCAAAGTATCGCTTATTCTAAATTAATTTGGTTTTGTAAATTCAACAATTTTCAATGGAGATACGAATTTTTGAAGATTTTCGTTTTAATTTTTTGAGCATTTGAATGAAAACATCGCAGAAAAAAATATAAAACGCTTAGAAAAAAATCCTTAAAACAATATCTTCAATGGTTGAAGTATCGCTTATTCAAAATCAATCTGGTTTTTGTAAATTCCACAGTTTTTAATGGAGATATCGATTTTTGAAAATTTTAGTTTTATTTTTTGAGCACCTGAATGAAAACTTTGCAGAAAAAAAAATAAAACGGGCAGATAAAATTCCATAAAAAATTATCCTCAGCAGCCGAAGTATCGTTTATTCAAAATCAATTTGAGGCTTGAAAATTCAACCATTTTCAATGGATATATGGATTTTTTAAGATTTTTGTTTTAATTTTTTTGAGCACCTGAACAAGGAGCATTTTAAGTAGCAGTGATTTTAAGTAGCAGTAATTAAAAGTAGGAGTGATTTAAAGTAGCAGTGATTTTAAATAACAGTGATATTAAGTAACAGTGATATGAAGTAGCAGTGATATTAAGTAGCAGTGATTTTAAGTAGCAGTGAAATTTGTCTATTAGTAACAGTAACGACCTGTGATTTTTCAATACCAGTGAAAAATCACAATACGTGAAATATCGCCCATCCTTAGTGCTTACTGTACATTTTTACAGCTGTCTACACGTCATTATCGTATTTTTCTTGGGTATCTATTATTGACCCTAAATATTGAAATTCTTGTTGTAGCGGTTTTCTCAATTTACTTTTATGTTAATTATTTTTTTCCCTCAGATATTACCATTGCTTTTATCTTTACTTTGTTTATTTTCAGATTCCTTATCTTTAGAGCCTCCTGGCTTATATAAAGACAAGATAAAAATAATGCTAATATCTAAGGAAAATATAAAATAATTTTACGTTTTCTTTCCATTTCTGCAAATATTACAATAGGTATTAATTAGACTTGAAACAACGTCACTTGTTGCAGATGCATTGAATATTTTTTGCAAATGCACATTCCTCTATTTACACCTCTTTCATATTTTTGTATCCAATTTCTTTCATGTTCGTTTTGATGCATTAAATTTTGTCGGGGGTAATACGACAAGAGGTTAAATTTGGCCGGATAAATTTTATTTTTCTGCACGAGCCATTGAATCGTCACAAATTTCGAGAATGAATTGAGATGGAAAAATTCATTCAAGAAATTTGCGATGAAATGACGAGTGCTTAAAATAAAATTTATCCTGCCGAAATTATAACCGCGAGTGGTATTTGTTGAGATAATTTAACGAATAAGAACTATATACAGGGTGTTTCAAATTAGAGGCTCACCATGGGGATCTCGCTTATTAGAAGAGATAGATGGTATGTTTAAATTCGGCACTTTTGCAGAATTTTGTGCTGATTAATAATCCGTTGACAAAAATTAATTAAAATATTTTGTTTTCGAGTTATGTTAAAAAAACTGAAAAAAACTGATTTTCTCATCGTTATTTGAGGTGATATTTAAAAACGGAAAAGACGTTCTTATAGCACTTTTTTATTATTTAATAGATGGCGTAAGATTTTTCTTCGTAACATGTTTCGTTTCTTTTGAACCATCATCAACTTCCTTATTTCTTTTGGAAGCCATGTTTATGTTTTATCAACAGTTTTTCACGCAGAAGCGTGTCCGAAACGGATTTCAATTGTATTTCACTGCAGCGGTATTCAGAACTGACATGAACGGCCACTGTTCAACTGAAGTTACCTTTTTCCTAAAATGGTTAATGTCATGGTGAAGGTAAATAAATTTTTATCCACTTGCAAATTTGTTTGTCCGCCGTTTTAAATGCACCTTTTTATACATGATTTGAATTATCTGCAAATGCACATTACTTTTTTCATATTTTTGTGAATGGTAATTCCTTTAGTGTTTGTTTTTGTTTATTCTATCGTACCGTCCATTAGTGTAATGAATAACAGTGGGCTTAATATTCATCGCTGTCTTACACAGTGGTTTGTCCTGAATTCTCCCGGCTGTCCGTTTGCGGTTCTTATGCAGTGCATTAACTGTATTGCCTGTATTACTTCTCCTTCTGTCCCTTTTTTTCTAGCCCCTTCCATACTTCCTCTCGCGGTCTTCTCTAGATCCATGATACATAAATATACTCTCGAGTTTTTTCGGTTATTTGTCTTTTCGTAAAGATCTGGTTTTAAGCAGTGACGGTTCGCGGGTTTTTTCTGGTACGGCCGAGGAACAAGAGATGGTGCGGTCACGCAGCCAGCCGTCTCTGCAACTGACCCTACCTATCTGTACCTCGGCCGTACCAGAAAAAAACCCGCGAACCGTCACTGGTTTTAAGCGATGTGCTCCGGTCTGAACCCAATCTGAGAATCAAGTCGCTTATTTTTCATTGTCTCCCTTAGTTTCATTTCGTACACTATCTGGGATATTTAATATTTGTAATAAATGTTATTTACCAGAAACATTCTAAAGCGAGCAAAGAAAATAACTGTCGAGGAAATTGCGGCAAGACAGACCAATGAAAAAAACTTTATTCTTAGAAATATAGGAGAGCTACTGTTAGCTCTTCTATTGTATAGTTAGAAAGGACGCAATTAAAAAAAGTGTCCAGGATTATTCGCTTCTGTCTGACCGAAATATGGAACAAAAAAAAATCTACTAACGTCGAGTTCGCCCTTTATTTATTTATTTCTCAACAGACAAAAATGTCTTATTACAGAGAAAATTATAATTGAATAGTTTTATAATAATATTCAATTAACTAAGACATAATATAGCCTGAATATGTAAATATTCAATCTGTTCGTGACTCTGCAAAATTAACTCTTATTCTAAGAATGTTCACATATTGAGGCTATATTTAGTCTTTATTCAATTTATTTCAAGATTCAGCAAAAAGTCTCAAAGTTTGGATTTCACAAAAGAAATCAATCGCTTTTCCCCGATTACCATATCTTACTTTACACTAATTCCATTTTTGAACGATTTTTTTCGGTTGTTTTTCAAAGTTTTTCCGCTCGCGGTTCGTCAGTGTATCGTGGAATATTTAACTGCAATTCTGTTGCAGTTCCCTTGCATTGGAAATAGGACAATGCCTCTATTTAATGAGTGGATGTTAAAACTGAATGAAATGAAATTTCATAAAGCTACGTTTTATGATTGCCGGCGAGGTTTCATTGCACAGCTTGAGTGTGTCGAATTTTTAGAATAAATTTACTATGCTGTGTAATTGTAGTCATTGTATTACTGTTATTACCGATACATGTTTATAATAGAGATTATTCAATTAAGACTAATCGGTGGATGGGATACTGTTGAGGTAGTAGCCTTTAGCTAATGAGATAGTTTATAATAATCGCATCCATTGTTTTACAGACAACTAAAATTAGCTTATTTGTGAATCGATCTTATGGTGAATGCGCCGGGAATTAAAATAATACGCTCCTTTGTCTGTTTTCTAATATAATTGTTTATTCAAATCAGTGGCGACTCGTTGATGGTACAATATGTATCTTTATTAAATGATCCAAGTGTGAGGCGCGATTCGTATGATTCACGTTTCGGGGAAGTACAAACGTGTGCCGCAATCTGTGTTCGAGTTATCCGTTCTCAACGGTTAAAAATTCTTGCTTAGCTTGAAACTACAGGTAGTGCCATGGCTCCTTGGCTTTATATAACGAGCCGCTCCTGATTTAAATGATATACAATTATTAGTAAACGAAAGAATGAATGATTTTATTTATACCACTTTTTGTGTACTGTATTCGTATTTAACCGAGACCAGTCGTCTTCAAATTATTTCCGTACTTTACGTTACAAGGTCAACATTCGATATAAAGGGAATATTTTTGTTGTGGTCGCGAATATGGCGGCATTCGGTAGGTAAGGATTAATCAATAATCTTAAAATGTATTTTGTTTTAGTATATATTTGTTCTATTTTTAACAAACGCATACGTATATTTAAAAATGGTAATAAAACGTTATCTACAGAATATATAATAATCAGGTTAAGCTTAACCCTTTCCGTTGTTCAATAATTAATTAGAGAACGCAGCTTCTATATAATTGCCGATAATCTGTTTCTGAATTGTTTGACATGATCCTAATTTTATTTAATAATAATTAGATAATACTGTTGAAATCGGATATCACAAATCGGGTCTAATAATTCAGAAACTTGAATCGATTCACAGTAGATTTAGGTAATTTGTCGTCTTTACTGAATTTATTTATTGCATCTACAATTTCACGATTCGATTTTTATTTTCTCTGTTACGAAGTAAACAAAATACAATAGTTATTTACATTGCAAGACCGTTATATAGAAATTTACAGGCGAGCACAGAAAGTTATCTGGGCGAGTCTGTAAATTTCAGGTAATTTTACATTAATCACGAGCAATTAATTTTATGGGCATTTGAATCGCAATAAATTAAAATCCATTGAAGTATTATAACGCAATAACTAAAATGTTTAATCAAGGTAGGCTTGAAAATCTGACAGATATTTTTATGTATATTTTGTTTAAACTGAAAATATACTGGCCGCCATAAGTAAAAGAACACCAAGAATTTGTCGCTCAATTTTTATGAAAATTTCAGAAAATACGTTAATAATCCACACTAAGAAATGATTAAACTTTCAACAAACTCTCTCTATCTCCTACAGTTACCAAGATGGCAATGCTAATGCATCAAATTTGTAATATTAATCTTAATTTTAATTTTAGCCCTTGTAATTTTTGTATTTTGTTTACTTGACGATTTATTTAATTATTTATATACTTTTATTATCTGTTTTTTAGAATCTTGCCTTTAGTATATTTATTCGATAATTCAGTTATACAGGGTGTTTCAGAGCTCTGGGAAGGGTCAATCACGTGCTTATTTTTCAAAATTTCGAAAAATGTTTTATACAAAAGTTGTGAGCTAAATTAAATTTCACCCAGACCATGCATTTTAACAAATCTTCAAATATTTCGAAAACGCCAAACAATAGGTATAGGGAGTATTGAAGTAACTCACCTTTATTTGCTCCATATAATTCAAAAATAAAAAAAAATACAGGGTGTTCCATTAAAAAAAAAACATAAGTTTGGTCTGTAACTTTGTTATGAGACACCCTGTATAAATTTAAATATTTTTAGGGCGTGCAGCTCACTATTATACACAACTTTTGAATAAAACATTTTTCGAAATGTTGACAAATAAGCACGTGATTGACCGTTCCCAGAGCTCTGAAACACCGTGTATAGTCGAAGGAAATATCCGTTTTGAGGTGATTCCAAAGATTTCTGGATTTGTGTGTGTGTGCCTGTGTGCAGGGCCGGATTATCCATAAGGCAATTTAGGCAGTTGTCTAAGGACGCCGAACAAAAACATAAAAAAAAATTCAAAATTGAAAATTATCAACAAAAAATAAAAATGTTCATAAAAAATATTTTCATTTATTCTTTAATAGGGCTGTGAATCCAGCCGTTGGACACACACACACATGGACACATCCATTTACAGAAATCGCTTCTATTAACCTCAAAACGGATATTTTCAGAAAAAAAAATTGAATTTTTTTCGCAACCACGATACTTTCCCGTACGTAACGTAAAGTAAAAAGTGGCAAAAATTAATTTTAAGAAGGAATAAAGTGAATTTCGCCATGATTTTCTAAAAAATCTCGAAAACCATAAGCTGCACACAAATTTCAACAGCATATTCGAAATCCACGCACAAAAATACATGAATAATGTAAAAGCGCGAGTTCGGTACGACTTTAAATAAACGAGCTACAACCAAAAAAAGGCGTTTGACCTACTGAGGGAGGGAATTCCGCTTCTGGAATGCGGGATTATGTAAGTGTGACATTGACTAGTACGAGGGATCCCCGAAGGTCGGCGCGCGAGCTCTTCTTTCAGACCGGAGCGGCCATCTTGATCTCCCTCAGTAGGTCAAATCCATTTTTTGGTTGTAGCTCGTTTATTTAAAGTCGTATCGAACTCGCGTTTTCACATTATTTATGTATTTTGCTGCGTGGATTTCGAATATGTTGTTGAAATTTATGTGCGACTTATGGTTTTTGAGATTTTCTTAGAAAACCATGGTGAAATTCACATTATTCAATCTTTTAAATTAATTTGCCATTTTTGCCATCACTTTTCACTTTCCACTTACTCCGTTACGAAGTACGGGAAGGTATTGCGATCTAGAAAACAAAATTGCCAACATTTTCTGACGAAAATATCCGTTTTGAGGTTCCCAGAAGCGATTTCTGGTTTTTGAGATTTTTGTAGAAAATCATGGTGAAATTCTTAAAATCAATTTATCATTTTTGCCACTTTAGAAAAAAAAATCCATATTTTCACAAAAGAATGAATTTATTCTATGACGAATCACGCCTATTGCTTTCAAGCAATTTTCAAGTCGTAACGATATTCCGAAACAATAAAAGCGATATTTATACTTTAATGTTGAAATTATCTTCCGACAGTAAAAACGATTTCATTTATCGTGGGTGTTTCATTTCTTAGTTTACGAAAACTAGTAAATTTCGCAATGGCGTTCGTTCGGGAAATTTATCGCGAACGGTGTACGTCACCGTTGTTTATAGTATATTAACATAGACGCGATTTTATTACCTCAACAAAGCGCTTTTGATGTGGAGATGATGCACCAAAGTGCAAACACGTGGAGCACGTATACACATGACCCGCGGACGTTATATGCTAATGTAGTGCTGCTAAAACGTTAAGTGCGCCACGTTTGAGCATTGATGCAGATTAATATTCAATTCATTAGATTTAGGATTTAATACCTGCTATTATTCATTACCGTGTATACAGAAAATTAATAACATATTTTACCTACTTCCACTTTGTAATTGATGAATTACCGAACTGTTTTCACCAATCGTAAGCGACCCATTACGAATACATAGAGCACATAGAAATGTAAAATGTAACACATAAGTTGTGTTATAATTAGAAGCCCGTTATAATTACCGTCAGCTGAGTCCCCTTTTATTCGTCTGTTCGTGTTTCAATATCAAAAGTGACAGTGGCATTTAAATGTCAGATTACAAAATATTGGTTATAATACTAACCGATGTAATAAACTCCTCGCCAGGCCTTAACGGTACCCCAGTTTCCTTCGCAAGGGTATCTTAGCAGATTAACACTTCTGAACGAGTAAAACGATGGGTGTCCGTGAAGTTGATCTATCAATATATTATTCGACGAAACATTTTTCGAAAGGTAATTCGTTCGATTAATTAGTAGTCGTCCTTTATTGTCATTACCGGGCAATTTGTTGCAATTTTTTTTAAATTTTATCTCCGTTCACATTGAAATATTCTAATTTTTACAGAAATGTAGAATCACATGTGTTGACAATTGTTTTCGAAAGTTTCAAGTCGATGGCAATTGTTTTTAAATTTTTTTCGCGTCGACGAATTTCTTGCATTTTTTTTTTTAATTTCATCTCCGTTCACATTGAAATATTCTAAAATTTAGAAACAATGCATTTCTAATTTTTAGGGAAATGTGGAATCACATGTGTTGTCAGTTGTTTTGGAAAGTTTCAAGTCGATGGCAATTGTTTTTATATTTTTTTCGCGTCGACGAATTTATTGCAATTTTTTTTTAAATTTCATCTCCATTCACCTTAAAATATTCTAAAATTTAGAAACAATGCATTTCTAATTCTTACGGAAATGTAGAATCACATGCGTTGTCAGTTGTTTTAGAAAGTTTCAAGTCGATGACAATTGTTTTTATATTTTTTTCGCGTCGACGAATTTATTGCATTTTTTTTCTAAATTTCATCTCCATTCACATTGAAATATTCTAAAATTTTGAAACAATGCATTTTTAATTTACGGAAATGTAGAATCACATGTTACTTGCATTTTTTTTTAAATTTCATCTCCGTTCACATTGAAATATTCTAAAATTTAGAAACAATGCATTTCGAATTTTTACGGAAATGTAGAATCACATGTGCTGACAGTTGTTTGGGAAAGTTTCAAGTCGATGGCAATTGTTTTTATATATTTTTCGCGTCGACGAATTTACTGCAATTTTTTTTTTAAATTTCATCTCCGTTCACATTGAAATATTCTAAAATTTAGAAATAATGCATTTCTAATTTTTACGGAAATGTAGAATCACATGAGTTGTCAATTGTTTTGGAAAGTGTCAAGTCGATGGCAATTGTTTTTAATTTTTTTTCGCGTCGAAGAATTTACTGCAATTTTTTATTAAATTTCATCTCCGTTCACATTGAAATATTCTAAAATTTAGAAACAATGCATTTCGAATTTTTACGGAAATGTAGAATCACATGTGCTGACAGTTGTTTGGGAAAGTTTCAAGTCGATGCCAATTGTTTTTATATATTTTTCGCGTCGACGAATTTACTGCATTTTTTTTTAAATTTCATCTGCGTTCACATTGAAATATTCTAAAATTTAGAAACAATGCATTTCTAATTCTTACGGAAATGTAGAATCACATGTGTTGACAGTTGTTTTGGAAAGTTTCAAGTCGATGGCAATTGTTTTTATATTTTTTTCGCGTCGACGAATTTATTGCATTTTTTTTTTAATTTCATCTGCGTTCACATTGAAATATTCTAAAAATTAGAAACAATGCATTTCTAATTCTTACGGAAATGTATAATCACATGCGTTGTCAGTTGTTTTAGAAAGTTTCAAGTCGATGGCAATTGTTTTTATATTTTTTTCGCGTCGACGAATTTATTGCATTTTTTTTCTAAATTTCATCTCCATTCACATTGAAATATTCTAAAATTTAGAAACCATGCATTTCTAATTCTTACGGAAATGTATAATCACAAGCGTTGTCAGTTGTTTTAGAAAGTTTCAAGTCGATGGCAATTGTTTTTATATTTTTTTCGCGTCGACGAATTTACTGCATTTTTTTTTAAATTTCATCTGCGTTCACATTGAAATATTCTAATTTTTACAGAAATGTAGAATTACATGTGTTACAGATGTTTTGGAAAGTTTCAAGTCGATGGCAATTGTTTTTAAATTTTTTTCGCGTCGACGAATTTACTGCAATTTTTTATTAAATTTCATCTCCGTTCACATTGAAATATTCTAAAATTTAGAAATCATGCATTTCTAATTTTTACGGAAATGTAGAATCACATGTGTTGTCAGTTGTTTTGGAAAGTTTCAAGTCGATGGCAATTGTTTTTAAATTTTTTTCGCGTCGACGAATTTACTGCAATTTTTTTATTAAATTTCATCTCCGTTCACATTGAAATATTCTAAAATTTAGAAACTATGCATTTCGAATATTTACGGAAATGTAGAATCACATGTGTTATCAGTTGTTTTGGAAAGTTTCAAATCGATGGCAATTGTTTTTATATTTGTTTCGCGTCGACGAATTTGTTGCAATTTTTTTCTAAATTTTATCTCCGTTCACATTGAAATATTCTAAAATTTAGAAATAATGTATTTCTAATTTTTACGGAAATGTAGAATCACATGTGTTGTCAATTGTTTTGGAAAGTATCAAGTCAATGGCAATTGTTTTTATATTTTTTTCGCGTCGACGAATTTGTTGAATTTTTTTTCTAAATTTCATCTGCGTTCACATTGAAATATTCTAAAATTTAGAAACAATGCATTTCTAATTTTTACGGAAATGTAGAATCACATGCGTTGTCAGTTGTTTTGGAAAGTTTCAAGTCGATGGCAATTGTTTTTATATTTTTTTCGAGTCGACGAATTTGTTGAATTTTTTTTTTAAATTTCATCTGCGTTCACATTGAAATATTCTAAAATTTAGAAACAATGCATTTCGAATTTTTACGGAAATGTAGAATCACATGTGTTGTCAGTTGTTTTGGAAAGTTTCAAGTCGTTGGCAATTGTTTTTATATTTTTTTCGTGTCGACGAATTTATTGCATTTTTTTTAAATTTCATCTCCGTTCACATTGAAATATTCTAAAATTTAGAAACAATGCATTTCTAATTTTTACGGAAATGTAGAATCACATGAGTTGTCAGATGTTTTGGAAAGTTTCAAGTCGATGGCAATTGTTTTTATATTTTTTTCGAGTCGACGAATTTATTGAATTTTTTTTAAATTTCATCTCCGTTCACATTAAAATATTCTAAAATTTAGAAACCATGCATTTCTAATTTTTACGGAAATGTAGAATCACATGTGTTGTCAGTTGTTTTGGAAAGTTTCAAGTCGATGGCAATTGTTTTTATGTTTTTTTCGCGTCGACGAATTTACTGCATTTTTTTTCTAAATTTTATCTGCGTTCACATTGAAATATTCTAAAATTTAGAAACAATGCATTTCTAATTTTTACGTTTTACGGAAATGTAGAATCACATGTGTTGTCAGTTGTTTTGGAAAGTTTCAAGTCGATGGCAATTGTTTTTATATTTTTTTCGCGTCGACGAATTTGTTGCAATTTTTTTTTAATTTTATCTGCATTCACATTGGAATATTCAACATCACTCTGACAAGATTCAGTTTTAATTTGTCTATAGTTTAAGCGGATAAATGTAAGGTCATAGGTAAAGTATAGTACATAGCGCGCGTGTGAAATAGTAGCACTATTTATTGAAATATGCATTTTGAGGCCCAACAGACGATTTCATAGGTTTTTTCAACGAAAAGAAAATGTAGATTTCTAAAAGTATCCTGTTTTATATTTTTATTTAATTTATCCACAATCAAATTGTACCTAAATTTTATTTAACGTAATTATTTGATTCCTGATTATTTCGATTGACGAATTCATTCCTGTAGCTTTGTTGTCCTTCCTCGAAATTATTGTCGTAATTATACCTCCCCTTTTATTTCTCATCCTCTCGGTAAAAAAAAAACGCGCAGGAGGTGGAACGGTACAATAAAGCATCTTTTCATGCTTCTGTCTACGAATTCTTTTAACTTCCCTTCCAAAGCCTTACCTTCTTTATATCACCCGTCCCCTCTTTTCAATCCTTCGTCTCGCCCACGATTCTAATCTATCCTTTCAGACCACCCTTAGGTTTCCTATTCCCTTATAGTTTTTAATCATCCAGTCCTCCGTTCGAACTTCGTTTTTAAATTCATAATAAAACACATTAATTAATGAAGATGATGGTTGCATACATCTTAAACTAAGTTGAAATATCCACTATGTTCAGTCAAACTGACTTGATAACATGTTTGCTATTGAAGATAGCTTAAATTTTAACGCCAATCAATTTCTCTCGTGTTTCTGATGAAAAACAAGGTGTACTTCAATGGCTTACGATGATTATTAAAAAAGTTGATATTTTCGATTTTTTCCATTTTCGCGTTTTCTTTGCGAACGTGCCACGAACTTCAAACCGACATTTGTTCTTGTGAAAGTACATTTTCTGATGGGTCGCCGTTACTCAAATCGAAAATCGATCTGTTCAAGCGATTTTTAATAGAGCAATTATGAATTTTGTGCTGTACAGCAAACTGTTTATACTTTGTACCTCAAAGTCAATGAAATCAACATCAATATTGTTGAATAAGGATTTAGTGAGCTTTCTTTCCGTACGTAGAAGCAGTAAATTAGTGCGGACCGGATGCTCTGTTGACGGACTACATTTCCCGGAGATTTACGAGTGTTCTAATTAGGAAATTTTACGGCGCGAGCGTCCCGACGCATATAAACATGCCCGCTGATCCCACTTTTATTACCGTCGGCGAAAACAAACGGACGGACTAGTCTAACAAACCTGTTCTTACACCGTTTCATTTCGAAAAGAAAAAAAAATACGCCAGCAATCAATTCTCGTAGCCAAATTGTAAAACTGTAATTCGATGCTCTCCAAATTACGATAGCAAACAAGCAATCGGCGTTACTCAATTTCTAGTTCTGGAAAAATAAACTCAGTTTGAGTCGTTCAAAAGATTAATTAGATAATTTCCCGGCGCTTTATTATACGTTCTTGTAGGTTTTCTATTTGTAATGGTCTGCTGATTTTTCATGACCCAAAAAATAACAAAAAACCTAGCTGTTCATCCAACGTGCATACGTTGGTATAATCCAGACCAGTGTTGCCACACGTTCGAAAACGAATTACCGTACTTAAAAGTTAATTTTCAAAAATTCACAACTTACGGAAAAAGTGGCGCATTTCCAAAAATTACAGTAAGTTTTAAAGGGAGATGTTTTGTGAGTGTATTAAAAAATTGATTTTTTATTCAAGTCTTCGACAACTTTAAATATTAATTTTCAAAAATTCATAACACGCATTTTCAAAACCTAAAGTTAATTTTAAAGGTAAATATATTATGATTGCATTAAACGTTTTAAGGAATTCAATCATATCAGTATTTTTTTTTCTATTTTTTCTTTGTTAAAATATTCGAAAAATTAAAAAACATCATTTTTAAACATTTATAACTCAAGCATTTCCAAAAATTGAAGATAATTCAGATGTTTTGTGAACATACAATTTTTTTTTTATTTTTAATAAATTCTAGCATATCATGTAATAAATCAAGTGTCGGAAATGATTATTTTTGACTGCCAAAAATGACAATTTTCAACTGCCAAACATGACAATTTTCAACTGCCAAAAATGACAATTTTCAACTGCCAAAAATTCCAATTTTCAATTGCCAAAAGGGCCAATTTTCAAGTGTCGGAAACGACTATTTTTAACTGCCAAAAATTACAATTTTTATTTGCCAAATATGACAATTTTTAACTGCCAAAAAGGTCAATTTTTCATGTGACTGCAATGACCATTTTAACTGCCAAAAATGACAATTTTCAACTGCCAAAAATGACTATTTTCAGCTGCCAAAAATGACAATTTTAACTGCTAAATAGGCCAATTCTCAATTGTCAAAATGACCACTTTTCAAGTGTCGGAAACGACCATTTGAAGCTGCCAAAAAGGCCAATTTTCAATTGCCAAAAAGGCCAATTTTGAAGTGTCTGAAACGACCATTTTTAACTGCCAAAAATGACAATATTTAACTGCCAAACAGGCGATTTTTCAAGTGTCGGCAACGACCATTTTTAACTGCCAAAAGTGACAATTTTTTACTGCCAAAAAATGACAATTTTGAACTGCCAAGGATGACAATTTTCAACTGCCAAAAAGACCAATTTTCAAGTGTCGGAAACGACCATTTTAAGCTGCCAAAAATGATAATTTTCAACTTCCAAAAATGACAATTTTTAACTGCAAAAACGGCGAATTTTCAATTGCCAAAAAGGCCAATTTTCAAGTGTCGGAAAAGACCATTTTAAGCTGCCAAAAATGACAATTTTCAACTGCCAAAATTGACAATTTTTAACTGCCAAAAAGGCGAATTTTTAAGTGTCGGCAACGACCATTTTTAACTGCCAAAAGTGACAATTTTTAACTGCCAAAAAGGCCAATTTTTAAGTGTCAGCAACGACCATTTTTAACTGCCAAAAATGACAATTTTTTACTGTCAAAAAGGCCAATTTTTAAGCGTCGCCAACGACCATTTTTAACTGCCAAAAAGGCCAATTTTTAAGTGTCGGCAACGACCATTTTTAACTGCCAAAAGTGACAATTTTTAACTGCCAAAAAATAACAATTTTTAACTGCCAAGGATGAAAATTTTCAACTGCCAAAAAGAGCAATTTTTAACTGCCAAAAAGTCCAATTTTCAAGTGTCGGAAAAGACCAGTTTAAGCTCCTAAAAATGACAATTTTCAACTTCCAAAAATGACAATTTTCAACTTCCAAAAATGACAATTTTTAACTGAAAAAAATGCCAATTTTCAACTGCCAAAAAGACTAATTTTCAAGTGTCGGAAACAAACATTTTAAGCTGCCAAAAATGACAATTTTCAACTGCCAAAAATGACAATTTTTAACTACCAAAAAGGCGAATTTTCAAGTGTCGGTAACGACCATTTGAAGCTGCCAAAAGGGCCAATTTTCAACTGCCAAAAAGGCCAATTTTCAACTGCCAAAAAGGCCAATTTTCAACTGCCAAAAGACTAATTTTCAAGTGTCGGAAACAAACATTTTAAGCTGCCAAAAATGACAATTTTCAACTTCCAAAAATGACAATTTTCAACTTCCAAAAATGACAATTTTTAACTGCAAAAAAGGCCAATTTTCAACTGCCAAAAAGACTAATTTTCAAGTGTCGGAAACAAACATTTTAAACTGCCAAAAAAATGACAATTTTCAACTGCCAAGGATGAAAATTTTCAACTGCCAAAAAGGGCAATTTTTAACTGCCAAAAAGGCCAATTTTTAAGTGTCGGAAAAGACCATTTTAAGCTGCTAAAAATGACAATTTTCTACTGTCAAAAAGGCCAATTTTTAAGTGTCGCCCAAGACCATTTTTAACTGCCAAAAAGGCCAATTTTCAACTGCCAAAAAGGCCAATTTTTAAGTGTCGGCAACGACCATTTTTAACTGCCAAAAGCGACAATTTTTAACTGCCAAAAAAATGAAAATTTTCAACTGCCAAGGATGAACATTTTCAACTGCCAAAAAGGGCAATTTTTAACTGCCAAAAAGGCCAATTTTCAAGTGTCGGAAAAGATCATTTTAAGCTGCTAAAAATGACAATTTTCAACTGCCAAAAATGACAATTTTTAACTGCCAAAAAGGCGAATTTTCAATTGCCAAAATGGCTAATTTTTAAGTGTCGGAAAAGACCATTTTAAGCTGCCAAAAATGACAATTTTCAACTTCCAAAAATAACAATTTTCAATTGCCAAAAAGGCGAATTTTCAAGTGTCGGCAACGACCATTTTTAACTGCCAAAAGTGACAATTTTTCACTGCCAAAAAGGCTAATTTTTAAGTGTCGGCAACGAGCATTTTGAACTGCCAAAAATGACAATTTTCTACTGTCAAAAAGGCCAATTTTTAAGTGTCGCCCACGACCATTTTTAACTGCCAAAAAGGCCAATTGTTAAGTGTCGGCAACGACCATTTTTAACTGCCAAAAGTGACCATTTTTAACTGCCAAAAAAATGACAATTTTCAACTGCCAACGATGAAAATTTTCAACTGCCAAAAAGGCCAATTTTTAAGTGTCGGAAAAGACCATTTTAAGCTGCTAAAAATTACAATTTTCTACTGTCAAAAAGGCCAATTTTCAAGTGTCGCCCACGACCATTTTTAACTGCCAAAAAAGCCAATTTTCAACTGCCAAAAAGGCCAATTTTCAAGTGTCGGAAAAGACCATTTTAAGCTGCTAAAAATGACAATTTTCAACTGCCAAAAATGACAATTTTTAACTGCCAAAAAGGCGAATTTTCAATTGCCAAAATGGCTAATTTTTAAGTGTCGGAAACGACCATTTGAAGCTGCCAAAAATGACAATTTTTAACTGCCAAGAATGCCAATTTTTAAGTGTCGGCAACGACCATTTTTAACCGGCAAAAATGGAAATTTTTAACTGCAAAAAATGACAATTTCAACTGTCAAAAACGACAATTTAAAATCCAAAAATGAACACATTTTCAAAAATTCAAGTTTTTTTGAAGGTCCATAAATGTGTTATGATAGCATCTGATTGTGAATTCAATCATATCGATATTATTTTATTTTTCTATTTTTTCTTTGTTCAAATATTTTGACCAATTTTCAAAAATTCATAACTCACCCAGAAATTGGCATAGTTAGTTAGTTTTAAAGGTAAATGTTTTGTAAAAATTTCAACCTTTTTGAGGAATTAGTATTGTATCAGTATTTATTTTTTTAGCCAAAATATTAATTTTCAAAAATTGACTCAGTTTCAAAAATCAAGGTTAATTTTAAAGGTAAATTGCATCAGAGTTTTTTTTATAGAATTCAATCATAGGGATATAACTTTTTTTATTAGTTTTTCCTTGTTTAAATATTCGACCACTTAAAAAATAGTTTTTAAAAATTTATGACTCGAGCAGAAAGTACATATTAAGGTAATTCCATCATATAAGTATTTATTTTTTATTTGTTCAATTGTTCGACAACTTAAAATATTATTTTTCAAAAATTCATAAGAAATTGGCAAATTTAGAAAAACATGTAAATTAGTTTTAAAGGTAGATGTATTGTAAAGATTTTAAAATTTTTGTGGAATTCTTTAATATTACTATTTATTTTTTTAGATTTTTTTTTCTTCTACTACCAAAAATATTAATTTTCAAAAATATCTGTATTTATTTTTCTTGTTGTACCTCTCACAATTCTACTCTCTCCACTACTCCCAACGCTCTTAATAGAGCGGCCATTGCTACCGCGCGATAAATTTGTCGAATTAAAAACGCGGTAAAAATGCTTTTATACAGGGTGAAAATTACCGTACGGTTTTAATATTTGGACCGTACTTTCGCCCAGAATACCGTACACGTACTGTAATTACCGTACGTATGGCAACACTGGCCTAGAGTATATTACTAAAATGAAATTTATTATTTAAACACAGTATTTTAATAAAAAAGACAATATTAATCTTTTAGACGTAAAGGTTACAGTTTATATCCTCGAAGCCATAAACATTTCACCAAGAATAATAAATTAATCCTCCCCCATCTTACGTACACACGCACACTCTCGCATACATCCAACAATCACCCTTCAATAAATCTTCTTTACACGTTGCAGGAAGAAAGGCGACGCACCGGCAGATACATAGCTGCGAGCGCGGCGATATTCCTGTCTCTGCTGGGACTGTACCAGGCCGTGGTTAGGGGAACCCCCGAGTACGCCGCCCTCTTCGCGCCCGCACTCATCATGTTCATTTACATTTTATGGATACTGTACGCCTCCAAAAATCAACAGAGGCACGAGAAGGCGAGTTTCAATGCTGGGCCGAACGGATTATTTTATTGCGCCGCGCCAGACTTTAATTAAAGTCGAAGGCGCAAAAGGTTTCCCTTCCAGAAATTTTCATAATTAATCTCGATGATGATAGCGGTTTGTTAGAAAGTTGATCCGTTTATTCGGTGGATTTGTTCCGCATTAGAATGCTGAATGGGGTGCGGATGGATATTAAATAAATAGCGTGGGATTAGTGGCTTGATTTGATTATGAAGTGCTCAAGATGTTAATCGTTGATAAACTTTGTGTGTTTGAGTGTACTTGAGACCATTACAATCAATTATAATTGAAATCTGCTAGTGGCAGATCAATTGATTGTTAAATTTTAAGTTGCAAAATGTAAACGAAGTCAAGCATTTATATTATACGGTACACATTTTTTAACAAAAATATACATAAACACAAACGGAGTGCGAAAAAGCAAATAATAATACTCAAAATAAAAAGTGCTATACTCGGCGCACCGAATAGGTGGTATGATCACGTTGCGTTCATCCCTTGTCCATATTTAAAAAAATAAAGTTGATGTGGATATCTTAATAACGAAACGTCGTATTTGAAAAATGAAATTATTTTCTGGAAGTACATACAAACTCCTTAAGAAAATGCTGTTAGTTTTTCAAAATAACCAGTAATAAAGTTTAAAAAAAAATAAAAATTCAAAGTCAACTCCTACTCTTCAATTTATTTATTTATTTATTTGTTAACGGGAGCCCCCTATTTACAATAATGCGACAGAATACATATTTAAATAAACTTAAACTAAATAAACTAAATCTAGTTAACATATAGTTATTGCTCAATGATTTAAAGATAATAAATACTATAAAATTATTTTTAGAAAACTTCAAATAACTCCTTCAGAAAACAATTTAGTGATAAGTGTGACACATCATTAGTTTTGGGAGGTAAAAAGCTACTCAAAAATGAAATAAAAAATCCAGGTCCGTATTTGAAAAAATAAAGTTGATGTTGGTATCTTAATAACAAAAAGTCGTATTTGAAAAATAAAATTATTTTCTAGAAGCGCTTGCAAAAACGCCCTAAGAAAGTGCTCTTAATTTTTCAAAATAACCAGTAATAAAGTCGTAAAAAAATAAAAATTCAAAGTCAACGCTCACTCTTCAATTATTAGAAAACTTCAAATTACTCTCACAGAAAATAATTTAGTGACAAGTGTGACACATCATTAATTTTGGGAGGTGAAAAGCTACTCAAAAATGAAATAAATAAAAAATCCAGGTCCGTGTTTAAAAAAAAAAATAAGTTGATGTGGGTATCTTAATAACGAAACGTTAGAAAGAATAAAAATGGTGATGTGACCATCATGTTACTTTCTCCGATTTGATAGAATCATTGTTATTTATAATTAATTTTCAATTTAAATCATATTTTAAATGTAAATCGAACGTTTTGACTTATTCTTTATAAGTGGCGACACGCTATTTTTTTACTATTGAAGATAGCTGAAATTTTTTAACGCCAATTAATTTCTCTCGTTCTTCTGATAAAAAAGAATGGTCTACGATAACTATTAAAAAAGTTGATTTTTTCGATTTTTTCCATTTTCGAGTTTTCTTTGCTGGCGCGTCACGGGCTTCAAATTGACATTTGTTCTTGCGAAAGTATATTTTCTGAGGCGTCTTGAAGGGATCTTTCCAGTGATGTGTAGAAACCCGGAATCGAACCAGTGGTTTTTTCAGGAAATTATTTCAAAGCCAATTTTTGAGAAAAAGTAAGGAGGGGGGACCCTTGGGTAGTTTTTCAGGTTTTTTTTTTGGTTTTTTTTCTAATTGAATCCGACTAATTTGCACACGAGGAGCACAGATTTGAAAACCGCGTTCAATTTGGAGTTTTAGTTTAGCCGCTACGGCCGTTCAAAGTCTGAAAAATCGATTTTTTTTTGAAAATATTCTAACATGTTGCTATTTTTTATACTATTGAAGATAACTGAATATTTTGAACGCCAATCAATTTCTCTCGTTTTTCTGATGGTCTACGATGATTATTAAAAAAAGTTACATTTTTTTAGCAAAACTTCCAAGGGCTGTAACTTGTGTACATTTTCAAGTTTTCGTCAAAAATTTAAAATCACCAATTTTAATTGAAACCGACTAATTTACAAATGAGGAGCACAGATTTGAAAAACGCGTTCAATTTGGAGTTTTCGTTTAGCCGCTACGGCCCTTCAAAGTCTAAATAATCGATTTTTTTTAATTTTCTAATTTTTTTACTATTGAAGATAGAAATTTTTTTTTCCAGAAATTGTTGAAATTGCATCTAGGGACCCCAAAACGGATATTTCCGTAAAAAAAAATTTGAAAAAAAATCACGATCATAAAATCATTTTCTGGAAGAGCTTACAAAAGTACTTTAACTAAGAGTTCTTGGTTTTTTTTTAATATAAAGTAATAAAGTCGTAAAGAATGAAAACCAAAATTGATTTTTTTTTGGGTTTTTTTCGGAAGTAGTCCTAATATTTTAACAAATGATTTAATAGTAAAATGCGAAACTTTGCCGCAATTTAACAAACTCTTCGTCTCTAATAGTTACCGCGATAGCAATGATAATGCATCGAATTTGTAACACCCTGTATATCTTGCGGGCTGGATAAGATAAGATAAGATAAGATAAGATAAGTTAAGATAAGATAAGATACGAATTTATTAGTCCGTTCATTGCTTATGAAACAATATTAGACACGTCATAATTTTAGTGTTTAAAAGCGATACTTAAAATATAATAAAACAAAACAATAAATAACTAAATAAATAACTAAAATCGGTGCACTCCCTTATTTCTGGCGGAATTTGTTTTTTGTACAATCTTCTTATTTCCGTTTAAAATCTTACTAAGGAACAACTTGTTTATTTTATTTTTATTCAAGACGTAAAATAAAAAAAAATGTTATTTCAGTTTTACTTCATCGATTCAATTTTTAAAAATGCAATTTATTTGTTACGGTTGAATTTTTTTATTTCCACTCTATTTTTGTACATGAATTATTTTAAATAACATGATTTACAATTTCTTTTGAATTCAACAGTTTTTCCTTACAAATTGAATTTTGTAAATTTAACTTTATCTTTGTGGATGTTTTCTTTTGAAGAAAATGTTCTTACTAAACAACAATTTATTTGAAATTCAAGACTAAAAATTAAAAGAAAAAATAAAGTTTTACTTATTTTCTTAAGTTTGAATTTTTTTAATTAAAAAAAAATTAAATTCAGTTTTACTTTATCGATTATTTCTTTTTAAATGGAATTTGTTTCTTAAGATTGAATTTTTTTAAATTACACTCTATTTTTGCACATTATTTTTTTTAAGCAACTTGATTTATAAATTTGTTTTTAATTCAGCAGTTTTTTCTTTAAGATTGATTTTTTTAATTGAACTATCTTCGTGAATGTTTTTTTTATTACCTTACTAAATAACAATTTATTTAAAATTTAAGACTAAAAATTAAAAAAAATATATATTTAATTTAGTTTTACTTTATCGTATTTTTTTTTAATTCCACTCTATTTTTGAACATGATTTTTTTTAAGAACTTGATTTATAGATTGTTTTTTAATTCAGCAGTTTTTTTCTTGAACATGTAATTTAACTTTATCTTTGTGAATATTTTCTTTTAAAAAAATTGCCTTCTTAACAACAATTTATTTGAAATTCAAGACTAAAAATTAAAAGAAAAAATATTTAATTTAGTTTTACTTTATTGTATTTTCTTAAGTTTGAGTTTTTTAAATGAAAAAAAAAAATTAAATTCAGTGTTACTTTATCGATTTTTTTTTTTAAATGAAATTTGTTTCTTAAGGTTGATTTTTTTTAAATTACACTCTATTTTTGCACATTATTTTTTGTAAGCAACTTGATTTATTGATTTGTTTTTAATTCAGCAGTTTTTTCTTGAAGATTGAAGTGCGCATTTTGTAAAGCCACAAATTTTCACGTAAAATTCCGAAGAAACCAGTGATAACCCATTTTTGGTTTTTTCGTTTGTTTCATAGGTACATGTATCTGGAATGTTTCCTGAAACTTTACATAAAATTCATTAAGGAGTTTTCAGGCAAATTGAAAAATTCTCGTAGAAAGTGCGAATTTTGCAAATCCACGAAATTTCATGTAAAATTCCGAAGAAACTAGTGATAACCCATTTTTGGTTTTTTCGTTTGTTTCATAGGTACATGTATCTGGAATGTTTCCTGAAACTTTCAATAAAATTCATTAAGGGATTTTCAGGAAAATTGAAAAAATCTCGTAGAAAGTGCGAATTTTGTAAATCCACGAAATTTCATGTGAAATTCCGAAGAAACTAGTGATAACCCATTTTTGGTTTTGTCGTTTGTTTCATAGGTACGTGTATCTGGAATGTTTCCTGAAACTTTCAATAAAATTCATTAAGAGGTTTTCAGGCAAATTGAAAAAATCTCGTAGAAAATGCGAATTTTGGAAATCCACGAAATTTCATGTAAAATTCCTAAGAAACTAGTGATAACCCATTTTTGGTTTTTTCGTTTGTTTCATAGGTACTTGTATCTGGAATGTTTCCTGAAATTTTCAATAAAATTCATTAAGGGGTTTTCAGTCAAATTGAAAAAATCTCGTAGAAAGTGCGCATTTTCCAAATCCACGAAATTTCATGTAAAATTCCGAAGAAACTAGTGATAACCCATTTTTGTTTTTTTATTTGTTTCATAGGTACGTGTATCTGGAATATTTCTTGAAATTTTCAATAAAATTCATTAAAGGGTTTTCAGGCAAATTGAAAAAATCTCGTAGAAAGTGCGAATTTTGCAAATCCACGAAATTTCATGTAAAATTCCGAAGAAACTAGTGATAACCCATTTTTGGTTTTTTCATTTGTTTCATAGGTACGTGTATCTAGAATGTTTCCTGAAACTTTCAATAAAATTCATTAAGGAGTTTTCAGGCAAATTGAAAAAATCTCGTAGAAAGTGCGAATTTTGCAAATCCACGAAATTTCATGTAAAATTCCGAAGAAACTAGTGATAACCCATTTTTGTTTTTTTTTATTTGTTTCATAGGTACGTGTATCTGGAATATTTCTTGAAATTTTCAATAAAATTCATTAAAGGGTTTTCAGGCAAATTGAAAAAATCTCGTAGAAAGTGCGAATTTTGCAAATCCACGAAATTTCATGTAAAATTCCGAAGAAACTAGTGATAACCCATTTTTGGTTTTTTCATTTGTTTCATAGGTACGTGTGTCTAGAATGTTTCCTGAAACTTTCAATAAAATTCATTAAGGAGTTTTCAGGCAAATTGAAAAAATCTCGTAGAAAGTGCGAATTTTGCAAATCCACGAAATTTCATGTAAAATTCCGAAGAAACTAGTGATAACCCATTTTTGGTTTTTTCATTTGTTTCATAGATACGTGTGTCTAGAATATTTCCTGAAAATTTCAATAAAATTCATCGAGGGGTTTTCAGGAAAATTGAAAAATCTCAAAAACTAATACATAAATTAACATGAAACTTTGAATATAATTCTTATTTGGCAAACCAAGGAACTGAAAAGCTTTTGATATGTTTTTTAGGTGGAAACTTGAATTATTTTATAGGAAAATTAAAACAGGATTGTTAGAGGAATTAATATAACCAAATTTGTATTTATTTTTATCTCTGCTACACCCACGCTAGACAATCCGATTTATTGATTTTATTTTCATTGAAATTTGAATTATTAAATAAAAATCGGTCACCCTTGCTGGATAAGACAAATTCCTATAATACGTGTCTCGCTTAACCACAATTCTTCTCTTAAAAAAAAATCGAAATCCTACATCTGTACGTTCTGGAATTTACACCAGAATATTAAGGTTAATCACACATTCCTGGCGCCACGCGGCTTATAAATATCCATTGTTATTACAGCCGATATGTTTATATATTTAAGTAATAATTTACGAAAACATACGACCTACCTGCCGTTAATCATCTCGTGCGGAATTTCATTAATTTTGTTGTTGATCCTCCGCGCGTCTAATCCAAGCCATGTGCTCTTTTTACATCGGCAGGAGACAATAAATAACAAATTATGTAAACGCCCTCTCGGCGGCGATAATAAGAAACGGCTGCTGAAAAACCCCACGTTTTACACAGGGGTTATTGGGGTGTGGAATTTTTCGTCGAAGGGCAGGTGAATACAAAAATGAATGACGTGTTTATAGAAAGTTTCGCGAGTTCATTTTGAGTATGATTGATTTTTGTATACAGTAAACATGTTCTTATGAAGAAGAGGGTAAGTGAGTGGATATTTATTCTCTATAAAGTGTTTATTTTTCGTTACTATATAAACTTGTTTATGATAGTAGGTTTAAAAATTCCTGATGGTTTAAATAATATATACAGAGTCCTGCATTTCACCTCCCGTCTTCTATAGCTCAGTTACTAATTAAGTTAGGATTTTGATATTTTCTAGAATATATTTGTATCCTATGATGTATTTCAGGAAAATATTTTTGATTATACAGGGTGTCCCAAAAAAGCGTGACGTCATGATGATATATTTTTTTCAATTACATGCTATGTATTTTATTGCTTATTTGGGTACCTTTTATGGTTGCCTACATACTCCTATAATTTTATTGGAATCGATTCAGGGATATCAGCAAAAAAAATTAAAACTAAAAAAAATCAGTTTTGCACTATTGGTTTAAAAAATTAATAAAAAATAAAAATAGTGCCGTGTTAATAAAATCATACAAGGTACTTATTAAATAAGGTCTGATAGTCCCGTTAACTAAGTTTGATTGATATGAATTATACAGGGTGTCCAAAATTTAGTGTCAAACATTTCAAACTTTAAAGCACTTTTTGGAGCACCTGTATATTTTTACATCATTCCATGCAGAATTAAAAAAACAAAAATTTTTCCTAATAACAACCCTGTCCCAATTCCTAACGCATTAAAAGTTATTTGCAGTAAACTCGTTTTATCGACCATTTCAATAGCCATTTTACTCAATAAAAATCGAAGGTGGCTTTGAAAAACAATTTATTGAGGTGACTGTTTTGACTTTACTAATGTAAAAGTTTAAAGCATTGTTAACTTAAGCTCTTTGTACTCAAGAATTATTTTTTCCATGACAAAATATTATTCTTGAGTATAAATATCTCGTAATTTAATTTTTTTAATGGAATATCCCATTTTTTATCGCATAGCACGATTGGCAGGAAATTTTAATACAAAAATGTATTATACAAACCAGTGGCGGCTCGTGGAACATATTGATAGTAGAGCCACTTATACGATACTCCCCCCTTCCTTTTTTGAATAAACAAAGAACCATTTATCTTCCTAAACAAATCGAATATTTTGGCCAAAAAATCAAAAATCTAAAATATCAGCCAAAAAGTCAAAAATAAAAGTGCAGACAAAAAAATTGAAAATACAAGCGAAAGAAGAATAATTTGCCATTTTCAGCCCCAAAAATAATTCTTTTCAGCTTAAAATAAGTTCCAACGAGAAATTCGAAAATAATAGCAAATATTAAAATTTAAAAAAATTCGCACGATACAATCAATAATTCAAGTTAAAAAAATCTAAAATATGGGACAAAAATCTAAAATTCGTACCCAAAAATCAAAGTGATAGAGACCAAAAAAATCAAAATTTTTAACAAACGAATCGAAAATTTAAGTCGAAATAAAGAAAATGTCGGCCAAAAGACCAAGAATTGAAACCAAAATAATCAAAAATACAAAATATAGGCAAAACGGTAAAAATTTAGACAAAACATCAAAAACGAACGTAAAGTTAAATAGCTGCCGACAAAAAAATCGAAAATTTCTACAAAAAAATCGAATATTTTGGTCAAAATAAAGAAAAATAAAAAAAAGAAAATACAGAATTCTAAAATATGGGCCAAAGAATCAAGAATCCTGATCTAAGAATAAAAAACGCAGACAAACAATCGAAAACTTAGGTAGAAGCAAAATAATTTGCCACTTTCAGCCGCCAAAAATAAGTTTATGACCAGACATTCGAAAGTAATAACAAAAAATTAAAAAAATTCACGAAATAAAATCAATAGTCCAATTTAAAAAATCTAAAATATAGGATGAAAAATATACCAAAAATCTAAAATATACGATAAAAAATTGAGTCCAAAAATCTAAAATTCTGGCCTTAAAATAAAAATAGTGGACTAAGGAAATAAAAATTTTAACAGACAAATAAAAAAAATAAAGAAAAATTTGGGGCAAAATATTTTTTAAAAATCCACAATGTTGGTCAAAAAGTCGAAAATTTAGACAAAACATCGAAAACTCGGCCCTAAAAATAATAAATGCAGACTAAACGAAAAATCAAAAATGGGGGCCAAAACATCGAAAATATTAACAATAAAATCGAAAAGTTTTAAGATTTAAAAAAATAACAAAAATCTGTAATGTTGGCTAGAAAGTCGAAAATTTAGATAAAACATCGAAAACTCGGCCCTAAAAATAATAAATGCAGACTAAACGAAAAATCAAAAATGGGGGCCAAAACATCGAAAATTTTAACAATAAAATCGAAAAGTTGTAAGATTTATAAAAATAACAAAAATCTGTAATGTTGGCCAGAAAGTCGAAAATTTGGATAGTACATCGAAAACTCTGGCCTAAAGATAATAAATGCAGACTAAAAAATTGAAAATTTCAATAAACAAAACTCGAAATACCCGAAAAAATAAAAAAATCTCGCATATAAATAAATGAATAATTCAGGTTATAGATATTTTAACGAAAATCAAATCAAAAATTTGGAACTAGAGTTAAAAATTCGGCCCGAAAAATCAAAAATTTTAATAATTAAATCGAAAATTTAGGTCAAATTAAAGAATATTTAGAGCAAATGATCAAAAATTTAGACCAAAAAAAATATCGAAAATACAGTTCAAAAAATCAAAAATTCGGCTCAAAAAATATCGAAAGTTTATGTCAAAATAAAGAATATTTAGGTCAACAGATCAAAAATTTAGTCCCAAAAGAATTGAAAATACGGGTCAAAAATGTAAAAACTAAAAATTCGTCGGAAGAAATAAAAAAAGCGGACCAAATAGTCGAAAATTTGAACAATGAAATCGAAAATCTATGTCAAATTTGTTGAAAATAATTTACTAATTTTTTTTTAATAGGAATTTTTTTTTAATTTTCGCTTTTATCCTCCGAAAAAGTTAAACTAATTTGAAAAAGAATTCAAATAAAACCATTAACTTTATTGTTAAAAAAATATATCGAAAAAACAGTTCCAAAAAGTAAATATGCGGCTCGAAAAATAAAAAATACGGCAAAAAAAACAAAATTTTAACAATTAAATCGAAAGTTTATGTCAAAATAAAGAATATTTAGGTCAACAGATCAAAAATTTAGTCCTAAAAGAATTGAAAATACAGGTCAAAAATCTAAAAATTACAAATTCGGCGGGAAAATCAAAAATACGGGCCTGGAAGTAAAAAATTTAAACAATTAAATCGCAAAAGATCAAAATAAAGAATATTAGGGCTAAAAGTTAAAATATTTTGATCAAAAATACGGGTCAAAAATATAAAAACTAAAAATTCGTCGGAAGAAATAAAAAATGCGGACCAAATAGTCGAAAATTTGAACAATGAAATCGAAAATCTATGTCAAAGTTGTTGAAAATAATTTTCCAATTTTTTTTTAAAAGATTTTTTTTTTAATTTTCGCTTTAATCCTCCGAAAAAGTGAAACGAATTTGAAGAAGAATTCAAATAAAACCATTAACTTTATTGTTAAAAAAAATTTCGAAAAAACAGTTCCAAAAAGTAAATATGCGGCTCGAAAAATAAAAAATACGGCAAAAAAACGAAAATTTTAACAATTAAATCGAAAATTTATGTCAAAATAAAGAATATTTAGGTCAACAGATCAAAAATTTAGTCCCAAAAGAATTGAAAATACAGGTCAAAAATCTAAAAATTATAAATTCTGCGGGAAAATAAAAAATACGGGCCTGAAAGTCAAAACAATTTAAACAATTAAATCGCAAAAGATCAAAATAAAGGATATTAGGGCTAAAAGTTAGAATATTTTGATCAAAAATACGGGTCAAAAATGTAAAAACTAAAAATTCGTCGGAAGAAATAAAAAATGCGGACCAAATAGTCGAAAATTTGAACAATGAAATCGAAAATCTATGTCAAAATTGTTGAAAATAATTTTCCAATTTTTTTTTAATAGGATTTTTTTTTAATTTTCGCTTTTATCCTCCGAAAAAGTGAAACTGATTTGAAAAAGAATTCAAATAAAACCATTAACTTTATTGTTAAAAAAAAATATCGAAAAAACAGTTCAAAAAATTAAAAATTCGGCTCGAAAAATAAAAAATACGGCAAAAAAACGAAAATTTTAACAATTAAATCGAAAATTTATGTCAAAATAAAGAATATTTAGGTCAACAGATCAAAAATTTAGTCCCAAAAGAATTGAAAATACAGGTCAAAAATCTAAAAATTATAAATTCTGCGGGAAAATAAAAAATACGGGCCTGAAAGTCAAAACAATTTAAACAATTAAATCGCAAAAGATCAAAATAAAGGATATTAGGGCTAAAAGTTAAAATATTTTGATCAAAAATACTGGTCAAAAATATAAAAACTAAAAATTCGTCGGAAGAAATAAAAAATGCGGACCAAATAGTCGAAAATTTAAACGATGAAATCGAAAATCTATGTCAAAATTGTTGAAAATAATTTTCTAATTTTTTTTTAATAGGATTTTTTTTTTAAATTTTCGCTTTTATCCTCCGAAAAAGTGAAACTAATTTGAAAAAGAATTCAAATAAAACCATTAACTTTATTGTTAAAAAAAATATCGAAAAAACAGTTAAAAAAATTAAAAATTCGGCTCGAAAAATAAAAAATACGGCAAAAAAACGAAAATTTTAACAATTAAATCGAAAATTTATGTCAAAATAAAGAATATTTAGGTCAACAGATCAAAAATTTAGTCCCAAAAGAATTGAAAATACGGGTCAAAAATCTAAAAATTATAAATTCTGCGCGAAAATAAAAAATACAGGCCTGAAAGTCAAAACAATTTAAACAATTAAATCGCAAAAGATCAAAATAAAGGATATTAGGGCTAAAAGTTAGAATATTTTGATCAAAAATACCTGTCAAAAATGTAAAAACTAAAAATTCGTCGGAAGAAATAAAAAATGCGGACCAAATAGTCGAAAATTTGAACAATGAAATCAAAAATCTATGTCAAAATTGTTGAAAATAATTTTCCATTTTTTTTTTAATAGGATTTTTTTTTTTAATTTTCGCTTTTATCCTCCGAAAAAGTGAAACTAATTTGAAAAATAATTCAAATAAAACCATTAACTTTATTGTTAAAAAAAATATCGAAAAAACAGTTAAAAAAATTAAAAATTCCGCTCGAAAAATAAAAAATACGGCAAAAAAACGAAAATTTTAACAATTAAATCGAAAATTTATGTCAAAATAAAGAATATTTAGGTCAACAGATCAAAAATTTAGTCCCAAAAGAATTGAAAATACGGGTCAAAAATCTAAAAATTATAAATTCTGCGCGAAAATAAAAAATACAGGCCTGAAAGTCAAAACAATTTAAACAATTAAATCGCAAAAGATCAAAATAAAGGATATTAGGGCTAAAAGTTAGAATATTTTGATCAAAAATACTGGTCAGAAATATAAAAACTAAAAATTCGTCGGAAGAAATAAAAAATGCGGACCAAATAATCGAAAATTTCAACGATGAAATCGAAAATCTATGTCAAAATTGTTGAAAATAATTTTCCAATTTTTTTTAATAGGATTTTTTTTTAAATTTTCGCTTTAATCCTCCGAAAAAGTGAAACTAATTTGAAAAATAATTCAAATAAAACCATTAACTTTATTGTTTTACCTTTTGTGCCGGCAGTTTCGACAACTTTAGATTTAGTAGATATATTTTGAATAATTCAAATAAAACAATTCAGTATGTATGTATGTATATACAGTGCGCGCCTAAAGTATGGAATACATTCAGTAAAACCGAAATAAAATATTTTTGGAAAATATTCTCGAACACGTTGATTTTGTTTTTTAAAAATTCACATTTTTGCATGAAAGTCGATTTTCAGTCGTTATTTGTTTTTGAGTAATGACGTCATCCATTTTGTTTTAAAATGACAACTCCCTATTTTTATTCTTGATTTTGAGAGATCTTTTCATTGTCGAACTGGAAGCATAAAAATATTGCCATCTTACATAAGAAATTTTTCGAGTAAATGACAATTGAAGGTGAGAACTTGACATCTGCAGTTCCAGCGCTTTTTTTCCAAACAAAAATGATTTGGACCTTTCATACATACAATATGGTTGCAGCAAGATGGCGCAACCCCACACTATGTGCGTTTTTTGGACAATTGCATTTCGAAGGTGGATTGGCATGTGAGGATCGATAGAAAAGCCCGCGAAAGGGATAAATGCGCAGAATCAGCCTGGAAAATATTCAAAATGTTCAAGAAGAATTTCTACATGTTCGATTAAAAAAAATAAATAAATAAAAAAATAAAATAAAAAAAACGTGCCTAGTGCGCGAATGCGCCATTTTGCTGAAACCATATTGTATTAAATAAAAGGTCAAGATCATTGTTGTTTGGAAAAATTGCTACAAGCGCTGGAACAAGGTCAATTTGAAAAAAATTCTAAATATCGGGTTCTCACCTTCAATTGTCATTTACCCGAAAAATTTCTTATGTAAGATGGCAACATTTTTATACTTCCAGTTCGACAATGAAAAGATCTCTTAAAATCAAGAATAAAAATTGGGGGTTGCCATTTAAAAACAAAATGGCTGACGTCATTACTCAAAAACAAATGGCGACTGAAAATCGACTTTCATGCAAAAATGTGTATTTTTATAAAAGAAAATCGACGTGTTCGAGGATTTTATTTTTTAACATACTCCTAAAGCAAGTATTTTTTTAATTATTTCGGAGATTAATTTTTTGTCGCATTTTTGGAGGGAAAAAGTGCACTTTAGTAGGCATGTGTGCTTTTGTTTTGTCGCTATTGTAAAGCAAACTGTCAAATAATAAAACCATTTAGAATAAAGTATTACAGAATAATACTTCAACAACAGACTTACAAAAAATAATGCCACTCTGGCTCCTTATAATTCAATCGATTTAGTAACAGTAATAATACATACAGTACTTTCATGTAATAAATATGTAAACCTTGTAAGCTCACCGTAAATGCATGCAAATTCGTAAATACACATCTGGGATGCAGAGCTTTCCAATCAATAAAAATAAGAACATTACAGGATACGGACCGGGTTATCCGTTTTAACATCCTCGTCACGTCCGGATATTCCCGGAGTAGTCCGTTTACCGAATTCCACATATAACTCGTTTTTTACATTTTTCCGGGCAACGTTAACTACCCCTCCGTATAGTTGCTACAGCTCCTCCTGCATCAAAATAATCCGATAAGGGGGAGACGTTTAAAATTTCAATTTATCTTAAACGAAACACGAAATAATAATGTTTAAATGTAAAGGTATTGTGGGCGAAATTCATTTTTGTAAACAAATTTATATGCAAGATATTGTGGGTGAAATTGATTTTTGTTTGGGCACAGACTTTTCTAAAGAAACATTCGTTATTCGAACGAAATAATTATTACTTTCTACTGGAAGCATTTACTTCTTGAAATATTTTGAAATTTAAATTTTTCTCTGAACATTTTGCTTGTTAGTTTAACACTATTTATTTTTGATCAACCATTTTTAAAGTTCCGTTTGGTAATGATGAGCAGTTGAAACCATGGTCACTATTAACCTCTAACGAACGAGTGCATTTTTGTAAAACAATGACTTATAGATTTAAAAAGTTCATTAATTACTCGAGCGAGAAAAAGTGCATAATTAACCCTTAGCTAACGAGTTAGTTTACGATAGTCACAACTAAAATGAATTTATCTGCAAATTGATCTTTTGGTGGATGCGCCGGTAACTTAATTTATAATGTGTATATCGTGGCATTCGTTCGCTAAGGGTTAACATCAATAAATCGTGTGATGGAGAAGATGTAAATTATTTCATTACTTAAAATCTGCACAGCATTAATTATTTACACTCCGACTCAAATACATTTTGCAGACATATTTTCATACTTCTTGAAAGTATATATCGTGTGAGCCACAAAATTTTGTTTCACAGTTGGCTGTGAATTAAATGAGGTATGTCGCATATTATTATTAGTTCAATGGAATTACATTTAAAAAAAACGAATTAATATGAGACATGACTGCTATGTTTCTCTCTCTCGGGCATGGCCAACTCTGAAATAAAATTCTATGGCTCACACGATATATACTCTTAAGAAGTATGAAAGTATGTCTGCAAAATGTATTTGAGTCGGAGTGTAAATCTTATATCTTACAAATGGTATTTTCAAATGCACTAATTTGAATGTTTAATAATTGATATTTCCCATTCAAATAAACATGGCTCCAGTAGACATTGTATTGTTTAAAAAAAAACAAGCAAATGTGAGAGTTTTAAATAAAGGTTTTCTTTTTCAGAATCTTCAAAACGAAATGGCGGCGGCTCTGGAACTATCGACGCATAATATAATAGAAGTCGTGGATCCGGAACCAATTGAAAAAGATAGCACAAGCAAAGAAAGTAACTACAATTATGGAAGGTCCTATTCGATCGCCTGATTAATAATTCAAATTTTTAATATTTTTTTACCAAATTTGATTCCAACGTGAATTCCGAATAAAACGTATTTTTGTATATCCTTAAATGAACGCATTTTGTATATATTGTATAATAAAAAAATAATTATAATAAATTACGTATTTAGGTAATGAAACTCGCTAACAAAATTTCATTTACCGATTTAAATTTTGTCTGCCTATAGAAATATAGTTACTGATAACTTCCTGTTTGGGGACGCGGTGGCCTAGTGAGTAGAGCTCCTGCTCACGGGCCTCGTGGTCGTGGGTTCGAATCCCATCAGCTAGAGATGCTTACGCCAATTCCCAAATCATCCGGACCTCAACCATCCTTCCTTAAAAAAAAAACTTCCTGATTAAAAAAAAAATAATTTACTAGTTTTTAGAGACATATTGTTAAAATTCCAAGGATAATAAGTAAGTGGATGATTATGCTCATGCTTTAATTAATTAATTTAAATTTTAAATTGTAAATTCAATTTTTGTATTTTATATTTATATTTTATTTTATATTTTATATTCTAATTAATACTGAAATTTACAGGGTGAATCCCGTAAATATATTATTATTATTATTACGGATTAAATTTAAGCTGAAGAACCAAGTGAAAACAATTATTTTTTTGGTGAATCGAAAAATGTCTAATCTCATATTTGAAACGAATGTTTAAGTGTATTTAATTCAAAATTTTTGCTAAGAATGTTTGCAGCTTTTTATATAAAGATTAAGATTCATCAATTTTGAGTAAATTTGATAAATGTAAAATTAGTTGCATTTGTTTATCTATAACTAAGGGACGCGGAAAACTTCAAACCTCATAATTAAAACCGAGAACGTTCACGTGTCATTATTTACAAATTTCGGTCAGGAATATTTGCAGATTTTATTACAGAAATTAAGACTAATCTGTTTTCAGTAAATTTAAATAGTCTGCAATTATTTTTGTATATTTAAAGCAACTTTCAACGTCTAAATACAAAATGTAATCATAAAAAGTGTTATAGTGTGATTATTTCGAAATATAGGTCAGCCGTGTTTATAATTTTTTCTATAAATATAAGGTACAATCTATTTTGAGTGAGTTTGAGAAGTTTAGAATTTGTTTCAGTTGTTTTTCTATTTTTTTTTGGCGGTTTGGAAAATGTCTACCCTCAAAATGTATACAAGGGGGGTGTTTAAGGGTGATTATTTCAAAATCTGGGATAGGGGTGTTTACAAATTTGTCTAGAAATACAAAGTTCAATCTATTTTGAGTGATTTTGAGAAGTTTAGAATTTGTTTCAGTTGTTTTTCTATTTTTTTTTTGCGGTTTGGAAAATGTCTATCCTCAATATGTATTAAGGGGGGTGTCTAAGGGTGATTAGTTTAAAATCTGGTGTAGGGGTGTTTGAAAATTTGTCTAGAAATACAAAGTTCAATGTATTTTGAGTGAGTTTGAGAAGTTTAGAATTTGTTTCAGTTGTTTTTCTATTTTTTTTTGCGGTTTGGAAAATGTCTACCCTCAAAATGTCCATAAGGTGGGCGTTTAAGGGCAATTATTTCAAAATCTGGAATAGGGGTGTTTGCAAATATGTCTAGAAATACAAAGCTCAATATATTTTGAATGAATTTGAGAAGTTTGGAATTTGTTTCTGTGGTTTTTCTATTTTTTTTGCGGTTTGGAAAATATCTACCCTCAAAATGTCTGTAAGAGGGGTGTTCAAGGGTGATTATTTCGAAATCTGAGATAGGGGTGTTTGCAAATTTGTCTAGAAATACAAAGTTCAATCTATTTTGAATGATTTTGAGAAGTTTAGAATTTGTTTCAGTTGTTTTTCTATTTTTTTAGGCGGTTTTGAAAATTTCTATCCTCAATATGTATTGAGGGGGGTGTTTAAGGGTGATTATTTCAAAATCTGGGATAGGGGTGTTTACAAATTTGTCTAGAAATACAAAGTTCAATCTATTTTGAGTGAGTTTGAAAAGTTTAGAATTTGTTTCAGTTGTTTTTCTATTGTTTTGGCGGTTTGGAAAATGTCTATCCTCAAAATGTATACAAGGGTGGTGTTCAAGGGTGATTATTTCGAAATTAGAAGTAGGGGTGTTTGCAAATTTGCCTAGAAATACAAAGTTCAATCTATTTTGAGTGATTTTGAGAAGTTTTGAATTTGTTTCAGTTGTTTTTCTATTTTTTTTGGCGGTTTGGAAAATGTCTATTCTCAAAATGTATACAAGGGTGGTGTTCAAGGGTGATTATTTCGAAATCTGGGGTAGGGGTGTTTGAAAATCTGTCTAGAAATACAAAGTTCAATCTATTTTAAGTGATTTTGAGAAGTTTAGTATTTGTTTCAATTGTTTTTCTATTTTTTTTTGCGGTTTGGAAAATGTCTATCCTCAATATGTACATAAGGGGGGTGTTCAAGGGTGATTTTTTCGAAATCTGAGATAGGGGTGTTTGCAAATTTGTCTAGAAATACAAAGTTTAATTGATTTTGAGAAGTTTAGAATTTGTTTCAGTTGTTTTTCTATTTTTTTTTGGCGGTTTGGAAAATGTCTATTCTCAAAATGTATTTAAGAGAGGTGATTATTTTGAAATCTGGGGTAGAAATGTTTGCAAATTTTTCTAGAAATACAAAGTTAACTTCAAAAAGTTTTATTCTTGTGGCAAATATTTTTCAATTTTTTTAGACGAATTTTTAAAAATATAATTGAAATTAACACAAGGGTGTTCCAGTAAGATTATCTTGTAACTGAGGGAAGGGGTATTTTGGGATTTTAATGAAATCACGTAGCAGCATCTATTTTAAGTCATTGTAAAATATTTTATGCTTCTTGCCACTATTTTTTAGTTTTATTAATCGGAATTTAAGAAATGTTACTTCTGGATGAACATTATGGCATTTAAGTGAGATTATCTTATAACTGAGGGAGGGAGTATTTTGAGATTATTATGGAATCATGTAGTAACATCTATTTTAAGTCATTTTTGGCTTGTAGCAATCGTTTTTCATTTTTTTTTTATCGGAATTAAAAAAAAATACTTCGGGATGAACACTAGGGCGTTTAAGTGGGATTATCTTGTAATTCAGCAAAGGGGTATTTTGCAATTTTTATAAAATCGCGTAGTAGCATTTATTGGAAGTAACTTCAAAAAGTTTTATTTTTGTGGCAAATATTTTTCAATTTTTTTAGACGAATTTTTAAAAATACAATTGAATTTAACACAACGATGTTTTAGTAGGATTATCTTGTAACTGAGGGAAGGGGTATTTTGGGATTTTTATGGAATCATTTAGTAGCATGTATTCTAAGTCATTATAAAAAATTTCATGCGTGTTGCCATTCTTTTTCAATTTTTTTTATCGGAATTTAAAAAATGTTACTCTCGAATGAACATTATGGCATTTAAGTGAGATTATCTAGTAACTGAGAGAAGAGGTATTTTGAGATATAATAGAATCATGTAGTAGCATCTATTTTAGATTATTATAAAAAATTTCATGTTTGCTGCCATTGTTTTTAATTTTTTTTAAGGGATTTAAAGAAAACGTTGCTTTGGAATGAACACTATGGCATTTAAATGGGATTATATTGTAACTGAGTGAGGGAGTATTTTGGGATTTTTATGGAATCACGTAGTAGTAGCTATTTGAAGTAACCACGGAAAGATTTATTCTTGTAGCAAATATTTTCCATTTTTTCAGCCGAGTTCCAAAAAATGTAGCTTTGAAATTAACACAATTACGTTCCAGTACGATTGCCTTTAATTAAGGGAAGGGATATTTATGAAATCGTTTAGTAGCATCTTTTTGAAGTAACTACAAAATTTTTTATTCTTGTAGAATATGTATTTTTCAATTGTCTTATCAGATTTTAACATCATCTTTATCTTCGGTTTACAACGATTGCTAACCTTTTTAGACAGATTCATCGAATAAACAAAGTTTTGATTCGTTACCAGCATTTCATTAAATTCAAAAGAAGTTACGTTCGTAAAACGGACCCAATAAACACTGCATCTGACAGACGTTGATATCCGTTTATACCTTTTCACGATTACAAAGCGTCACTAAATAAACCCTTTATTATTTGTATAATGTATGTACCCTCCTTCACAACAGGAAAAAAATCACTCAGCCCACACGTCCCGTCCTTCAGGAACCGGCGCATTCATCCCGTCACACTTCAGCACTTCATGAATGGGGGGAAATATCGAACTGATCTAAAAATAGCGCCGATGTATTCAGGTAATCACGTCCCGTCTTTTAGTTCCATTCATTGCATATTGTAATGGCGATCTTAACCGACCAACCTTTTGCCAGACAGAAAAGTCGCTGAGGTAATTTTGCGTCTCATTCATGACTGTACAAGATGCATTTATTAGGAATTAAATAGACAGAAAAGTCACGGAGGTAATTAATTTACGCGAACAACGACGAAGAAAACGTGACTGTACGAGATGCATTTATTAGGAATTAAATTAAGTTGGCTGTGAATTAATTGAAACCCGGTCCGCTTTATGCTGTTAGGATGAGAAAGAAAAAGGTGATTTTTTTCTTTTATAAATTTTTAATGAGGAAATCTGAAACATTTTTAAGCTGGATTTTGTTTGGAATAATTTAAATAGGAGGAATGCCGTTTTTCTAGGAGATATAATGAGGAGAGTTTTAGCATATAAATTTGCGAAACAAATCAAAGGTAAATTTTTGATTTATCTTTCGTTATATAAATCGGTTTCAAATAATATGGAACTTATGTTAAGGTAATCATCTCTAAACGCTACTTTATTCCATCAGTATTACGTTGCTCTGGTTGTTTAATATTTAAGGGATAAATTCCGATGTTGAATTATCTGTAAAGGCTTTTAGGTATTCATGATCCGGCGCCTCCGCCATTTGTTGCGGCTGCGAATGCTGAGTGTTGGTCGGGAACTTGTTGCAATTGTGTGGACGGGTATTGTGCGTAGGTGTGAATAAATCCTGCCCGGTTAACCTGCATTTATGAATTTAACAGTATGTTTAACGATCATTCGAAAATCGACATTTCAGTCACACTTTTGCTGCACGAAAATGTTTCAGTAATAAATAAAAACGGACGATTTCAGAAAATGGTTATTTACGGAAAAGTCACACGAAAGTGTTGCAATAATGAATAATTCGGAAAAGTAAGAAAAGTTGTTTTACCTGACGAGGCGGAATTTTAAATTAACTAAAATAAAATTTTTCGTTATATTCGTATTTTCCGTATATCTTTAGTTTGTTTAATAATTAGTTACCATTAATATAGTTTGATCAATGGATCTTTGCGTGTGCATCATTACAAAAGACTGCGTTTTCTCGCCTTGGACGACAAATGTACACAAATTATTGCGTCTAATTTAACTTATCGTAGAGAGAGTAAACGCATGAAAATTTTGTCGGAATTAGATTCGATTGTGTATGACGTGCACGCAAAGATCCATTGATCAAAGTATAGATATCAGTGAATAACTGAGTATATCCTCTTTAATTAACATTGATAAAACCTGCAAATTTCACTCGCACATTTTCATTTTTATAGAGAATTGTAAAAATCATTCGGTGCGCCTCTGGCGCTGTTAAATTACGCTCTGGATGTACCGCAATGCAGCCATATTTACAAATCCGATGTTGTTATTTTATAAGGGCAGAATACTTTGAATAAAATATGCCGTACGTTGCCTTGAATAACCCAGTAATAAATATACTGGAGGAGTAATGCGAATTACTACTGGTTAGAAACGGGAAAGCGGATCGCAAATCCTCGCGCTCTCCCGGATGTAATTAAGGTGATATGGAAATGGTGGCAGAAGCACTTCCTTGAAGTAACTGTTAAATATTGCGGCCTGAACTTATATCAGCATTTACGAATGTGGATGTGTGTATATACTAGCGAAAGGGAGCGAGAGATGAAGATGGCATTAACGAGTTTAAAAATGTAGGGGCAGACTTGGGTATACGTTTTTTTCAAGATTGATTTATGCAATTAACATACTGAATTTCTTATTGTTCATTCGACAAAATTATTCAAATTATTCGTAAATTACAAGATAATACCACTTCATAATAAAATTACTCACTTGAACGGCTTTTTGTTCATTCTAAAGGTACATTTTTTTAATTCGTCTAATAAAATTGAAAAACATTTGCTACAAGAATAAAACCCTCTGAATTTCCTTAAATACATACTAATGCAGAATTCCATAAAAAATCCAAAATATCCCATCCCTAAATTACAAGATATTACCACTTAAACGTTCTTGCGTTCATTCTTTAAATTGGGTTCAAATAAATTGAATAACAACAGCTGCAATATAAAATTTTCTAAAATTACTGAGAATAGATGTTACCACGTGCTTCATATTAACAACAAAATATTCGTCGCATTATTTACAAGATAATCCCACAAGATCACCTAAGTATTAATTTAAAACTTCATTTTCTTAAACTCTGCTAAAAAAATTGAAAAATATTTGCTCCAAGAACAAAACTTTCTACGGTTACTTCAAATATATACTACTCAGCGATTTCATAAAAATTAGAGAATATCCCTTCCATCAATTACAAGATAATAGTGTTCAAATAAATTGGAAACAACCTTACTTGTTGCAGAACGCATTAAATAAAACGAAATATAGCCTGAATATATGAATATTCAACCTGTTCGTAACTCTGCAAATAAAATTAAGTCTTACTAAGACTATAAAAAATTTAAAAAAAAGACGTCTTTTGAAGTGAACTGAATTTTTGTAGGATTTTATCCCTGCGTTTCATATTAATTTTTAATTTTGTGCGCTCGAGTGTTCGACATTGAAAATCGGATATTTTCAAAAATTCATAACTCAACTGAAAATTCTTGCACATGCAAGAACCAAATTGATTTTGATAGAATTTTTGTAGAATTTTTTTCCGTTTTAAATTTTTTTTTTTACTTTTTACGCTCCATTGTTAGACATTGCAAAAAGGATATTTAAAAAAATTTGTAACTCAACTGAAAATTGTTGCACATTAAAAAACCAAATTGATTTTGACAGATCGACGTCTTGAGAAGTGATTTGAATTTTTGTAGAATTTTTTTCCAGCATTTAAAATTAATTTTTAACTTTTTGCGCTCAAACGTTTGTCGTTTCAAAAATTTCTAACTCGACTAAAAATTGTTGCATATTCAAAAACCAAACTGATTTTGACAGATCGACATCTTGTGAAGTGATTTGAGTTTTTGTAGAATTTTTTTCCGGCATTTAAAATTTGCGCTCAAGCGTTTGTCGTTTCAAAAATTTCTAACTCGACTAAAAATTGTTGCACATTAAAAAAACCAAATGGATTTTGACAGATCGACATCTTGTGAAGTGATTTGAATTTTTGTAGAATTTTTTTGAGGCATTTAAAATTAATTTTTAACTTTTTGCGCTCAAGCGTGTGTCGTTTCAAAAATTTCTAACTCGACTAAAAATTGTTGCACATTCAAAAACTAAATTGATTTTGACAGATCGACATTTTGTGAAGTGATTTGAACTTTTGTAGAATTTTTTTCCGGCGTTTAAAATTAATTTTTAACTTTTTGCGCTCAAGCGTGTGTCGTTTCAAAAATTTCTAACTCGACTAAAAATTGTTGCACATTCAAAAACCAAATTGATTTTGACAGATCGACATCTTGTGAAGTGATTTAAATTTTTGTAGAATTTTTTTCCGGCATTTAAAATTTGCGCTCAAGCGTTTGTCGTTTCAAAAATTTCTAACTCGACTAAAAATTGTTGCACATTAAAAAAACCAAATGGATTTTGACAGATCGACATCTTGTGAAGTGATTTGAATTTTTGTAGAATTTTTTTCCGGCATTTAAAATTAATTTTTAACTTTTTGCGCTCAAGCGTGTGTCGTTTCAAAAATTTCTAACTCGACTAAAAATTGTTGCACATTCAAAAACCAAATTTATTTTGACAGATCGACATCTTGTGAAGTGATTTGAATTTTTGTACAATTTTTTCCCGGCATTTAAAATTAATTTTTAACTTTTTGCGCTCAAGCGTTTGTCGTTTCAAAAATTTCTAACTCGACTAAAAATTGTTGCACATTCAAAAACCAAATTGATTTTGACAGATCGACGTCTTGAGAAGTGATTTGAATTTTTGTAGAATTTTTTTTTCCGGCGTTTCAAATTGATTTTTAAATTTTTGCGCTCGCATGTAAGACATTGAAAAAAATGAAATTTCAAAAATTCATAACTTGAATGTAAATTGCTGCACATTCAAAAATCAAAATTATTTTGAAAGATCGACAGCTTGTGAAGTGAATTGAATTTTTGTAGGATTTTATCCCTGCGTTTCACAAATTAGCCTTAGACAGGATAAGATGACCTTCAGGCGATAGCCCAGCTCATATTGTACATTCCTTTAAATACCATCCGAATAAAGGCATTTATCTCTTTCTCCCTCTGTAGAATAAAATGTGTAATCACTTGGCAAATCGTTAAAGTACGTTCGAAATTTATTTTGAACGTGTAACATGCGTGAAATTCACCAGAGCAAAACACCCACTCAATTGAAATGAGTATTTCCTTGTAAAGCTAACATTTTTATCGTTGAACATGGAAATCGGAATTTCTCTTTTCCAATATACTATATTTCAATATTACCGTAACAGTGCGTATTTCTCTTTATATAAAATCGAGAAATAAATTTAGTATTCGCATAGAAACTAATATTAATCAAAATGGTTCAAAAACATTAAAAAATAAATAATCATTTATTTCCGGCGCATCCACCATTTTTGCACGTATTAAAGTAATTTGTAATTTACAGAAAATGGATCAAAAATCATAATTAATCAAATATCTGTGATATTATAGTAATAACAGCACGCTGGATTTTTCGATAAGACATGGTCAATTTTCAAAAAATCAAGTCATCTTTAGGTTCAATATTTTCAGCCACAAATATTTTAACGGAATTTATTAATAGCATTAAGAAATAAAAGAAAGACACATATTGCAATTTTTTTTACTTTAGCACTACAGGTAACGCAAACTTACATCCGCAATAAATAGATTAACTGATTAAGTTCAAGCGAAGCAAAGTTTCAATACTAAGCTGTGCAAACTCTACGCCAACATTTCAATTCCAGATTTACGACCCATCGGTTCCCAATACGGTTTACTGAAAAATTGATTTCATTTCATTTCACATTTCACGCTCTGAATCTTTGAAATGCACAGCGTAATAGAATGTCTAATGGAGAATTACATATTTACTCGGCGAGTCATTTTGCGCACTGTTTCAGTCGAGGAAATAAAAATGAATCATTTCATTATTTAATTTCAAACATAAGGACAAATTTAATTGACTGGATAGGTCATGTCTACAACATAAGAAATATGAAAAATTATGCATACCTCTCTCATAGGCTTACTTTATCTGAAAAAAATTTTTTAAAGGCTGCCAGATTATTTAAAAAAAGTCTACCAACATAAATGTATTCGAACGAGAAAAATGTAAATGTTAATTAATCAATAACGGTAGTGTACTGCAGATTTTTTTGTTTAATAATTTATGTTATTACATTTAATTATACCGTTATTTTTTATGAGCGGCTTTATTTGATATAATTTTGATTATCGTCCGCTGTATTTAAAATGCGGAATCGCTTTGCACCCGCCGCCCCTGAATAATTGAGGCGAGTATTAAAAAATTTAAGGGGGCGGAATGTAAATAATATTCAGCGTTCACGGGAAAAGAATAAATGGCTCGTGGAGAAATTGGGCCAAGACGAGGGCAATCTACCGGAGAGGAGTTAAAAAGGAAGAGGTGGGAATGGGTGCGCCCTTAAGGCCGACTTAATTCCGCTTTGTAGTATCGCAGGATGGACGGTTTAATCCTGCTGGATAGTGTGTGTGTCTGAAGGGGATCGTTGAGAAAGCCGGTGCATCACTTTTATATTATAAATTTCCGTGTTATGGTAGAAATGTGGAAAATGTCGAAAAATTGGATTACATTCTCGAGCTTGAGCCTAATTGCCGATGCGTTCGAGGGAAAAATTGTATGCTGGAGAAAATACTAGTCTGCTAGTTTATTAAGATCTAAACAAATCGACTTTAAGAGTCTTTATATTCATGCATACAACTACTGAATTTTATTCAACAACCTTACTTGTTGCAAAAAGCATTAAAGAATTTATTTATTTATTGTGTAATTTCAAATAAGCAACAAGTGAATATTTTACTAAGATTTTGGTTTATTAAAATTTGTTGGCAATGTGAGACCCTTCAAATATTTTGGTGAAAATCTCAGTGAAATAGCCAAGGCCATTGGAAGTATTATTATTTTTTTAATGTTGAAATCCAATTACACCTTCAGATGCCTTTCAAATAAATAATTTAACTTATTTAATTTAATGCCAAAACTAATATATTACTATAATTGTTTCCCAACTAAGATAATCCAATAAGTCTGGACATATTGAAACTGTTTTTCTATTAAATTAGGGAAGCAATCAATACTCCCCAGGGATCTGAAATTAGTTTAGGGGTCTGGAATTGACGATTTTCAAGAAAATGTGTGGCTTAATCAGGCGATCTAAGGGTTTGTAATTATAACAATAATAATAGTTGAGCATACGAACAGTGCTTCAACTTAACTTTAGTTTCTCAATTATAACGAATGTCTGAATATTATTTTGTACTCATGGGTACTCTTGAGCGCAAAAAACAAAAATTAGTAGGAAACGCATGATAAAAATTCTACAAAAATTCAAATCACTTCTCAAGATATCTATCTATCAAAATCAATTTGGTTTTTGAATGTGCAACAATTTTCAGTTGAGTTACAAATTTTTGAAAATATCTCTTTTTTATAGTCTAACACTCGAGCGCAACAAGTTAAAAATTAATTTGAAACGCAGGAAAAAAAATCTACAAAAATTCAAATCACTTCACAAGACGTCGATCTTTTAAAATAATTTTAGTTTTTAATTGTGCAGCAATTTTTAATTGAGTTATGAATTTTTAAAAATGTATTTTTTTCAATGACGAACACTCCAGTGCAAAAAATTCAAAATTCATATGAAACGTGGGAAAGAAATTCTATAAAAATTTAGTTCACTTCACAAGACGTCGATCTTTCAAATAGTTTAGGGTTTTGAATGTACAGTAATTTTTAGTAAAGTTTTTTTTTAATGTCGAACTCTCGAGCGCAAAAAATACAAATGAATATGAAAGAAAATTCTGGAAAAATTCAAATCACTACTCAAGACGTCGATCTGTCAAAATCAATTTGGTTTTTGAATGTGCAACAATTTTCAGTCGAGTTACGAATTTTTGAAAATATCTCTTTTTCAACACTCGAGCGCAAAAATTTAAAAATCAATTTGAAACGCTGGAAAAAAATTCTACAAAAACTCAAATCACTTCACAAGACGTCAATCTATCAAAATCAATTTGGTTTTTGAATGTGCAACAATTTTGAGTCGAGTTACAAATTTTTGAAAATATCTCTTTTTTAATGTCCAACACTCGAGCGCAAAAATTTAAAAATTAATTTGAAACGCCGGAAAAAAATTAAAATCACTTCACAAGACGTCAGTCTATCAAAATAAATTTGGTTTTTAAATGTGCAAGAATTTTTAGTTGAGTTACGAATTTTTGAAAATATACGTTTTTCAATGTCGAACACGCGAGCACAAGTTAAAAATAAATTTGAAATGAAGGAAAAAAATTCTACAAAAATTCAAATAACTTCACAAACCGCCAATCTATCAAAATAAATTAGGTTTTTGAATGTGCAACAATTTTTAGTCGAGTAACGAATTTTTGAAAATATCTCTTTTTCAGTGTCTAACACTCGAGCGCAAAAATTTAAAAATCAATTTAAAACGCCGGAAAAAAATTCTACAAAAATTCAAGTCACTTCACAAGATGCCAATCTATCAAAATCAATTATTTGGATTTTGAATGTCCAGTGATTTTCAGTTGAGTTACGAATTTTTAAAAATATTCCTTTTTCAATGTCTTACACTCGAGCGCAAAAAGTTAAAAATTAATTTGAAACGCCGGAATTTTTTTTTACAAAAATTCAAATTACTTCACAAGACGTCGATCTTTCAAAATAATTTTAGTTTTTGAATGTGAAGCAATTTTCAATCGAGTTATGAATTTTTAAAAATGTATTTTTTTCAATGACGAACACTGGAGTGCAAAAAATTCAAAATTAATATGAAACGCAGGGATAAAATCCTACAAAAATTCAGTTCACTTCAAAAGATGTATATCTTTCAAAATAATTTTGGTTTTTGAATATGCAACAATTTTCAGTTGAGTTACGAATTTTTTAAAATATCCTTTTTTCAATGTCTAACATTGGAGCGTAAAAAGTAAAAAAAATAATTTTAAACGCTGGAAAAAATTCAACAGAAATTCAAATCACTTCACAAGACGTGAATCTTTCGATCTTTCAAAATAATTTTAGTTTTTGAATGTGAAGCAATTTTTAGTCGAGGTATGAATTTTCGAAAATGTATTTTTTTCAGCGACAAACACTCGAGTGCAAAAAAATTAAAAATTAATATAAAATGCAGGGATAAAATCCTACAAAAATTCAGTTCACTTCACCAGATATTGATCTTTTAAAATCATTTTAGGTTTTGAATGTGCAGCAATTTTCAATTGAGTTATAAATTTTTGAAAATGTATTTTTTTCAATGACGAACACTCGAGTGCAAAAAATTTAAAATTAATATGAAATGTGGGAAATTTTTTTTTCAAAAATTCAGTTCACTTCACAAGATTTCAAGCTTTCAAAATAATTTTGGGTTTTAAATGTGCAGCAATTTTCAGTCGAGTTATGAATTTTTGAAAATGTATTTTTTTCAACGACAAACACTCGAGTGCAAAAAATTAAAAATCAATATGAAATGCAGGGATAAAATCCTACAAAAATTCAGTTCACTTCAAAAGACGTCTATCTTTTAAAATAATGTTGGTTTTTGAATGTACAACAATTTTCAGAAGCGTTAGAATTTTCGAAGATTTCTTTCTTTTTCAATGTCGAACTCTTGAGCGCAAAAATATAAAAAATGAATATGAAACGCGTGATAAAAACTCTACAAAAATTCAAATCACTTCTCAAGACGTCGATCTGTCAAAATCAATTTGGTTTTTTAATGTGCAACAATTTTTAGTCGAGTTACAAATTTTTGAAACGGCAAACGCTCGAGCGCAAAAAGTTAAAAATTAATTTGAAAAGCCGGAAATTTTTTTTACACAAACTCAAATCACTTCACAAGATGTCGACCTGTCAAAATCAATTTGGTTTTTGAATGTGCAACAATTTTGAGTCGAGTTACAAATTTTTGAAAATATCTCCCTTTTTAATGTTTAACACTCCAGCGCAAAAATTTAAAAATTAATTTCAAACGCCGGAAAAAAATTCTACAAAAATCCAAATCACTTCACAAGACGTGAATCTTTCGATCTTTAAAAAAAAATTTGTTTTTGAATGTGCAGCAATTTTCAGTCGAGTTATGAATTTTTGAAAATAACACTCGTCTGACACTCGAGCGCAAAAATTTAGAAATCAATTTGAAACCGCGAAAAAAAAATCTACAAAAATTCAAATCACTTCTCAAGACGTTGATCTGTCAAAATCAATTTGTTTTTTTAATGTGCAACAATTTTCAGTTGAGTTACGAATTTTTTTAAATATCCTTTTTTCAATGTCTAACAATGGAACGTAAAAAGTAAAAAAAATAATTTGAACCGCTGGAAAAAAATTCTACAAAAATTCAAATCACTTCACAAGACGTGAATCATTCAATCTTTCAAACTAATATTAGTTTCTGAATGTGCAGCAATTTTCAGTTGAGTTATGAATTTTTGAAAATGTATTTTTTTCAACGACAAACACTCTAGTGCAAAAAAAATAAAAATTAATATAAAATGCAGGGATAAAATTTTACAAAAATTCAGTTTACTTCACTAGATATTGATCTTTCAAAATAATTTTAGTTTTTGAATATGCAGCAATTTTCAATTGAGTTATGAATTTTTTAAAATGTATTTTTTTTAACGACGTACACTCGAGTGCAAAAAAATCAAAATTAATATGAAACATGGGAAAAAAATTCTGCAAAAATTCAGTTCACTTCACAAGACTTCGATCTTTAAAAATCATTCTGGGTTTTAAATGTGCAGCAATTTTCAGTCAAGTTATGAATTTTTGAAAATGTATTTTTTTTTTCAACGACAAACACTCGAGTGTATATTCAGGTTACAAATCCTTTTTATTAAATCCACCCAAAGAGAATACTCGTTTTCAGATTATCTTTTTCTCCATAATATTCAAATAACGAACACCGGCAATCAAACTTTTAAATCGCACCTATTAATATTTACATTTCAACTGTGGAAAAATTTCGCGAGCAACGATGAAAATTTATTTACCGTTCGGTTAATGCAAAGCCAACAGTAGATCTGTGTGCATATTAGAAAAAACAAACCTCGAAAAGCATTCCAATCGCCGAAACTTTTTTTAGATTTTATTTTCGGACTCTGTTATTCCACGTCGAAACTGAACTCCCGTTGCCTCGGGACTATGCGGTGATTTATAAAGGAACGTATTTTTACAAACAGGACGCCTATAAAGGAGTTAGAATCAGCAGCATAACCACATTTTCACATTTATTATATTAATCATTTTTATATTGTGTAATACAATTTGAGCCATATTTTTTAATAATTATTAGAGTTTATTGATCATTCAATGTGCAAAATGTGCAAAAAATTTAATTAGTGTATTACACAATCTAAAACACGCTTGAATTGTGCAGAGTTTATCTCAGATGATCATCCACTTGTACGCTTGTACCAGTTGATGGACGAACAGCAAGGAGTAATTTTTTTTTTGCATGGGATGCACGTTCACGTGGCCAACTCTAGGCTATTTGGAGTAATATTTGTACCGTTCTAATTATTTATCTTATTATGTATTACATACAAGAATACTAGAAGATCAAAAGTATCGTATTTCTCATTTTATTTTATAATACAAAATTTTTTTAACTCGTCTGAAATGTTGTTTCTGTTGTAATGTATTATTCGTAGACAATAAATTATTTTTTTTTTTTGACCTCGGAGACATAAATTATTTCTATTACCATATATATTTTGCAGTCTCAACTGATTTTTTGGTTAAATTACACGGAAGATTTTCCTAACTTTAAATAAATTAGATACATCTGCGAGAAGTTAATGGATTTTTGATGCCGCAAGTACTGGTTACCTTACAATTGAATATAAAAATGCGCTAAACCTCGTATCATATAATTAAAGAACGCATAGTGAATAATCATTCAGATTTTGATGGATAGAGGCCGTAGAGTGAAAAATGAAACGCGTCGCCAGCCCGCATTAATAGGATTACCCCGGCGCCTTCACCATTTGTCACAATCGTTCGCACGGGAGAAATCCACTAAGAATTTAATACACAGTAAAGGCTATATCGAAATTTAAAAAAAAATCAATCTAAAGCCAAATTACGAACGTACTAAAAATATTCACGCGAAAACCCAATCTAATTTCAGCGACCTTTACCTCTAAAATTAAAGTCAGAGTACAGAAAGAAAAAAAATGTTGATAAATTATTTCAGACAGTGTCTAAATTGATTTATTATTAAAATTACGAGTATAAGTATAATACCGGGTGTCCCATGATAAATTATTTTAGAGACAGTGTCTGAATTGATTGATTACTAAAGGTATAATACAGGGTGTCCCACGAAGTAGTAGACAAGCGATATCTCGAAAACCGTTAGTAGTACGAAAATGAAATTTGGTGAATTTAAATGGTGCATAATGATGTCGCTTTTTGAATACTTCGATTTAATATCTGTTTGACCATTTCTGGAAAAATAACATTAACTTCACTAGTCCAAATGAGACGCCCTATATATTTATGAATATTTGTAAAGGCGATTCGAAGACAAATTCAGCGTTATAGCATTTGTGAGTTTTATTGTAAATGAGAGAGCAATGATGTGGTGGCAACAGGATGGCGCAGCCCCTCACTATTCTCGACGAGTTAATTTCCAAGGACGCTGCATCGGATAAAATGGTACGATAATTTATCCATCACGATCCCCAGATTTTACACCTTTAGATTTTTTCCTTTGGGGATATTTAAATCATTTCATATACAGTGTGAGCATGATAAGTTGGTAGTTAACTGCCAACTTTATAACTTCCGTATCCAATATGATAACTACATAAAACTGACAGATTATTCCTGGAAAGTATATCTTTAAAATTTGCTAAATAAAACTTTGACAATATCACTGCAAGAAAAATGGCGATGGTCAAAACTGAAATTTTATGATCAAAAAACGACTTTCTGCAGTAACATGGTTATAACTTTCGTATCCAATGTGAAAATTAGATGAAACTCTGACGGATTATTCCTAGAAAGTATATCTTTAAAATTTGCTAAATAAAACTTTGACAATATCATTGCAAGAAAAATGGCGTTGTTCAAAACTGAAATTTTATGATCAAAAAACGACTTTCTGCAGTAACACGATTATAACCACCGTATCCAATACGACAATTAGATGAAACTCTGACGGATTGTTCCTAGAAAGTATATCTTTAAAATTTGCTGAATAAAACTTTGACAATGTCACTGCAAGAAAAATGGCGTTGGTCAAAACTGAAATTTTAAGATCAAAAACTGATTTTCTGCAGTAACATGATTAATTGATTAATAATACGATACAGTTGTATTTGTCTTTTAATCACCTTTACAAAAATTCATAAATATTAAGGTGTCTCATTTGAAATTGCGAAGTAGATGTCATTCTTCCGAAAATGGAGAAAAGAAAATTACATAATAAAGTATTCAGAAACCATCTAAATACACCAAATTTCAGTTTCGTACCAATAACCATTTTCAAGATATTGCCTGTCTGCTATTTCGTGGGACACCCTGTATATTTGAATATATTAAACCATCATGAACGTTGAACAATAGTCACATATGGGGCATTCCGCCAGAGATTTTTTTTTCGAAATGGAAGTTGGCCTCCTGACTACGTCAAAAAGTTCATCTACTTGTCCCTAAACACCGTGATTTTTTTCAGAATTTTTTCGCTCGCGTTCCCTAGATATCCACGATACAATATAGAAAAATCCAGGTTAGTGGGCCGGCTTAGTCAGTGGATGAAATAATGAAACGAACTCGAATGCTGTGAACTAACACCGCATTAAATTGCCTTTGTTAATTAGTAGTCCGATTGATTTTACTCTTAAATATAAACCACTAAAGTTACTCGTGAGGTTTATCATTTTTTTTTCTATCAAGAAATCTATTACTAATGAATTCAGATTTTTTTTTAATTTGAAAACATTCCTAATGACGTGGAAAAGCGCATAGAGTAATTATTTTCTAAAAATTTTTTTTCCGAAAATTTACATGAGGCTTTATGGAAAGCGAATACCAGGAACCTGCAGATTGACGCTCACGGACACCGGCTCGTTCGCACGAACGTATTTTGGTTTGTGGATATGATAGATGGTTAAAAATGGAATTAATGTATTCTAGAAGAATGTAGCTACACACCTATGATATATCATCTGTGTCTGTTTTGTGAGACTGCACCAAAAAATTCTTAAAATCGACAAAAATTTTTGGCCAAATTTCGAGTAACCATTCTAAGAGCATGCAGCAAAAAAACGACAAGTACGATCGGGCTGAAAATTTAACCGCGTATTCTCCGTTATTTTGTGAACGTTTCGATGTATGTAGCAAGTTATTTGGTGATTTCATGATTTTCGCCCATTTTTTCATACCATTAGTCAGGAAAAAAGGGGAAAAATGTTGGGTCTTAGAAAAATCTGAAAAAAATCATGACGGTTATTAATGATGAGAAAAAGGGTGTGGAATAATTATTTTCCCGAAAAAAACATTTTTATACCATTTTCTACCAACCGAAAATTAACATGTGGCCTTATGGAGAGCGAATACCGAGACTCCGCAGATTGACGCTCACGGACACCGGCTTGTTCGAACGAACGTATTTTGGTTTGTGGATATGAAAAACGGTTGAAAATGGAAGTTATGTATTCTATAAGAATGCAGCTACACACTAACGATATATCATCTGTATCTGTTTTGTGAGACTGCTCCAAAAAAATCTTAAAATCGACTAAAATTTTTGGCCAGATTTCGAGTACCCATTCTAAGAGCATGCAGCAAAAAAACTACAAGTACAATCGGGCTGAAAATTTAACCGCATATTCTCCGTTATTTTGTGAACGTTTTGATGTATGTAAAAAGTTATTTGGTGATTTCATGATTTTTGCCCATTTTTCCATACCATTAGTCAGGAAAAAAGGGGAAAAATGTTGGGTCTTAGAAAAATCTGAAAAAAATCATGACGGTTGTTAATGATGAGAAAAAGGGCGTGGAATAATTATTTTCCCGAAAAAAACATTTTTATACCATTTTCTACCAACCGAAAATTAACATGTGGCCTTATGGAGAGCGAATACCGAGACTCCGCAGATTAACGCTCACGGACACCGGCTCGTTCGAACGAACGTATTTTGGTTTGTGGAGATGATAAATGGTTGAAAATAGAAGTAATGTATTCTAGAAGAATGTAGCTACACACCTATGATATATCATCTGTATCTGTTTTGTGAGACTGCTCCAAAAAATTCTTAAAATGGACAAAAAATTTTGGCCAGATTTCGAGTATCCATTCTAAGAGCATCCAGCAAAAAAACTACAAGTACAATCAGGCTGAAAATGTAACCACGTATTCTCTGTTATTTTGTGAACGTTTCTATGTATATTACAAGCCCTTTGGTGATTTCATTATTTTCGTCCATTTTTCCATACAGGAAAAGAAGAGAAAAATGTTGGGTCTTACAAAAATCTGAAAAAATTCATGACGGTTCTTAATAATTAGAAAAAGCGTGTAGAGTATTAATTTTCCCGAGAAAAAATTTGTTATACCATTTTTCACTAACCGAAAATTAACATGAGGCCTTACGGGAAGCGAATACCGAGACTCTGCAGATTGGCGCTCACGGACATCGGCTTGTTCAAATGAACAAATTTCAGTTCGTGGATGTCGTAGATGGTTGGGAATAAAAGTAGCAGATTTTAGAAGAATGCATCTAGAAATAAATATAATATCACCCATAACTGTTTTGTAAGACCGCGCCAAAAAATTCCCAAAATCGACTGAAATTTCTGGTCAACTTTCGAGTGCCCGCTTTGAGAGCGAGAAACGAGAAAACTGCGAGTACGATTCGGTTGAAAATTTAAACACGCATTCCCCGTTATTTTGTGAACATTCTGATGTATATTACAAGTCGTTTGGCCGTTCATGATTTTCGCCTATTTTTCAGGAAAAAAAAGAAAAAATATTGGTCCTTGGAAAAATCTTTAAAAATTCATGACGGTTCTTAATAATGAGACAAAGCGTGTAGAGTAATTATTTTCCCGAATAAACAATCTCTTCTACCATTTTTCACCAACCGAAAATTAACATGGGGGCTTATGGGGAGGGAATACCGAGACCTTGCAGATTGACTCTAACGGACACCGGTTAATTCAAACAAACAAATCTCGGTTTGTAAGTAAGACAAATAGTTCTAAATGGAAATAATGGATTCCAGAAGAATATGGCTATAAAATTATGTAATATCATCCATATTTGCCATGGGAGACCACGCCAAAAAATTCCCAAAATCTACCGAAATTTCTGGCCAACTTTCGAGTGCCCGCTTTGAGAGCGAGAAAACGATGTGAAAATAACTTTGAATAGACGAGTTTTCATGAAAAATTCATCAGGACCAAAGTTGCTCGACTTGGATGGAGGAATAAGATCCCGAGGTGGATTTTTTTTGGGCGAAAACATTGAGTTTTTCCGGAAAATTTGGGAAAAACCTATTTTTGCCCATTTGAAAATGGCTCGTCTTGCTCTGAAAACGTAGATAAATGTGTCTAGAATAATATGACAAATTTTCAGAGTGTTTCTCGACAAGCATCAGACGCAATATCAAAAATAGCCATAGAAAAAATGTGTCTCGAGGGTTGAAGTGGGTTTGTGGGGTTCTCTGCGTTACTTTTGAGGCATATTTTTAATAGGAAATAATCTCGCAAACATCCGGGATGCACGTTGCATTGTCATGTTTTATTTTCCCCGAATTATTCAATTTTTTTGCCTCTTTTTTATGGCTATTTTTGATATTGCGTCTGATGCTTGTCGAGAACCACTCTAAAAATTTGTCAGGGCATTTACAACACATTTATCTAAGTTTTCGAACCAAGATGAGCCATTTTCGAATCGGCGAAAATAGGTTTTCCCCGAATTTTTCGAAAAAACGCAATTTTTTGGTTGTTTTCGCCCCAAAAAAAAATTCCACCTCGGGTCCTTATTGCTCTATCCAAGCCGAGCAACTTTGGTCCTTATGAATTTTTCATGAAAACGCGTCTATTCAATGTTATTTTCACATGAACATCTGAGAAAAATGGACAAAAAACCTGGATTTTGCAATATTGAACGCGAGCGAAAAAAAATCTGAAAAAATTCACGGTGTTTAGGGACAAGTAGACGAACATTTTGACGTAGTCATTACATTTCGAAAAAAAATCTCTGGCGAAATGCCCCATATATTAATTGTTTTAATTTTTTTGATATATTTCTCGGGTAAAAAATTAACTTGTATTAATTCCTTGGAGTTTGTTTACCAAGTAGACAATGAACTTAATTTATGGGGCCAAGAAGTTGCTTAATGAAACGACCGCGTTCGTTTTTACAGGCGTTAATTATATTAATTGGCCTTCTTTTGTGAAAATACAAACAATGCGTACACCCATGGGAAATGATGATGGTCATTTGAGCTTATCAAGACGGTCTAATGCTGTAATTTTATAGAACGGATATTAATTAATAAATATAAGTGACGTTTCTCGCATATTCGATGAGCTGTCTAATTATTATCTAACAAAAAGCTCTAAAACTGCAAGGAACGTTACGTCTTAAGAGTTGCACAAAAATTCCCTAATTCACCGCCAACTAAATAAATCATAATTTAACTGATTGTGAAAAGCTAATTATTCAATTAACTTCAAATACTTTTTAAAAGGAATCTCAAGATTATCGCACTCTTGATCAGGTTATGAATTAATTGAAAGAATGTCATGTAAGAACATGTAAATCGTGCGAATCTATGAATTTCTGATGAGAGCGAACGTGACGTTTCCATCAAGAACCGACGCGGGTCTGGTGGAATGGAGGGCGGAATACCCTCGAGATTCGGTACCCCTGCAGTCGGAATGTTCGGAATCCGCACGGCTTTGCCCTTCGACATTTCAGACACGTCGGATATCCACGAAATCGCACTCTTATACACACACACACACACAACTACACCGGAATTTCTCTGATATTGTTGGGCGTACTTTTTTTAACTCGCTGCCCGGCTAATAGACGGAGAAGTTTCGAAAGGGCTTAGATTGCTCGCGAATAGTCCGAGCAACAAGTTTCACAACAAATAACACGGGAAATCCCCTGTTCGGACTTTTGCTCTCCTCGCTGGAGGAATCGATTAATCTGGCTCGGAACTTTTGCCAGGAATTTTCTAGTGTCGACGATTAGTTTCGTTAAATTGTTTCACGTGGAATTTATTTGTTACTTGTTTCAATGTCTTTTATTTTAATGTGCTACATAAGTATTGATTTATTTAGTGCGAATGTATTTTTTAATGATCTTGAAAATGGCACTAACAAGTTGAGTTGGTTACATTTTTCAGAATTTTTTAAACCGTTGAATGCATTTTTCGTTTTTCTAGTTCAAATTTGGATTGTTGTCGCTTTTGTTTCCACCTAGGATGTAGCAATTGTTTTGATCTAAAATGTGAAATGCATTGTTGTTTTATGTATTCTAAGCTTTTAAAGGAAATTTATCGAATTATTAATTTTTTAGAATTTTTTCAATCGTTGAAAATATTTTTCGCTCTCCCAGTTTAAATTTGGATTGTTTTACGTTTAGTCTCCTCTCAGAATATGACAATTGTTTTGATCATGAATCAAAGACGCATTGTTGTTTCGTAGATTTTAAAATTTTTGCAAAAAAAATATTTTTTAAACCGTTGAATACATTTTTTTGTTTTCCTAAGTTTGGATTGTTGTTGTTTTGTTTCCACCTAGGATGTGGCAACTGTTTTGATGGAAAATAAGTAATGTATTATAGTTTAATTGATTTTGAGCTTTTGACGCAAATTCCTTGATTGATAATTAATTTAGAATTTTTCAAAAATGCATTTTTTTATTTTCCTAGTTCAAGTTTGAATTGTTGCCGCTTTGTTGCCATCTAGGATGTGGATTGTTTCTGACTAATATTTGAAATGCATTGTAGTTTTATGTATTTCGAGCTATTAAAAGAAATTCGTCAAATGATTAATTTTTTAGATTATTTTCAATCGCTGAAAACATTTTTCGTTTTTCCAGTTCAAATTTGGATTGTTGCCGTTTTGTTTCCACCTTGTTTTGCTATAAAATCAAAAATACATTACAGTTTTATTGATTTTGAGCTTTTGGCGTAAATTCCTTGATTGATAATTAATTTAGAATTTTTCAAAAATGCATTTTTTGTTTTTCTAGTTCAAGTTTGAATTGTTGTCGCTTTGTTACCATCTAGGACGTGGATTGTTTCTAACTAATATTTGAAATTTATGTATTTGGAGCTATTAAAAAAAAATCGTCAAATGATTAAATTTTTAGATTATTTTCAATCGCTGAAAACATTTTTCGTTTTTCCAGTTCAAATTTTGAATTGTTGCCGTTTTGTTTCCCCCTTGTTTTTTATAAAATCAAAAATACATTATAGTTTTATTGGTTTTGAGCTTTTGGCGTAAATTCCTTGGTTGATAACTTATTTAGAATTATTTAAATCGCTGAATGTATTTTTCGTTTCTCTAGTTTGAGTTTGGATTACTGCCGCTTTGTTCCCACCTTAGGATATGGCAATTATTTTACCTAAAATCTAAAATGCATTGCTGTTTTATGTATTTTGAGCTTTTAAGGGGAATTCACCGAACGGTTAATTGTTTACAATTTTTTCAATCGTTGAAAACATTTTTCGTTTTCCTAGTTTACGTTTACATTGTTAACGTTTACTTTTCTTAATTGTTTTGGTCGAAAATTAGAGAAGCTTTATTATTTTATGGATTTTAAGCTTTTAAAGAAAATTTATCAGTTGATCCACGTTTTTAGATATTTTTAAACCGTTGAATGCATATTTCGTTTTCCCAGTTGAAGTTTGGATTGTTAACGTTCAGTTTCTTCTTAGAATACGGCAATTTTTTTGATCGCAAATCGGAGACGCATTGTTGTTTTATAAATTTCAAGCTTTTGGAAAAAATTATAGGTTAATAATTTTTTCTTAGAATTTTTTTAAATCGTTTAATGAATGAAGATGATGGTTGCGACCGTTACTATGTGGTAGTCCATTGTCAGGTAACTTTGAATTAAACAACTTGCGACGTTTTTATTTTTTATTTTGGTAAAAAAACGTCCAAAGTTGTTTAATTCAAAGTTACCGTTTAATTCATTTTTCCAAATTCAAGTTTGGATTGTTGCCATTTTGTTTCCACCAGGGATGTGGCAATTGTTTTATTGGAAAATCAGAAATACATTATGGTTTTATTGATTTTGAGCTTTTCGAGCTATGTTTTTTGTTTGATAAATTTTTTTTAGAAATTTTCAAACCGTTGAACGCATTTTTCGTTTTCCCAGTTCAAGTTTGGATTGTTGCGGTTTTGTTTTCAACCGGGATGTGGCAATTGTTTTAATAGAAAATTATAAATACATGATTATATGATCGATTTTGAGTTTTAGAAGTAAATTTCTTGATTCATTATTTTTTAGACTTATTCACAAATAGTTGATTGTATTTTTCGTTTTCCCAGTTCAAGTTGAGATGGCTGCCATTTTGTTTTAATGTAGGATACGGTAATTATTTTTATGGTAAATTATAAATGCATTATTTTTCAATAGATTTGGAGCTATTTGCGCAAATTCCTTGACTGATTAAATTTTTAGAATTTTTCAAATTGTTGAATGGATTTTTCGTTTTTCTAGTTCTAGTAAAGATGGCTGCCATTTTGTTTTAATGTAGGATACGGTAATTATTGTTATGGTAAATTATAAATGCATTATTTTTCAATAGATTTGGAGCTATTTGCGCAAATTCCTTGACTGATTAAATTTTTAGAATTTTTCAAATTGTTGAATGGATTTTTCGTTTTTCTAGTTCTAGTAAAGATGGCTGCCATTTTGTTTTAATGTAGGATACGGTAATTATTTTTATGGTAAATTATAAATGCATTATTTTTCAATAGATTTGGAGCTATTTGCGCAAATTCCTTGACTGATTAAATTTTTAGGATTTTTCAAATTGTTGAATGGATTTTTCGTTTTCCCAATTCGAGTTAAGATGGTTGCCATTTTGTTTTAATGTAGGATACGGTAATTATTTTTATGGTAAATTATAAATGCATTATTTTTCAATAGATTTTGAACTATTGGCGCAAATTCCTTGACTGACTAAATTTTTGGAATTTTTCAAATTGTTGAATGGATTTTTCATTTTTCTAGTTCTAGTTAAGATAGCTGCCATTTTGTTTTAATGTAGGATACGGTAATTATTTTTATGATAAATTATAAATGCATTATTTTTCAATAGATTTTGAACTATTGGCGCAAATTCCTTGACTGACTAATTTTTTAGAATTTTTCAAATTGTTGAATGGATTTTTCATTTTTCTAGTTCTAGTTAAGATGGCTGCCATTTTGTTTTAATGTAGGATACGGTAATTATTTTTATAGTAAATTATAAATGCATTATTTTTCAATAGATTTTGAGCTATTGGCGCAAATTCCTTGACTGATAAAATTTTTAGAATTTTTCAAATTGTTGAATGAATTTTTCGTTTTTCTAGTTCTAGTTAAGATGGCTGCCATTTTGTTTTAATGTAGGATACGGTATTATTTTTATAGTAAATTATAAATGCATTATTTTTTAATAGATTTTGAGCTATTGGCCCAAATTCCTTGACTGATTAAATTTTAGAATTTTTCAAATTGTTGAATGAATTTTTCGTTTTCCCAATTCAAGTTAAGATGGTTGCCATTTTATTTTAATGTAGGATACGGTAATTATTTTTATGGTAAATTATAAATGCATTATTTTTCAATAGATTTTGAGCTATTGGCGCAAATTCCTCGACTGATTAAATTTTTAGGATTTTTCAAATTGTTGAATGGATTTTTCGTTTTTCTAGTTCTAGTTAAGATGGCTGCCATTTTGTTTTAATGTAGGATACGGTAACTATTTTTATAGTAAATTATAAATGCATTATTTTCAATAGATTTTGAGCTATTGGCGCAAATTCCTTGACTGATTAAATTTTTAGAATTTTTCAAATTGTTGAATCGATTTTCCGTTTTTCTAGTTCTAGTTAAGATGGCTGCCATTTTGTTTTAATGTAGGATACGGTAATTATTTTTATAGTAAATTATAAATGCATTATTTTTCAATAGATTTTGAGCCATTGGCGCAAATTCCTTGACTGATTAAATTTTTAGAATTTTTCAAATTGTTGAATGGATTTTTCGTTTTTCTAGTTCTAGTTAAGATGGCTGCCATTTTGTTTTAATGTAGGATACGGTAACTATTTTTATAGTAAATTATAAATGCATTATTTTCAATAGATTTTGAGCTATTGGCGCAAATTCCTTGACTGATTAAATTTTTAGAATTTTTCAAATTGTTGAATCGATTTTCCGTTTTTCTAGTTCTAGTTAAGATGGCTGCCATTTTGTTTTAATGTAGGATACGGTAATTATTTTTATAGTAAATTATAAATGCATTATTTTTCAATAGATTTTGAGCTATTGGCGCAAATTCCTTGAATGATTAAATTTTTAGAATTTTTCAAATTGTTGAATGGATTTTTCTTTTTTCTAGTTCTAGTTAAGATGGCTGCCATTTTGTTTTAATGTAGGATACGGTAATTATTTTAATAGTAAATTATAAATGCATTATTTTTCAATAGATTTTGAGCCATTGGCGCAAATTCCTTGACTGATTAAATTTTTAGAATTTTTCAAATTGTTGAATGGATTTTTCGTTTTTCTAGTTCTAGTTAAGATGGCTGCCATTTTGTTTTGACATAGGATATGGCAATTGTTTTAATGCTAAATTATAAATGAGTTCTTTTTCATCCGTTCAAGAGTTGAAACCTCAAAAACAATTAACCCTTTGACCTACAACCACGAGTACTCCTCGTGTTTAAATGTTCGGGCCAAACACAGCGACCACGAGCATATCTCGTGGCGCGCTGCTTGGGCCAATCACATCGAGCACGAGCTCAACTCGTGGCACAGCGCTTGCGTTAGTAGTGCTGCACAATGAATGCATTTTCTTGCAAAACAGAATTTTTTGAAGTCAATATTTTACGTTTTCAGTTGTGCCATGAAAAAGCATGAATTTGTGCCCAAACAATTGGGCATGCCTCAGTGGCACTTGTTTCTGCTGATATTCCGTCGCGTCTGCATGGGTTGAATCGGTCCACGTACGTCGCAACTGGAGCGCTATTAAAAGTGCACGCATTCGGACATAAGGAAAGTAGGCCAAAGGGTTAAACAACGAATTTAATTTTTTCTACACCTTTCGGATGAATATAAGACTATGCGGAAAGTACACTCGTGGACAAAAGATTCCGGACACCGAAGTTAATGTCATCATATGAAAAACTTTTTTTTTGTTTTTTTTCCACAAGACATAAAACATCATCTAATAAAATTTTGTACCAATTTTTTGGGACGAAATTTTGACAGAATAGTTTCGAGTTCAAATTCTGCCTCAAAAAAATGGTACAACATTTTAGTAGATAATGTTTTATGTCTTGTGGAAGAAACAAAAAAAAAGTTTTTCTTATAACATAAAGTCCTGAGTAGTAGTTTCGAGCCCAAATTGAGTCCCAAAAAATTGGTACAAAATTGTTTTGTGCCTTGTGAAAAAAAGAAAAACAAAAAAAAAACGTTTTCTTATAACTTTAACTTTTTGTCCGGAAATTTTTATCCAAGACTGGTTTTGGGTTAAAATTTTGTCCCAAAAATTGGTAGAGGAACAAAATTTTGTCATGTGGAAAAAACAAAAAAAAAACTTTTACTTATAACATTAACTTTGGTGTCCGGAAATTTTTGTCCACGAGTGTATTTTACAAATCTGGTCAGCGGTTCAAAAGTTATCTTTAAAACACCAGAAATTAATTTAACGAAAAATTGAATTTTTTAGCTTGCATATTTTTTATAAGAACAACACTCCTGTCTTTTCGTTTAAGAATTATCCTAAAAAAAACACAATTTTTTTGGGTCTTATCTGCATCTATTTGATGAAGAGAGTTCAAGAGTTATCTTCCAAAAAAAATTAAAAAAAAACAATTGAACGTCGAATTTCCGTTTTTACTTTCTCCGTTACAAAGTACGAGAAAGTATTGTGATCGTGATTTTCTTTTCAAAATTTTTTTTTACGGAAATATCCGTTTTGGGGTCCCTAGATGCCATTTTAACAATTTGTGGATAACATTTTTTTTGTGCCTATATGTGTGTCTGTGTGTGTGTGTGTCTGTCTGTGCGCGCTGTATCTCGAAAACTAATAGAGCAATTGATATGAAACTTTGAATATCCGTCTTATTTAATAATCTGAAGAACTGAAAAGCTTTTGGTAAAATGTCGTACACCGGAAGTGGGCGTTTACCTTAACTGTTTTTTGTTTTTTGCCAATATTTTCTTAAATATGAAAAATATCACAAAAACATTTAAACAAACTTTGAAGACAACAAAGAAATGAACATCTTTCGCTTTAAAACATTTTTCATAAAATCATTTTTTTTCGAGAAAAAAATTTATTATTATTTTTTTAATTTTTGGTTTCTAATTATAAAACGATAATAGTTACAGAAAGTTTATGTCAATAATAATTGTAGAGAATGCTAAAATGAACAACTTATAAAGAATTAGTTTTTTTCGAAATCTCTTTAGTTTTTGAGTAAACTGAGTTTTTGAATTTGAAGTATAATTTTTCCGTTTCATAATTTTGACGTTTTAAACGTCAGTTCCATCACGCTCGATGTATATTTAAAATATGATTTAAATTGAAAATAAACCATGAAAGCGCAAATATAAATGATTGCCATCAAGTCGGAGAAAGTAACATGATGGCCACACCACAATTTTTTAGCAAATTTCTCGTTAATTGCAAGACGTATGAAAAAATGGTTCATATAAGAGTTGTAGAGTATTTTATTCTCTTTTGCTTAATAGGACAGCCTTTGACCTTTGGACCTTTTCTGTTAAGCGGATTGAGTCAACAACTTCCCATCATTAAATGTGGTGTATGCTAAAACAATTCGTTAAATCCTGAGTGTTTATTACTTCACGAAGGTAATAATATGAAAGCAAATGTGCTCCGGAAATACATTGTTAAAAGCATTGAAGTCAGCGCTCTCATGGGACAAGTGTTTGTATTTACGTCTACACGCCTTTGAATTATCGTCCTCCTACACCTTTTACATGTATTTTAAAATATTTCACGAAGCAATATTTTTAAAGCATGCACTGGGAACCGGGTAAAATTGTGCCAATTATTTCCTTTAGACAAAACGTAAGCTACACTAATCTGATCAAGAATATATGACCATTACTACGTCTTCAACTGAACTAGTTATTCTGATCAGCCTAAGATGACGAATCTTACTACGTCTTCAACTGAACTAATGAATCTGATCAGCCTAAGATGACGAATCTTATTACGTCTTCAACTGAACTAATGAATCTGATCAGCCTAAGATGACAAATCTTACTACGTCTTCAACTGAACTAATGAATCTGATCATCCTAAGATGGTAAATCTTACTACGTCTTCAACTGAACTAATTAATCTGATCAGCCCAAGATGACGAATCTTACTACGTCTTAAATTGAATTAATTATATGTAGTTAAAGCGTGGTAAATTTTTCAATTCAGTTAAATCAATCAGAGCTTAAACATTTACTTCAAACAAATGATTATACATCAACCCATGACACTTTATTGATTTCCTGTGAGAGGAAGTAAATATACTTTTAACAGGCATTTGCTCTCGAAAGTAAATTGCTACATAACGCCGCTCGCGGTGACAATTATTTATTCCCCGGCAAAACATTTGATTTTCTCCCACACAAGAGCGAACCCATTACCGTTCAGAATTTCACCCATTCCATCCATTTGGCACCGAGTCGACCTTATCGTCGGCAAACATACGTCCATCGACACAAAACGGGACATTTAATAGAAAGAAAAAAAATACAAAAGCCTCGGCTAAATTACCTCGACGTTTACTAAATCCTAAGATATCATAGAGTGTTAAGCTGGTCATAAAAGGCTTGATTGCAATCTATTATTGGATTTTAGTTGTCTAGATGAAAAATAGAGGACAGTCTGTAAGCTATTACTTTGTGATACAATTTGAATCGGGAATTTTCTTATACGTTAAGTTTTTAACATCACTGGGGAGTTTTTGAAAAACTTGATGCCTCAAAATCTCTGGATTTACTAAGCCTAGTATTTTGCAGAATCACGAACAAGTCGAATATTTATATATTCAGGCTATTTTTCGTCTTTATTACATTTATTTAATGCATCTGCAACAAGTGAGGTTGTCTCAAATTTATCTACCGTTTCATTTATTCATATAAAATTTACAAAAAATATTGGTCAGTGAGTGCATTCTGAAATGCAAAAGTACAGTTTATCTACCGAGCCGTGGCAGGTTTCGTTTGCGCAGAGTGAGAAAATATTCGAAGAGAATAAGATAACATATCTAACTGATAATATATCACCGATTTCAATATGAATCATCACTTCCTGACGATTCTGTGTCTATATTTACATTATCTTCACTGAATAGTTATGAGTTTCTGGCGTCCTTTCCCTTGAAATTTAAGACGCTCACTGTGCAATCAGCCACGGCTCGGTACACAAACTGTATGCCGGAACTAAATTCCCAGGTCTACTCTACGCAATAAAATTACTTTATATTTTAAAACTTTAAAAAGTCAAACAAAGTGTAGTGAAAATATTAATGGTCTACTCTACGCGATAAATTTACTGCATTTTTTTAAAACTTTTTTTTTTGACTTAAACATGAGCCATTCAGTCACATCGACCATTTTAATTATGTATTTTTAATTTTTGGATGAATAAATGAACAAATGAATAAATGAATAATGTCAGACGTATACACAACAACCATGGACCCGACCGGTTACTTCTCGATCCCCGAAAAATCTTTCGCCCGGGCCGGGATTCGAATCCGCACGCGATGCAACCGGCACAAGCGCTCGCCTGTACCCACTTTTTTAACTTTAAATCGTCAAATAAACATCAACTAAGTGTAGTGAAAATATTAATAACCAAATCCAATAAAATATTGCAATCAACTTTAGATTTCGAGCCGGTTTATAAACTTTCCTCTCTCCAACAAATATTAATGGCAACATAATCCAATTACAAACTGCGAAAGATTTTCGCCGTGATACAATTTTGCTGGAAGGTACATTAATAACTTTTTTCGCGTTCAAGTTCATCGAACTTAATTTTCGCGTTAATGAAATCAACACAATAACACCGAAATGTTAATCGGATGCTGAAACTTGAAAGGCTTCGAGAGCGTTTCGAATCTGAAAGGAGTTATCGACTTGGAAAATATTAAGGAATTAAATGTTGTTTTCTGGGGGTGATGGTGCGGATGATTTATGAGGGGAAAATATTCTCGGAATTTTTGTTTAATTGGATTATTTAAATGTGAATATTCTAAGTACAAATATTTTTATTAAGAGTAGTTTACAAAATGTACCATTGGGAAATAAATTTATTATTATTATTATTATTGTTGTGAAAATGATAATTTTGACGATTTCAAAAAAATATATAAAAACAAATGCTACCGACTTAAAACTCACCAAAATTACTCAAAATTTATTCAAGATTTTGATTTAATAGAAATCTGCACACCTGCCATTGCTTAAATTTCTTATCCACAGCTCCAGAATATTTCAATAATATACGTGATCATAAAAAGAATTACCGTTACCCGTTTTAAAAATAATAAGTAATAATCAATTAGTAATATTTTTTATAGATATAAGCGTTGTAAGCTGAAAACGAAAATTATCATGATAAAATTAGTGTATAGTATAAAAACTTCGAGATTTTCACCCCAACACATTTTTAAAAAAGTCAACGAGAATTCTCGTTTTGATAAAAATATGAGTTGTCAACTGAAAACGAGAATTTTTTAATATAGAATAAGCGAACGAAAATTCTCGTTTTTGTAAAAATATGCGTTGTCAGCTGAAAACGAGAATTTTCATGATAACATCAGTACGAAGTGTAAAAAATTCGGGATTTTTAACACAACACATTTTAGAAAAGTCAACGAGAATTCTCGTTTTGAAAAAAATATGGGTTGAAAACGAGAATTTTTAAGATACTATCCAGTATGAAGGAAAAATTCGGGATTTTCACAACACAGTGCCGAAGAAGAGAACAAAAATTCCTGTTTCTTTTAAATTAAAATATGCGTTTTTATAAAAATATGCGTTGTCAGCTGAAAACGAGAATTTTCATTATAACATCAGTATGAAGTGTGAAAAATTTTGGATTTTCACCACAACTTTATGACGAAGAAGAGAACGAAAATTCTCGTTTTTATAAAAATATGCGTTGTCAGCTGAAAACGAGAATTTTCATGATAACATCAGTATGAAGTGTAAACAATTCGGGATTTTCACCACAACTTAATGACGAAGAAGAGAACTAAAATTCTCGTTTTTATAAAAATAGCAGTTTCCGGGATGAGGGAAATGAGAAATTGTATTTTTATAAAAATATGCATTGCCGATGGGGAACGAAATTTCTCGTATTGCTTGAATTTCTTATCCACAACTCCAAAAAATTTCAATAATATACGTGATCATAAAAATAATTACCGTTACCCGTTTTAAAAATAATAAGTAATAATTAATTAGTTATATTTTTTTATAGATATAAGCGTTGTTTTCTGAAAACGAGAATTCTCATGATAAAATTAGTGTAAAGTGTGAAAAATTCGAGATTTTCACCCTAACACATTTCCGAAGAAGCGAACGAAAATTCTCGTTTTTATAAAAGTATGAGTTGTCAACTGAAAATGAGAATTTTTGAGATAACATCAGTATGAAGTGTGAAAAATTCGGGAGTTTTAACACAACACATTTTCGAAAAAGTCAACGAGAATTCTCGTTTTGATAAAAATATGAGTTGTCAACTGGAAACGAGAATTTTTAGGATAATATCCACTATGAAGGAAAAATTCTGGAGTTTCACAACACAGTGCCGAAGAAGAGAACGAAAATTCCTGCTTTTTTTTTAAATTAAAATATGAGCGTCCGGGATGAGGGAAACGAGAATCTTTTTATTTTTATAAAAATATGCATTACCTATAGGAAACGGAAATATTTTTTATGGAAATATGCGTTGTCAGCTAAAAACGGGAATTCTCTTGATAGAATCAGTGTAAAGTGTGAAAAATTCGTGATTTTCACGCCTGCACATTTCCCAAGAAGCGAACGAAAATTCTCGTTTTTATAAAAATATGCGTTGTTAGCTGAAAACGAGAATTTTTATTATTTAATAAAACACTAACACAGTGTATGGTTTCAAATTATCTTTATTGTTCTACAACAATTGTTTCACCACACAGTGGCTTCATCAGGTAGATGAAAAAGAGAGAATTTTTATGATAACATCAGTATAAAGTGTGAAAAATTCGGGATTTTTAACAAAACACATTCTCGAAAAAGTCAACGAGAATTCTCGTTTTTTATAAAAATATGCGTTGTCAGCTAAAAACGAGAATTTTCATGATAACATCAGTATGAAGTGTGAAAAATTAGGGATTTTTAACACTACACAATGCCAAAGAAGAGAACGAGAATTCTCGTTTTTTTTTATAAAAATATGAGCGTAATATGCATTGAAATATGTCAATAAAAAAATACATAAGTTTGTTTATAAACTTTTTTATTAAAAAAAATAAAGTCACATACATTTATTAATGTTAATAATAATAAATGAAAAATGCCATATTTGTTGTGGATAATTAGTCTTATTAATAAGACTACAATTAAGAAATCATTCTTTGAAACAACTAGTGGTCTGGCTAATGCCACGACGAATATAGAATTATACAAAAATCGTAAATTTATTTTGCGAAAATTTAGATTTCTTCAATTCATATATTTTTTGTGAATCTGTGTGTCTGTCTGTGTGTCTGTGTGTCTGTGTGTCTGTGTGTCTGTGTGTCTGTGTGTCTGTGTGTTTCTGTGTCTGTGGATCTGTGCTTCTGTGTGTCTGTTTGTCTGTTTGTTTGTGTGTCTGTGTGTCTGTATGTCTGTGTGTCTGTGTGTCTGTGTATCTGTGTGCGTGTGTGTCTGTGTATCTGTAAGTGTGTGTCTGTCTGTGTGTCTGTAAGTGTGTGTGTCTCTGTCTGTGTATCTGTAAGTGTGTGTGTGTCTCTGTCTATGTGTCTGTGCATCTGTGGGTGAGAAAATTTAGATTTCTTCAATTCATATATTTTTTGTGAATCTGTGTGTCTGTCTGTCTGTGTGTCTGTGTGTCTGTGCATCTGTGGGTCTGTGTGTCTGTGTGTTTGTGTGTCTGTGGATCTGTGCTTCTGTGTGTCTGTTTGTTTGTGTGTCTGTGTGCCTGTAAGTCTGTATGTCTGTGTGTCTGTGTGTCTGTGTGTCTGTGTGTCTGTGTGTCTGTGTGTCTGTGTGTCTGTGTGCCTGTGTGTCTGTGTGTCTGTAAGTGTGTGTCTCTGTCTGTGTGTCTGTAAGTGTGTGTGTGTGTGTGTGTGTGTGTGTGTGTGTGTGTGTGTGTGTGTGTCTACTGTGTGTCTGTGCATCGGTGGGTCTGTATCTCTGTGTGTCTGTGTGTTTGCGTGTGTGTGTGTGTATGTCTGTGTATGTGTGTCTGTGCATCTGTGAGTCTGGGCTATGTGTGTCTGTGTGCCTGTGTGTCTGTGTGTCTTACCGTGTGTCTATGCGTCTGTGCGGCGACAATTCTTGGCATGCATGGGACTTGTTGACATAAGGAGTCTTAGAAATTGCAGGTTAACTATACCGAATATATACGAGTTTAAAATTTGTGATAGAAAACCACCTGTATCTAGAAAACTTACAAATATTGGTGACGAAGGTTTCAATTCTTAGGGCTTTATCACACCAGGCCACCATGGTGGCGACACCAGTGGCGTCACCATGGTGGATCCCGCTACCAAGTAAAGCAACCAGCCGAGACAACAGGCAGCCGGCATCCTGGTTGTTCCACCAGTAAGGTCTGGCCGACCGTATTCAACTGGTGGCGCAACCAAAGTGGTGGCGCCACCAGTCCGATACCAGGTGTGTTATGTTCCATTTCACTTAATACATTTGACTGGTGGCGCCACTGGTGCCGCCACCATGGTGGCCTGGTGTGATAGAGCCCTTAGTGTCGTATCACACTAGGCCACCATGGGGGCGGCACCAGTGGCGCCACCAGTCAACTGTATTAAGTGAAATGGAACATAACACACCTGGTATCGGACTGGTCGCGCCACCACTCTGGTTGCGCCACCAGTCCAATCCGGTCGACCAGACGTTACTGGTGGAACAACCAGGATGCCGGCTGCCTGGTGTCTCGGCTGGTTGCTTTACTTGGTGGCTGGATCCACCATGGTGGCGCCACTGGTGCCGCCACCATGGTGGCCTGGTGTGATACGGCACTTAGGGATTGTATTGTCGGCTTGCAGTGCACCATCACATCGCAGCCGTTTTTTTTTCTTCAAATTCAGCATTGAACCAGTGGGAATTAAATTATTTGGCAAGGTTTCAGGCATGGTAGCATCTTTTTTGGGACCGGAAAATACAAGGTCTTATACAGACCATTGATCTTCTTCGATGCTACTAGCAGACGCTGGTGGTGATGCATCGTAGCTTGTCGAATCAGTCAAGATGACAATAAACAAGCTTTCATGTTTCGAGAGGGAATAAAACATGTTTAAACACGCAGAAATAATTGCCTAAACATTTTCTAGAACGATTTACATGTTTTATGAAGTTCCGGACTTAAACAACTTGAATTATTCGTACGCAGGAGATTAATCACCCCGAAGGGTTCAATTATTTACATCCTAGCTGAGATTTTCCTAGGAGGTGTGTGTATCGATTTCGGAATCCAGACTGCGAACAGAAAAGTAGAGAGCTCAACGATTAATGATTAACGCACCTCTTTCCACAATTGAAAGCCGAAAGCCCGCCTCGGAGGAGCAACAGCTGGAAGGGGTTCGTGGGGGGCGCATGCCTGTTGCTTCTGTCGATATCGATTTACGGTTAAATCTTGCAGCTTCTTCCTCAACATTTCCTTAATGAAATACTGTTATAGTCTCATATACCGTAAAAACGGAGACAGAGGCACAAAAATAATTTCCGCAAAATTTCTAAACGAATGGGAATTAGAAAATAGAAACCTATTTGTGGCAGATGGCCTAGTTGCCGACGTAAAAAAAAGGGAATTAGTGTATTGCCGCCATCTCATCTTGAGCTCTGAAAACTTTCATGATTATGATATTTTAAATGTATTGTGTGAGCTACAACATTTTGTTTCAGAGTTGGCTGTGAGATAAATGAGGTATGTCGCAATTTATTACGTCATGAGACTAGAATTAGATTTTAAGAAATGAAGAGACATTACTGCTGTGTTTCTCTCTCTCTCTCTCAGGTATGGCAAAAAACAAAATTCTGTGGCTCACACCTTATGTACATCGAGTGAGCTCGCACAGACAGATAGACACACATGCAGATACACAGACACAAAAATGTCTCAAAACAGAATTTCCGTGAAACAATTTTTGAAGGAATTTTAAAGTAAACCTAATATTCATTACTCATAATATGCATTATTCAAGAGATAAATTAAAATTAGTGATTCACGGTATGTAACCTTTCATCAACTTTTGCAGGATCGGATGAGCGGGCACAGACAGATAGACACGTGCAGACACACAGACACAAAAAAAGTCTTAAGACAGAAATTTGCGTAAAACAATTAAAAAAAAAATGTCCACGTTTTCCGCACTTGTACGGAGAAAGTAAACATAATATTCATAGTCATCCAGAGGTACATTAAAATTAGAGATTCACGAAATGTAACCTTTCAGCAATTTTAACAGAATCGCATGAGCGCGCACAGACTGATAGACACACAGATACACAGACACACAGACCCACAGACACACAGATAGACAGACACATAGACACAAAAATTGTCTCCAATCAAAAATTTCGGTAATACAATTTTTGAGAAAAATTCCCCGTTTTCTGTACTTGTATGGAGAAAGCAGGGGCGGCTCGTTATATAGAGCCAAAGAGCCATGGCACTACCTTTAATTACAAGCTCAGCCAGAATTTTTAATTAACTCTTAAAACAATTTTTCGCCAGTTACTTTGGCCTGGAAAGATAAATCGATCTTTTTTTCTTCAAAAAAGGAGGGGAGATATATTGTATAAGTGTCTCTACCATCTACATGTTGCACGAGCCGCCACTGAGGACCAGTGGAGTTGTGCATTTTCCTATTTGTTAAAATTTTTTTCAGAATCCATTCCTCTTTAAGATTTCATCAACACGTGGAAACACCTCATCCTTAAATTTGGATATAATCCCATTTGTACGGACCGGTATTAAATTTTTGAGTTGTGCATTTTCCCACTCGTTTAAAAAATAGAAAAACAATTGCCACCAGCGCCAAATTTTACAGATTTATTCAGAATCCATTCCTCTTTAAGATTTCATCAACACGTGGAAACACCTCATCCTTAAATTTGGATGTAATCCCATTTGTACGGACCGTTGTTAATTTTTTGAGTTGTGAATTTTCCCACTCGTTTAAAAAATAGAAAAACAATTGCCAATAACGCCAAATTGTACAAATGTATTCAGAATCCATTCTTCTTTAAGATTTCATCAACACGTGGAAACATCTCATCCTTAAATTTGGATATAATCCCATTTGTACGGACCGGTGTTATTTTTTTGAGTTGTGCATTTTCCCACTCGTTTAAAAATAGAAAAACCATTGCCACCAACGCCAAATTTTACAGATTTATTCAAAATACATTCCTCTTCAAGATTTCGTTAACACGTGGAAACACCTCATCCTTAAATTTGGATATAATCCCATTTGTACGGACCGGTTTTAATTTTTTGAGTTGCGCATTTTCCCACTCGTTTAAAAAATAGAAAAACAATTGCCAATAACGCCAAATTTTACAAATGTATTCAGAATCCATTCTTCTTTAAGATTTCATCAACACGTGGAAACATCTCATCCTTAAATTTGGATATAATCCCATTTGTACGGACCGGTGTTATTTTTTTGAGTTGTGCATTTTCCCACTCGTTTAAAAATAGAAAAACAATTGCCACCAACGCCAAATTTTACAGATTTATTCAGAATACATTCCTCTTTAAGATTTCATTAACACGTGGAAACACCTCATCCTTAAATTTGGATATAATCCCATTTGTACGGACCGGTTTTAATTTTTTGAGTTGCGCATTTTCCCACTCGTTTAAAAATAGAAAAACAATTACCACCAACGCCAAATTTTACAGATTTATTCAGAATCCATTCCTCTTTAAGATTTCATCAACACATGGAAACACCTCATCCTTAAATTTGGATATAATCCCATTTGTACGGACCGGTTTTAATTTTTTGAGTTGCGCATTTTCCCACTCGTTTAAAAAATTGAAAAACAATTGCCACCAGCGCCAAATTTTACAGATTTATTCAGATTTCATTCTTCTTTAAGATTTCATTAACACGTGGAAACACCTCATTCTTAAATTTGGATATAATCCCATTTGTACGGACCGGTGTTAATTTTTTGAGATGCGCATTTTCCCACTCGTTTAAAAAATAGAAAAACAATTGCCACCAGCGCCAAATTTTACAGATTTATTCAGAATCCATTCTTCTTTAAGATTTCATTAACACGTGGAAACACCTCATCCTTAAATTTGGATGTAATCCCATTTGTACGGACCGGTGTTAATTTTTTGGGTTGTGAATTTTCCCACTCGTTTAAAAAATAGAAAAACAATTGCCACCAGCGCCAAATTTTACAGATTTATTCAGAATCCATTCTTCTTTAAGATTTCATTAACACGTGGAAACACCTCATCCTTAAATTTGGATGTAATCCCATTTGTACGGACCGGTGTTAATTTTTTGAGTTGCGCATTTTCCCACTCGTTTAAAAAATAGAAAAACAATTGCCACCTGCGCCAAATTTTACAGATTTATTCAGAATCCATTCTTCTTTAAGATTTCATTAACACGTGGAAACACCTCATCCTTAAATTTGGATGTAATCCCATTTGTACGGACCGTTGTTAATTTTTTGAGTTGTGAATTTTCCCACTCGTTTAAAAAATAGAAAAACAATTGCCAATAACGCCAAATTTTACAAATGTATTCAGAATCCATTCTTCTTTAAGATTTCATCAACACGTGGAAACATCTCATCCTTAAATTTGGATATAATCCCATTTGTACGGACCGGTGTTATATTTTTGAGTTGTGCATTTTCCCACTCGTTTAAAAATAGAAAAACAATTGCCACCAACGCCAAATTTTACAGATTTATTCAGAATACATTCCTCTTTAAGATTTCATTAACACGTGGAAACACCTCATCCTTAAATTTGGATATAATCCCATTTGTACGGACCGGTGTTCATTTTTTGAGTTGTGCATTTTTCCACTCGTTTAAAAAACAAAAAAACAATTGCCACTAACGCCAAATTTTACAAATTTATTCAGAATCTACTCCTCTTAAAGATTTCATCAACACGTGGAAACATCTTATCCTCAAATTTTGATATAATCCAATTTGTACGGACCAGAGTTAATTTGAATCCGAGATAAATCGTTCTCTCTTTGTTCAAAAAAGGAGGGGGAAGGTATATAAGAGGCTCTACCATTAACATGTTCCACGAGCCGCTACTGGGAGAAAGTAAACATAATATTCATTATTCGTATTATGCATTACACAAGAGATAAATGAAAATTATAGATTCTCGGAACGTAACCTTTCTGCAACCGTAAGTTGAATCCCGCTTCTAAAAATTTTCATCCTAATCCGATTTTTCTCTTTTTTTGCGGGAATGTGATATTTACGGCGGAGTGTAAATGGAAAGGAATAATTTATTCCTTAGAAATTGGGTTAAGTAAGAGAATGGCGGATGGGGAGGAAAGTTCGTCGATTTAAAAAGTTAGAAACGGGGTGAGTTATCCATCCGCCTTGACTTTTAAAGGGCACGAAAAAATATGATATTCGCGTCTTGGAAAGATGTAATGTGTAACTTTCCTAATTTATTTCCCATAAGAAATTATCCACTTGAACACGATTTATTAAAAAATCAGTTGAATTTTTTAAACTTCTGCTGTACGACTTATAGTTATTATTATTATTATTACAATTACCTTCAAGGATTATTTAAGTATAATGAAATCATATATTTTAACACAGTTCCGATTGGAAATTTTCGAAAGAAATCGTTTATTTTTGACTTTTTAGCCCATCTGTTAAAAAATTAAGAGAAAAACAATTGTTGGCCTTTAAGTGGAAAGAAAATTTTCATGTTTTCGTAAAAAAAATTAGTAGCAATTTCAATTAAGCTAGCTGAGATATTATAGCACCAATCGGTGCTCTAATATTTATAATGATCTAGGATAATCATTAAAAAAATGTTGATGTTGGATTGGGTTTCTGTGAATTGAAAATTTTGCTAAAAACTGTTAAACATTAAAAATATCAGTTATCCACCGCATAAATGGAAATAAACAATATTCATAAACCATTACACAATGTGTACACAATAAAAATGGATTTATTCGTGCGCACATCCGAATTTTTTATTTTTCCCAGCCCCCTCAAAAAAAAAAAAAAAATACGTAGATCGCGTTGAATAAATATATTACCATGTGTATTCACTGTATAAATGATTGTTTTCATTTTTTCTCACCCGCGGAAAATAAAAAAAATTTGCATATTATTCCGGGACGTTGTTTTCCCATCATATTTTTTTCAGCCGGCAGCCGATCGGTGGATAAATCATTTCGTAATTCAATAATATTCTCGAAGTGATCCAATTTGATGACGTTTACAAGATAAACGAGGAGGGTTTAAATCCGAAATCCCTTATAAAACGTGCTGTATTGATCCAATTTAAAATAGAAATATATGATTTTGTATTGAGAATTATTTTTTCCATGACAAAATATTATTCTTGAGTATAAAGAATGCTTTAAACGTTTACATTACTAAAGTCAAAACAGTCTCTTGTCGGTTTGTTAAATTTTAATGTCAATAAATTGTTTTTCAAAGCCACCTGCGATTTTTATTTAGTAAAATGGCTATTGAAATTGTTGATAAAACAAGTTTTCTGCAAATAACTTTTAATGCGTTAGGAATTGTTATTAGGAAAAATGTTTGTTTTTTAATCCCGCATGGAATGACATAAAAATATACAGGGGCTCCAATTTAAAATAAGAAAAATAAAGTGCTTTAAAGTTTGAAATGTTTGACACTAAATTTTGGACACCCTGTATAATTCATATCGATCAAACTTGGTTGACGGGACTATCAGACCCTATTTAATAAGTACCTTGTATGATTTTATCAACACGGCACGATTTTTATTTTTTATTCATTTTTTAAAACAATTGTGCAAAACTGATTTTTTTTAGTTTTAATTTTTTTTTTGCTGATATCCCTGAATCGATTCCAAAAAACTTATAGGAGTATGTAGGCAATCATAAAAGGTACCCAAATCAGCAATAAAATATATAGCATGTAATTAAAAAAAATGTGTCATCATGACGTCACGCTTTTTTGGGACACCCTGTATAATCAAAAATATTTTCCTGAAATGCATCATAGGATATAAATATATTCTACAAAATAAAGAAATCCTAACTTAATTATTAACTGAGCTATAGAAGACGGGAGGTGAGATGCAGGACCCTGTATACAGTGTGTATCAGCCAAAAGAAATAAATTCGATAATAAATAAATGGAGGCGTGTTCGAAAAAATGCTCGGACACCTCCATTGGTATTTTTAGTTGCGCATTTTTTTCAACAAATTTTTTTTTATACAGGGTGTGTCATGTAACAGAGGCCAATACCAACTTTCTTATTTTAAATACAACACCCTATATATTATTCAATTTTTGGATTGTTCAGAAAATTCTAGACATATTTCATGTACCTTATCCTATACCCATCTACAACTGTTTTTTTACTTATTAGTTTTTGAGTTTATTGTAGCGAATTTCTGTAATCAAATAATATTCTTTTATTGCTTTCTCCATTACGAAGTACGAGAAAGTATTGTGATCGTGAAAAAAATTTTTTTTTACGGAAATATCCGTTTTAGGGTCCTTGATGCCATTTTAACAATTTCTGGAAAAAAAATATGTCTGTGTATCTGTTTGTTTCCTAAACTGTTGAAGATAGGTATAGGACATGGTATATGAAGTATATCCAGAATTTTCTGAACAATCCAAAAATTGAATAATATACAGGGTGTTGCATTTAAAATAAGAAAGTTGGTATTGGCCTCTGATACATGACACACCCTGTATAAAAAGTTTTTGTTGAAAAAAATGCGCAACTAAAAATACCAATCGTCCGAGCGTTTTTTCGAACACGCCCCCATTTATTTATTATCGAATTTATTCCATTTGGCTGATACACACTGTATGTTCCTACTTGAATTACAAACATATCTGGGAAGGTAATGATTCGAAGAAGAAAATAGATATTATTGAGGCCCACCAGTAATAAACACTAGTTGGTTAATTAATTAGTGGCTGTGGTACATTCGAGACGGCTCGTACTTGGGTGAACATTAATTGTTATTAGTGGCGCTACTGTTTCTAAATGGAATTAAATTGCCACGACACGACGCCTACACACAACGAAAGGAGTCTCTTGTAAATATCTCCTCGAGTAAATATTGGTCGAAGACAAACAAATCTTGTGTAAATTATCGCTTTCTATCAATGACAACTATGTACCTGTTTCTGGATAACAGTCATCAGTTAGTGATTTTAAAATAGTAAAATGTAGAGATGGACTCTTTTTACTTTCTCCGTTACGAAGTACGAGATAGTATTGTGATCGCGATTTTTTTTTTAAATTTTTTTTTACGGAAATATCCGTTTTGGGGACCCTAGATGCCATTTCAACAATTTTTGGAAAAAAAAATGGTGATGTGGCCATCATATTACTTTCTCCGATTTGATGGCATAATATTTATTCATATTTATATCATATTTTAAATCGAGCATTTCACATGATCCGATGATACTGTCGTTTGAAACGTCAAAGTTATGAAAGGTAGAAATGACAAATTATGTTTCAAATTCTAATAATCTTTACCGTAAGTTGTAAAAAATCTAAAAAAAGTCCTGTTAAAAAGTCCTCAAAAAAGAGTTCTGACAAAAAATATTTGAAAAAAAGTCCTGGAGAAACTGTTTTGGAAAATAAAGTCTTGAAAAAAGAGTCCAGTTAAAAAGTTGTGAAAGAGTCGTGAAAAAAGTCTTGAGAAAAGTACTGCAAAAAGAGTCCTGAAAAATTAAGTCTTTATATAAAACACCAGAAATAAATGTCCTTAAACAACCCAGAAAGAAGTTCAAAAAAGTCCCGAAGGAACGTCTTTAAATAAGTCCTGCAAAAAGTCCCTTATAAAATATCGACTGAAGAAATTGTCCCGAAAAAAATCCCAAAAGGGGTCTTGAAAATAAGTCCTGAAAAATAATCCTATAAAAAATGTTCTGAAATATTGGATCTAAAAAACTCCTGTAAAGAAGGCTTCCCGAAAAAATTATTCTGAAAAAAATGTAATGAAGAAAATTCTGAAAAATATCCTGAAACGAAGTCCTGAATAAGGTGTTCTTAAGAAAGTTTTGAAAGAGCCTCGAAAAAAAGTCGTGGAGGAACAGTCCTCGAAATAAAGTCTTGAAAAGAAGTCCTGATAAAAAGCCGTGAAAAGAAGTCCAGAAATAAATGTCCCGAAAAAGAGTTCTAAAAAGTGCTGAAAGGAAGTCCTAAAATAAGTCCTGAAGAAAGTTCAGAAAAAGAGTCCTGATGAAATATAAAAGAATTGTCTTGAAAAATTGCTCTGAAAATTACATCTTTAAAAAATTAAAAATTAAAATTTCTGAAAAAAGCATTGTAAAAAGTCCCTACAAAGATCTGAAGAAATTGCCCTCAAACAGAAATCCAAAGAAGAGTCTTGAAAAAAGTCCTGAAAAAAAGTCCCGCAAAAAGGCCTAAAATAATTCCTGAAATTCCTTTTTTGAAAATGTCTAAAATATCTGAAAAAGTCCTGATAAAAAGTTTTAAAATTTTGACCAAAATTGACCAATAAATAAATTCTTTGTTGTATGTCTTTTTATAGTAATCATGTCTCTTTTATTCGGTAGATTTTAGGTTTTACTTGTAGATATTGTTTTAAATAGGCTATTATTTTTTAAATTTTTATTTCATAATATTCTACACGTAAACATAATAACCTGACTAACGTTGTAATCATTCTTCTTGAAAATTAAATAAATTTCAATTTGAAAAAGGTCCAAAAAGAGGTCATGAAAAAAAAATCCTAAAAAATGTCATGAAGAAAATTCTGAAAAATTTTCTCTGAAAAAAATCCCGAAAATAAGTTCTTGAAAAAGTCCCAAAAAATTCTCGAGAAAAGAATCCTGCTAATAAAATTTTAAAAAGAAATCCTGAAAATGAAGGCCCTGAAAGTCCAAAAAATAAGTCTTTCTTAAAAAGTCCTGAAAAAGAATCGTCGAAGAAAGGTCTTTTAAAAATGTCCTTAAAAAAGACATAAAAAAAGTTCTGAAAACATTGGCCTGAAGTCCCAAAAAAGGCTGAAAAAAACAAAAAACTGGTAAGGAAAATATTCGGAAATACGAAATTTTACCAAAAAAGACGGATGTTCAAAATTTCATATCAATTACTCCATTAGTTTTTGAGACACAGCGCGCACAGTTACAGACAGACGGTTATGTAGAGAAAAAATGGTGATGTGGCCATCATGTGACTTTCTCCGACTTGATGGTATCATTTATATTTACGCTGAAAACATTTTTCATAAAATCATTTTTATTCGAGAAAAAAATTAATTATTTTTTTAAAATTTTTAGTTTATAATTATTAAACGATAATAGTTGCAGCAAATTTATATTAATAATAATTGTAGAGAATGCTAAAATGAACAGCTTATAAAGAATAAGTTTTTTTTAAATCCCTTTAGTTTTTGAGAAAACTGAGTTTTTGAATTTGAAGTATAATCTTTCATAATTTTGACGTTTTAAACGTCAGTTTCATCCGAGTTTATACAATGCTCGAAGTACATTTAAAATATGATTTAAATTAAAAATAAACCATGAAAACGTAAATATAAATTGCTGTGATACCATCAAGTCGGAGAAAGTAACATGATTCGTGAAAAACAGTCGTCTGAAATGAGTCGACAGAAATAAGTCGACTGAAATGAGTCAACTGTAATGAGTCTACTGAAATGTGTCGACTGAAATGAGTAGACTGAAATGAGTCGACTGAAATGAGTCGACTGAAATAAGTCGACTGAAACGAGTCGACTGAAACTAGTCGACTTATGAGTCGATTTTAGTCTCTTGATTTGAGTCGACTGAAATAATTCGTCTGAAATGAGTTGACTAAAATGAGGCGACTTATGAATCAATTCTAGCCTCTTGACTCTTTGCAAAAAAAAATCTGGCTTGCAGAAACTGAAATTCACATTATAATCAAATTATTTGCGTGGATGATACCTTTGTTGATGAATAGTAAAATTTTATCTGGTCATAAAATTAACTTCGAGTTGAGAAACCGGACCCAGGGATTAGCGTATTACGACGAAACTCTCCCGGAGTTTCTGCGGTTGTGAGAATGGACGAAGACCGAGGGGGAGGTAATGTTATTTTATGTCGTAAAAGGCAATGATCTAGCCGTATATATCTATACATCTATGTATATGTATATAGATGATGCATATGTGTTGGTTTATAGCACATGTTGAGCAAGGGCTTAGGGCGCATACTCGAGCCCGGAGCCCGTCCGGCCGCGCTCCGGGAACAGTCACTGACACCACGTCTACCTGTTGGTTCCAGTGCTACACAATACTGTCAGTGCTCATCAACAATATCACATCCGCTAAGGTAGCGAATATTTCATCACACGCAGTACATTCAAGTAAGTAATTTTTATTATTTCTTTAGACATTTAATCGTGTGAATATTTTATCTTGTATGAAGGAGAGACTGTTATTAAATGAGTAATTCATTTAACACTTAGAGAGTGACAAGCTTAATTGTGCCAGTAATTAAGGGATTAACATTATTCGTAAATTAAATAAAGATGAAAGGTAATTTGAATATATGAATATTCTGTTCGTAATTCTGCACAATTTCTGTTATTATCCTCTTTATTTAATTTATTAAAGCTTCTGCAACAAGTGAGGGTTTTGAATTTTAACATTACTTATGTTTTTGATTATTAGTTTCAATGATTAATAATAATAATAACTTTATTAACGGATTCTCCCTTTTTACAAAATGATAAAACAAAAACGTTACAGGTAAAGTTTTAAGCTAAAATACAATATGAATACTAAACAATAATAAATGTATAAAACGTAACACAAATTGCGTATTATTAAGAAATTTTATCATGACTTAAAAAAATTTAGCAGTGAAGTTGCAATTTGTTATTGTTTATTTTTATTAATAGTATAAACCATTGATTTAATAACATTTTTTTAATACAGAGATTAACTTGATGGAGCACTTTTATATGATTAAATTTGAAAACCTTCACTTGTTGCAGATGCGTTAAATAAATTAAATAAAGGAGAAAAAGATCATGAATTGTTAACAGCTTAAATGTTGATGTTAACTTATTTAATTTTATTAATTGTTTTAATATTTTCATATTTATAGTTCATCTCATTAATTTATCTATTTCAATACTTATACTATTAAATCAAAAAATAGTTTCAAATTTTCGGCTAAAATAAAATAAAAACAATTTTACTTTAAAAGCTCAGAAGTACGAAAAAACAATGCGTTTCTGATTTTTCATAAAAAAAGCAATTGACATATCCTAGCTGAAAAAAAAATTACAACAATCTAAACTTAAAGTGCGAAAACAAAAAAAATGCATTCAACGATTTAGGAAATTGTAAAAAAATAATCTATCAAGCGATTTGCTTCAAAAACTCAGGAAATACGTAAAAACAATGCGTTTTTAATTTTCCATTAAAAAACAATTGACATATCCTAGCTGAAAAAAAATTACAACAATAAAAAATTAAAGTGTGAAAACGAAAAATACATTCAACGATTTAGTAAATTGTAAAAAAAAAATAATCTAGCAAGCGATTTGCTTCAAAAACTCAGGAAATATGTAAAAATAATATATCTCTGATTTTCCATTAAAAAACAATTATCATATCCTGGCTGAAAAAAAATTACAACAATCTCAACTTAAAATGCGAAAACAAAAAATCCACTCAACGATTTAGAAAATTGTAAACAAATAATCTATCAAGCGATTTGCTTAAAAACCTCAGGAAACACGATAAAACAATGCGTCTTTGATTTTCATAAAAAACAATTGACATATCCTAGCGGAAAAAAAATTACAACAATCCAAACTTAAAGTGCGAAAACAAAAAATGCATTCAACGATTTGGGAAATTGTAAAAAAAATAATCTATCAAGGGATTTGCTTCAAAACCTCAGGAAACACGAAAAAACAATGTATTTTAGATTTTTCATAAAAACAATTGACACATCCTAGCTGAAAACAAAATTACAACAATCTAAACTTGAAATGCAAAAAATACAAAGTAATAATTTATGTATTTGAATATTATAAAAACTAATTTTGTTTTCATGCATAAGAAAAACGTTATTTCTAGGTTAGATAAAAAATGACAGATGTCAAAATATTAACATTTAGGATATATTTTCGTGTAGTTTCTTTTTTTTTCTTCTGAAGCTCTGCGTAGGAAGTTCGGATTAGACTTGAAATTGCAAACGCAATACAAAAAATTAAAATATGATCAATAAAATACCTTTTAGCCTTGTTTATGTAACACATTCGTTTATTAGTTGACAAACAAAGATACAAATAAAGTTAAAATGTGTTATATTGATCATATAAAAACATGTGTAATGAAGTAGAAGCTTCCTACATAACAAAAAAATAATTAAAAGCCAATTTTGTTTTCATGTTGAAAAATCATGAATATTAATTTTTGTTTTTTTCGTTCATTCATTATTTCATTTGCAGAAACGCCGGATTATGTTTTACTGGTTCGATTGTTTTTTTTTTACTTTTTCAGTCACATCTTTTATGTATTGTTCATATTAAATGAAATAGACATCCACAAACACCCATGCCCTCGCCGGGATTCGACCCCAGGACCCTCCGCATTAGTACAGGTGCACTGACGCACGCGGCTAGTGGGCCGGCTGGTTTGATTGTGAAATCTTAAAATCCTCAACTCAAACATTTTTTGAATTAGCAAAAAAAATAGAAATACAATCACCACAAACTTCAAACTTTCGAAATTAAGTCAAAACAGATTTAGTTTTCTGAATCTATAATAATTTGCCAACAACCCTTACCTACACGTCAGAATAAATACATATGAAATCGGTGTCTTTAAAACCTTAACTTGCACATTTTTGAAGTTGGCTAAAAAATAGAAATATAATCACCGCTTACTTCAAACTTTCAAAATTAACTCAAAATAGATTTTGTTTAATGAAATTATAATAATCTAGCAACAATCCTTTCCCAAATATCAAAATAATCAGATATGAAAACGGTGTCTTTAAATCTTTAATTTACACATTTTTCAAGTTGCCTAAAAAAAAAATAGAAAAACAATCACCGCAAACTTCAAACTTTCGAAATTAACTTAAATTAGATTTAGTTTTATGAATCCATAATAATCTGCAGACCTTACCTAACTGTCAAAATAATGACAAATGAAAACAGTGTCTTTAAATCCTCAAATTACACATTTTTTAAATTGGCAAAAAAAATAGAAATGCAATTACCACAAACTTCAAACTTTCGAAATTAGCTCAAAATAGATATGGTTTCATAAATCTATTATAATCTGCCAACAACCATTACCTAAACGTCAAAATAATTACATATGAAAACAGTGTGCTCAAATCCTCAAATTAGAAATTTTTGTAGTTGGCTAAAAAAAAATAGAAATACAATCACCACAGACTTAAAACTTCCGAAATTAACTCAAAATAGATTTATTTTAATTAATCTTTAATAATTCTGCCCACAACTCTTACATAAACATCAAAATAATAACCTATGAAAAATGTGTCTTTAAATCCGCAAATTATACATTTTTGAAGTTGGCCAAAAAATAGAAATACAATCGCCGCAAACTTCAAACTTTCGAAATTAACTCAAAATAGATTTAGCTTTATGAATCTATAATAATCTGCCAACAACCCTTATCTAAACATCAAAATAATCACACATTTTCGAAGTTGGCTAAAAAAAAAATAGAAATACAATTACCGCAAACTTCAAACTTTCGATATTAACTCAAAATGGATTAAGTTTTATTAATTTTTAATAAACCGCTAACAACCCTCACCCAAACGTCAAAATAAATAACATATGAAAGCGGTGTTTTAAAATACTAAAATTACACATTTTTGAAGTTGGCTAAAAAATAGAAAAATAATCACCGCAAACTTCAAACTTTCAAAATTAACTCAAAATAGATTTAATTTTATGAATCTATAATAATCTGCTAACAAACCCTACCTAAAGTCAAAATAATAACAAATGAAATATTTAAATCTTTAAATTACACATATTTGAAATACAATAAAACGAAATGTAGCCTGAATATGTAGCACTGATGAGAGATAAATCTCTAAACGCGTCTGCAGATGGCTAGTTACTTAATTTTCCTATTTTTTTTTATTTCAGTGGTATTTTTAGTTATTATCAAATTTGTTTCATCTAGTAACACTAGATAAGTTTAGCACTGTGTGTCCTTGTCAAAATGTTTTCTGGTTTTTTCATTTTAATAATAACATTTAGAGTTTAAAGTTGCACATTTCATTTTAGAATAAATTTCTAAGTTAGTCTTGTATGTGGAAATAAACAATCTTAAACCAATGTTATTATCTAGTAGTACTAGTAATAACATGCAGATTTCTTTTGTATCATTTAATATCCGGCGTGGCACTAGCCAGGGAAGTAGTTGTTTCAATAAGTTATTTGTTTATAGTCTTAATAAGACTTATTTTGCTTGCAGAGTTACGAACAGGTTGAATATTCATATATTCAGGCTACATTTCGTTTTATTGTAGTTTTTTTAGAATTTACAAGAAGGCGGATTTTTGTCTTATTTGTCTATGTTACTAATAGTTTTTTTTTTAATTTATGCGCTTTGATAATAAAACAAAGATATTTAATCAATTTAAGCTCTGCAATGCCGCAGCGACTCGAAATTGCAACAAAAAAACAATAACGGAGAATAAAGTTATTCGACATACCCGATCTCACAGACCAGTAGGGCCACCATTGGCGGGTTAAATATAATCAATCAATATTAGTATTAGTGATAATAGCATATTGATTATTTTACATGCTCGTAGTGTTGTAACTGACGACTGAGCAACACCCACCATTATCGCCCGAGTCCAACACTCCCACAATACATTTTTTTTTTATCGATTATCACTAATACATTAGTGTTGGCGATTCATATTATACAGCAGACGTGTGTACTAAATATAACTGAATTATTTATTCATTCTACTGTAATCATCTGGAAATGAAATCTAATGTAGAGTTGTAAACATACATACATACATATAGTAATCACATTTTGATTAGATTAGTGTTGCTTTTTAATGTAATAATAAATAAGTATTTACATGGATGATATTGCCATAGTAATAAAATGGTAACTATGTATAATAAACGAAAAGACCTCTTGGTTGATAGCTGTGGCGGCTCGTGACGTAACTCATGGTGCGGCCAGGGTGGTAGAGGTGACAATAACTATGTTTTTGGATCATGATATTTTCAGTGTTAATATTCTACTTGACGTATGTAAGACTCTATGTTAGTAACATCAATAAAGATTATTATTATTATTAAATAAAATATATTGTACCGGTATGCCTTTAAATTGCACCACTAATGTTTGAGAGGGCAAACAAAAAGTTCCTGAAAGTGAGCACGCAAGTTATTCAAATGGATAAAAATCAATATATTTTAACTCATTTAGAAGGAAATTATTATGTGCTGCGAAAGAAACCTTTTTAATTGCCATTAGCTTCGTTGTACTTACACGTTAATTAACTTTAATTTATTTCTGTAATACAGCAATTCACTGCGTCCATTCATAGGTGACGATCGTGTTTAGAACATAATTACAGACTCAATTTACCCAATTAATAACATTTAGTGCAATTTCCACACCCATAAATATATTAATTACATGTATTGATTGAACATTTTTTGGTTAAAATTATTTAAAAAAAAATGGTGGAGGCGCCGGATCCGTTGCTGAAACTTCCGATCGGTTAATTTAAAATTACATTAATTATTTATCAGCTAGACGCCCGGTAAATTGAAGAAAATATAACTTTTAACAAGAAACGCAAATTCATACCTGCAGAATTATTTTTGATCGGAAAAAAATTAAGAGATTTTAGGCACTGCAATCTTCGATATCTTCAATCTGCTGCTGAAGTAATTCGTGTTCATTTTCTCGAAAAATTTCTTATGTAAGATGGCAACATTTTTATACTTCCATTCGACAATGAAAAAATCTCTCAAAATCAAGAATAAAAATAGGGGGTTGCCATTTAAAAACAAAATGGATGACGTCATTACTCTAAAACAAATGACGACTAAAAATTGACTTTCATGCAAAAATGTGTATTTTTATAAAAGAAAATCGACGTGTTCCAGGATTTTTTCCAAAAATATTTTATTTCGATTTTACTGACTATTCCATACTTTAGGCGCGCACTGTATTTCAACAAAAAAAAAACTTAATTATTTTAAGGACCAGACTAAAATCCTTTCAGATTTAATTGAAAATCTATTAGAAAAGAACTCGAAGTAATTTTAATCCGGGCACCCCATCAATATATATTTTGTTTGACAGTCCAAATACGGTTAAACCATATAACGGATTACATCCAACGATTAATTCGCCCGAATTTATTTATTTTTTCCAAAGCTGGAGAACGACCGTAAAATAGGGAGAGAGAGAGAGAAAAGAACAGAGTGTAAACCAAATCGGTTTGTTCATCGTTGTGATCCCCGTGCCAGCAAATTAAGTACCAACATTAATATCGATCGTACGCAAGTTTATTGCACACACACAGATGGGTTTTTATTATCAGCGGTATTATCATTTTTTTTAACAAGATAGCAGTTGGGATTACTACTATTGATACAATCGAATTATTTGTATGGCGAAACAAATGGAGAAAGTAACATCTTCTACACCTCAGTTATTAATTCAGTTAAGATATTGATATTTTGCAGAATATATTTGTAACTTATGATGCATTTCAGGAAAATATTTTTGATTATACAGGGTGTCCCAAAAAAACGGGACGTCATGATGCTATATTTTTTTAAATTACATGCTATGTATTTTATTGCTTATTTCGGTACCTTTTATGGTTGCCTACATACTCCTATAATTTTATTGGAATCGATTCAGGGATATCACCAAAAAAAATTAAAACTAAAAAAAATCAGTTTTGCACTATTGTTTTAAAAAATGAGTAAAAAATAAAAATAGTGCATTGTTAATAAAATCGTACAAGGTACTTATTAAATAAGGTCTGATAGTCCCGTGAACCAAGTTTGATCGATATGAATTATACAGGGTGTCCAAAATTTAGTGTCAAACATTTCAAACTTTAAAGCACTTTATTTTTCTTATTTTAAATTGGATTCCCTGTATATTTTTATGTCATTACATGCAGAATTAAAAAACAAACATTTTTCCTAATAACGACCCCGTCCCAATTCTTAACGCATTAAAAGTTATTTGCAGAAAACTCGTTTTATCGACCATTTCAATAGCCATTTTACTAAATAAAAATCGAAGGGGGCTTTGAAAAACAATTTATTGATAATAAAATTTAACAAGGTGGCAAGAGACTGTTTTGATTTTAGTGATGTAAAAGTTTAAAGCATTGTTAAAGTAAGCTCTTTGTACTCAAGAATTATTTTTTCCATGACAAAATATTACGTTTGACATTTCAATGCCACCAACACCGAAAAATAAATAACACCAACGCTGTTACACTACTTGTATCTATTACAATACTGATTTGTTTGCTGCACAGCAATACTACCAACATTGAAAAATAAATTACACCAACACTATTACACCACTTAACCACAAAGTATTACGATACCGTTTTGGGTGCTGCAACAGTTTTAATATAAAAATGCAATGATTCAACATTTAAAAAAAAATATTTATAACAAATTACAATAATTGCATAATATGACAAATTATGCGCAATATTGCGATATACGTTCTTCCTTTAAAGTTTCACCTCAGGGTCACGGCACACTGACCACGGCGGCGCCAATAAAATCGATGGATATATAAATAAACATTGAAAAATAGAAACGATACGAACGAATTCCTTTGAAGGTGGATTGTAAAATCAGTGGACTTTGAAAAAAAAATGTTGCACGCCTGATGAACCATCCGATGCTAATTGAATTTTCGAAGGTCGGAAACGCCGAAAGCTAATTTATTCCGCGGCAATTTTATTAAGTGAAACGAAAAAATAAATGCAAATGCGAAAAGGTCAGCTCCAGGTGTGTTTAAAAATTTAATTGCGGAACCCCCGGAGCGCTCGTCCCTAAATCCCTTTAATAACGCAGAATTGAATTGCCTGTTTTAATTTATATTTCAAGATGTGAAAAGAAATTGTTATTTTTATCATCAATGGTAAACCGGTACGACGGTTATTAGTCACCCACGCATATTAATCCTCACCACAAGCACAAACTTTATAGCTCCATTATCCCTCCGCAACGAGGATATTAATGTATGCGAAACGTATAAAGGTTGTTTAGTGTTCGTTCCTCTACGCGAGAGAGGGATAAGTGGAAAGTTTCCCTTTTTTCTGATGCGGGTAGGCAAGAAAATGATAAACGGCTTTTTAAATTGCCCTTTGAGAACGCCGAATTATCTTTAGTTTTAATGCGAGGTACACAGTTTTCAAATAACATGCAGAGTTATGTTTGTCCCGGCGCATCCACCAGTAATGATTCAGCGCGCTCGGGGACACACAAACCCATTATAAGTAGCCGTGGGTGTTTCATTCATTTAATCTTGCCGGGAATACAATGTAGTAGGATAATTGAAGGAGTGTCTTCATTTTTAACTTATTACATTCATTCTGATTGTAACAATTTAAGTAAGTAATAATTGAAGAAGTGTATTAACTTTTAACTTATTACATTATATATATATTAATATCTTTATTAACAGACATAATTTTTTTTACATTAATATTTACATATTACACTTGATGAACTGTCAAAGGCTATCGACCATAGGTCTTTCTGCCCGTCTCTGTCAGTCTTGTCTCGTCCGTTATTCCCAAGTCTGCTGTATGAAATGATGAAGTATTTGGATAGGAAATTTGTGTTTTGGTGGGATATTGGGGTCGCGATGGAATAATGTAATAATTGAGGAGTTGAACTACAAAACTCTACAAATCCACTTTTATAATTTGTTTAGAAACCGCGAAAAACGTTCAGGAAGTCTATTTATTGCTTAAAAAAATGAATGTTAAGCCGCATTTTTAAATATGATTTGTTGCGTTTTGAAAGGTAATTCATACATATTCGGATTTATCTATGTTTGGACAGTAAGAATCGATACCAAGCACATTTTGGCCCAAAATTGGTTTAGTTGAGTTTTGCAGTTCAACTCCTCAATTATTAATAAGTAATAATTGACAAAATTGTATTAATTTTTAACTCCGATTGTAACAATTTAAGTAAGTAATAATCATTGTTTAATGAGTGTTAGCTGGTTGTTACAAAATAAATGGCTGTTTGACAATGATGAAAAGGTGGAGTCTCGTAATTTGAGTAAACACGACACGCACATTCAGCAGGACGACTTTGAACTGTAATTAGACAAACTTGCGAATTGCGAACGTGGAAAGTTCATTCTCGTAACTTTTAACGAGATTATTATATTCACATAACATTCATGTCGGCGTAATATCGCGAAGGTAATGGACGCCAATTAGCCATAAATATATTACTGAGTATGCATAACTAAGAAAAGTAAAATGTCGGATATTTCATACAGTACGGATTAGAGACTTTAGAGTAGAGTAGTTTTTTTAACGAATAAGAATAAATATTTAAAAAAGCTGGCTCAATGAAGAATTGTGACAAGAAAAAATTAATTATATGCATATTTAATTGAATGTAACAATTCTTCTCTGATGGCTAATGGTTTAATTACCAATGCCAAAAAAAATGTAACAATTCTCTTTGTATAAATAAAAAAGCTAATTAAAAATCTATACAATATTTAATTATTATTTTATTATCTTTATAACTTTAAATTTAATTATATTATTTCTTTCAATAAATTTAGATTTGTTTACTTGCATATTCTCTTGGGTATGAATTTCACGTTCAATACAGACGATTTCATTTATGATGATATATTGCTGCTTTAAAATGTTCACGCTTTACCGTTACCTTTGGGTAATAACTTTTATGATCATTCGTGACGTAAATAACATTTTCAGCTCGCAATTATATTGCATTTCAAATTGCAGGGAAATTTTATCGCAAACTGCATTCTACTTTCAAACATAATTATTCGAGAGACACTGCAAAAGTAATTTCATTTAAAAATTTAATGTCAAACATTAATTAATTAATTAATTAATGGCTGCATCTCACCTCCCGTCTTCTATAGCTCAGTTACTAATTAAGTTAGGATTTCGATATTTTGTAGAATATATTTGTATCCTATGATGCATTTCAGGAATAAATTTGTGATTATACAGGGTGTCCCAAAAAAGCGTGACGTTATGATGACATATTTTTTTTAATTACATGCTATGTATTTTATTGCTTATTTGGGTACCTTTTATGGTTGCCCACATACTCCTATAATTTTATTAGAATCTAATCTAACCTAACCCAACCTTACCCAACCTAACCCAACCCAACCCAACCTAACCCAATCTAACCTAACCCAACCTAACCCAACCCAACCTAACCCAACCTAATCTAACCCAACCTAACCAAACCTAACCTAACCCAACCTAACCCAACCTAACCTAACCCAACCTAACCCAACTTAACCCAACCTAACCTAACCTAACCCATCCTATCCTATCCTATCCTAACCTAACCTAACCTAACCCAACCTAACCTAACCTGACCTAACCTAACCTAACCTAACCTAACCAAACCTAACCCAACCTAACGTAATCTAACCTAACCTAACCTAACCCAACCAAACCCAACCTAACCCAACCTAACCCAACCTAACCTAACCTAACCTAACCTAACCTAACCTAACCTAACCTAACCTAACCTAACCTAACCTAACCTAAGCTAACCTAACCTAACCCAACCTAACCCAACTTAACCCAACCTAACCTAACCTAACCCATCCTATCCTATCCTATCCTATCCTATCCTATCCTAACCTAACCCAACCTAACCTAACCTGACCTAACCCAACCTAACTTAACCTAACCTAACCCAACCTAACCCAACCTAACGTAATCTAACCTAACCTAACCCAACCTAACCAAACCCAACCTAACCCAACCTAACCTAACCTAACCTAACCCAACCTAACCTAACCTAACCTAACCCAACCTAACCTAACCTAACCTAACCTAACCTAACCTAACGTAACCTAACCTAACATAACCTAACCTAACCCAACCTAACCCAACCTAACCTAACCTAACCTAACCCAACCCAACCTAACCTAACCTAACCTAACCTAACCCAACCTAACCTAACCTAACGTAACCTAAACTAACCTAATCTAACCTAACCCAACCCAACCGAACCCGACCCAACCCAACCCAATCTAACCTAACCCAACCTTACTTAACCTAATCTAACCTAACCTAACCTAACCTAACCTATCCCAACCTAACCTGACTTTGCTCTCAAGATCTGCTATTCCATTAGTTTAGAATTTTAGGTGGAGATAAAAAATTGAGAAAACAATTGAAATAGTTGTGCTATTGTTTTGAAAATGTTAGCAAACACAGTTGCATCCATTTACTAACTGCAGCAGCCTTCAGATGTTAAAAATTCCGATTGTAACAAGAGTTATGAATTTTCAAAATTGTCACTGCACTGAGGTTAGAATTTTAGGTGGAGTTGAAAAATTGGGAAAATAATTTAAATCGTTGTGCTATTGTTTTGAAAATATTACCAAACACAGTTGCATCTATTTACTAACTGCAACAGCCTTCAGATGTTAAAAATTCCGATTGTAACAAGAGTTATGAATTTTCAAAATTATCGCTACACAAAGGTTAGAATTTTAGGTGGAGTTAAAATATTGGGAAAATAAGTGAAATCGTTGTGCTATTGTTTTGAAAATGTTAACAAACACAGTTGCATCTATTTTCTAACTGTAACAGCCTTCAGATGTTAAAAATTCTGTTTGTAACAAGAGTTATGAATTTTCAAAATTGTCGCTGCACTAAGGTTAGAATTTTAGGTGGAGTTAAAAAATTGGGAAAATAATTGAAATCGTTGTGCTATTGTTTTGAAAATGTTAACAAACACAGTTGCATCTATTTTCTAACTGGAACAGCCTTCAGATGTTAAAAATTCCGATTGTAATAAAAGTTATGAATTTTCAAAATTGTTGTTGCACTAAGATTAGAATTTTAGGTGGAGTTAAAAAAATGGGAAAATAATTGAAATCGTTTTGCTATTGTTTTGAAAATGTTAGCAAACACAGTTGCATCTATTTTTTAACTGTAACAGCCTTCAGATGTTAAAAATTCCTATTGTAACAAGAGTTATGAATTTTCAAAATTGTCGCTGCACTAAGGTTAGAATTTTAGGTGGAGTTAAAAAATTGGGAAAATAATTGAAATCGTTGTGCTATTGTTTTTAAAATGTTAACAAACACAGTTGCATCTATTTTTTAACTGTAACAGCCTTCAGATGTTAAAAATTCCTATTGTAACAAGAGTTATGAATTTTCAAAATTGTCGCTGCAGTAAGGTTATAATTTTAGATTGAGTTAAAACATTGGGAAAATAATTGAAATCGTTGTGCTATTATTTTGAAAATATTAGCAAACACAGTTGCATCTATTTACTAACTGCAGCAGCCTTCAGTTGTCAAAAATTCTGATTGTAACAAGAGTTATGAATTTTCAAAATTGTCGCTGCTCTAAGGTTAGAATTTTAGGTGGAGTTAAAAAATTGGGAAAATAATTTAAATCGTTGTGCTATTGTTTTGAAAATGTTAACAAATACAGTTGTATCAATTTTCTAACTGTAACAGCCTTTAGATGTTAAAAATTCCGATTGTAGCAGGAGTTATGAATTTTCAAAATTGTCGCTGCACCAAGGTTAGAATTTTAGGAGTTAAAAAATTGGGAAAATACTTTAAATCGTTGTGCTATTGTTTTGAAAATGTTAGCAAACACAGTTGCATCTATTTACTAACTGTAACAGCCTTCAGTTATTAAAAATTCCGATTGTAGCAAGAGTTATGAATTTTCAAAATTGTCGCTGCAAAAAGGTTAGAATTTTAGGTGGAGTTAAAAAAATGGAAAAATAATTGAAATCGTTGTGCTATTGTTTTGAAAATGTTAGAAAACACAGTTGCATTTATTTTCTAACTGTAACAGCCTTCAGATGTTAAAAATTCCGATTGTAACAAGAGTTATGAATTTTCAAAATTGTCGCTGCAGTAAGGTTATAATTTTAGATTGAGTTAAAACATTGGGAAAATAATTGAAATCGTTGTGCTATTATTTTGAAAATATTAGCAAACACAGTTGCATCTATTTACTAACTGCAGCAGCCTTCAGTTGTCAAAAATTCTGATTGTAACAAGAGTTATGAATTTTCAAAATTGTCGCTGCTCTAAGGTTAGAATTTTAGGTGGAGTTAAAAAAATGGGAAAATAATTGAAATCGTTGTGCTATTGTTTTGAAAATTTTAGCAAACACAGTTGCATCTATTTTATAACTGTAACAGCCTTCAGATGTTAAAAATTCCGATTGTAACAAGAGTATGAATTTTCAAAATTGTCGCTGCACTAAGGTTAGAATTTTAAGTGGAGTTAAAAAATTGGGAAGATAATTGAAATCGTTGTGCTATTGTTTTGAAAATGTTAACAAATACAGTTGCATCTATTTTCTAACTGTAACAGTCTTCAGATGTTAAAATTTTTTATTGTAGTAAGAGTTATGAATTTTCAAAATTGTAAATTGTAAAATATTATGAAATTCTCATTTTAAGCAATTTAAACTTGATAAGGCTTTAACCCCGGAACTTGTATTTTAAAGCACTCGTGAGATAAATGTAATTTACCGCACTCATCCCATCGTTATGCAAATTTCGCACGCGTATCTTAGTAATGCTCTTATCCCATTTGTAATTTATGCAACGAATTTATAGCCTTCAACTTCTTAACGTATTAACAATGTTGTGTTCCAACTTTCGGTAATTTACATTTAAAACTATTTCCAGTATAATCCGAGTGCGTTGTAGTTTGACAAACTAGATTTACGTTGAAATTAAATTCCGAACTTTTTTTTCAAATTTCATTTCGGTCTAATTAACGCGCAATTTAAAGGTGCGGCAAAAAGTTCTTGGAGTGAATTCATTATGTTTGAGACACGCTTTAAAAATTTAAATTGCTTTCCACAATTTGCATCTAGTTTAGGATTTAAAACTGTGTTCATCAAGTTTCCTAAGTCATGCATCTATGAATACAATAGAACTCCAGTATTTGCTGAATGATGGTTGGCATCGTCGTAGGGTTTTTCATAAGAATAAAATGATAGGTGCCCTTAAAGTTGTTAAGTCAATGTGTAGGACAATATATTATTCGACGAAAAATTGTTCAAACAAAAATTCGTTTGTTTAGTTAGTAGTCCTCCTACATTGCCATTACCGGCTAATTTAATACAAATTTAAACGTCATCCTGACAAGATTCAGTTTCAATATGTCTTTAGTTTAAGCGAATAAATGCAAGGTCGAAGGTAAAGTGTGCAAGGATAAATTAAAAAAAAAAACGTATATTGGTATGAGGATTAGGAAGAACCCATGTTGACCGATTAAACCTTTATCGGAAACTTCTACAAACTAGAAACCTTTGAAATTTAAAGTAAGCCCTTAACAATATTAACGGGTACTATTAGAAAACTTGGCCATTTTCTACAATTATGATGTGGCTATTAAAATTTCATCACACTTTGCAATATCAATATTACAGGGTCTTACAATTTATAACTGAAAAATTTGGGCATTTTCTACAATTACGTTGCAGCTGTTAAAATTTCGAACATTTATTCACACATGAATTAGTCATTCCATGTGTTACAGCATCAACTTTATTGACATCTGAAAATCCCAGTTCGCGGATGTCTGACCACAATAAACTACAAATTAGAATCCGAGTTGATGAAACGTGACCACAAATACAAAACCGCATTCGAGTCATACGCACGTACCGCATTCAAGAACACACACACACACACAATACAATTTTCAGTTGAAATGTTTTGCAATGCGCAATCACAATTTATATGTACGTGAACAATTTGTTTAGGAGGTTTCGCAATTTTCTCTTTTTCTGCAGAGACAATATACCCGCGGGGAATTAAATTAATGCGCAAATATGTAAAATGGAATTTGATCACATACACTGTTTGCTCATCTCAATTTTCATTACACCACGCCCACTGAAGTATTTCAGGTGGATATATTTTTAATGGAAAAACCGAAAGTCCAAACGATTTCGCATGTTCTTTTCAAGAGCGACCAGACATACCGAATTATACGTGATGTCTGGTTTGTTGGTAATTAGTTACATTTTTTGGAGTTACTTGTTTATGCACATAAATGTAATCAAGTTTTTTTTGAGGAAACTTGAAAAAGTTATTTACTATTTCTAAACGATAGTCTGTCTAAGAAATTTAATTACAGTTGGCTTAAAACCTCTTAAAAAAATATGCCAACGTGGCGCCATTAACTTTTACCAACCCCCGTATTTTACGAGTCGGCAGTAAAATCGCAAGAAACTGACAGCGGGCAGCCACCCTTTAAATCGAAAGCTACGGCTGCAGAATTTTATATCCTTCCTAAACCATTAGAAGATTTATACAGTTATGCACATCCACGCAGGGAAAAATAATCGTTCATCCGACTGAACGTAAAACGTTAAAGTGCCCCAGCGAAGAAAATGAAAAAAAAAAAAAACGTATACCGGTTTTCCTGATTTTAGAGGAAATTAAAATTTCACTAAGACTACGGATATTTCCTCAAATCAATAAATAATTTATTAGGTAATTATTTACCAATGGGGAGCACCTTCTAATAACCTAAAAAGGATCATTCGACGCGTTTTTGCAAGACAAACTTTTTCCTTCGATAAAATCGGCGCTCTTTGTTCATTAAAAAGTTATTAACAACACAAGATTAAAAATTGAAATATAAATTGTCGATACTGTGTATCTGAGAAAATTTAGAAAGTTTCAAGTCGATAGTAGTTATTTTTATATTTTTTTCACGCCTCCAAAATTATTTAATTTTTTTAGCAACTTTCTCTTTCGAAGTATGAAATTATTTCCAAATGTAGGGACGAGGGATTTGTTGTTTTTACGGAATCTTTACGTGGCATACATTCTGAGAAAATTTTGGAAATTTTCAAGTCGATGGCAGTTGTTTTTATATTTTTTTCACGCCTCCAAAATTATTTCATTTTTTTAGCAACTTTCTCTTTCGAAGTATGAAATTATTTCCAAATGTAGGGGCGAGGGATTTGTTGTTTTTACGGAATCTGTACGTGGCATGCATTCTGAGAAAATTTGGAAATTTTCAAGTCCATGGCAGTTGTTTTTATATTTTTTCACGCTTCCAAAGTTATTTCAATTTTTTAGCAACTTTCTCTTTCGAAGCATGAAATTATTTCCAAATGTAGGGGCGAGGGATTTGTTATTTCGACGGAAGCTATATGTAGCATGCATTCTGAGAAAATTTGGAAATTTTCAACTCGATGGCAGTTGTTTTTATATTTTTTTCACACCTCCAAAATTATTTCAATTTTTTAGCAACTTTCTCTTTCGAAGCATGAAATTATTTCCAAATGTAGGGGCGAGGGATTTGTGGTTTCGACGGAAGCTATATGTGGCATGCATTCTGAGAAAATTTGGAAATTTTCAACTCGATGGCAGTCGTTTTTATATTTTTTTCACGCTTCCAAAATTATTTCAATTTTTTAGCAACTTTCTCCTTCGAAGTATGAAATTATTTCCAAATGTGAGGGCGAGGGATTTGTTGTTTTTACGGAATCTGTACGTGGCATGCATTCTGAGAAAATTTGGAAATTTTCAACTCGATGGCAGTCGTTTTCAAATTTTTTTCACGCCTCCAAAATTATTTCAATTTTTTAGCAACTTTTTCTTTCGAAGCATGAAATTATTTCCGAATGTAGGGGCGAGGGATTTGTTGTTTTTACGGAATCTGTACGTGGTATGTATTCTGAACAAAATTGGAAATTTCCAAGTCGATGGCACTTGTTTTTATATTTTTTTACGCCTCCAAAACTATTTCAATTTTTTAGCAACTTTATCTTTCAAAGTATGAAATTATTTTCAAATGCAGGGGCGAGGGATTCGTTGTTTTTACGGAATCTGTACGTGGTATGCATTCTGAGATAATTTGGAAATTTTCAAGTCGATGGCAGTTGTTTTTATATTTTTTTCACGCCTCCAAAATTATTTCAATTTTTTAGGAACTTTCTCCTTCGAAGTATGAAATTATTTCCAAATGTAAGGGCGAGGGATTTGTTGTTTTTACGGAATCTGTAAGAGGCATGCATTCTGAGAAAATTTGGAAATTTTCAACTCGATGGCAGTCGTTTTTAAATTTTTTTCACGCCTCCAAAATTATTTCAATTTTTTAGCAACTTTTTCTTTCGAAGCATGAAATTATTTCCGAATGTAGGGGCGAGGGATTTGTTGTTTTTACGGAATCTGTACGTGGTATGTATTCTGAACAAAATTGGAAATTTCCAAGTCGATGGCACTTGTTTTTATATTTTTTTACGCCTCCAAAACTATTTCAATTTTTTAGCAACTTTATCTTTCAAAGTATGAAATTATTTTCAAATGCAGGGGCGAGGGATTCGTTGTTTTTACGGAATCTGTACGTGGTATGCATTCTGAGATAATTTGGAAATTTTCAAGTCGATGGCAGTTGTTTTTATATTTTTTTCACGCCTCCAAAATTATTTAAATTTTTTAGCAACTTTCTCTTTCGAAGTATGAAATTATTTCCAAATGTAAGGGCGAGGGATTTGTTGTTTTTACAGAATCTTTACGTGGCATGCATTCTGAGAAAATTTTGGAAATTTTCAAGTCGATGGCAGTTGTTTTTATATTTTTTTCACGCCTCCAAAATTATTTCAATTTTTTAGCAACTTTCTCTTTCGAAGTATGAAATTATTTCCAAATGTAAGGGCGAGGGATTTGTTGTTTTTACAGAATCTTTACGTGGCATGCATTCTGAGAAAATTTTGGAAATTTTCAAGTCGATGGCAGTTGTTTTTATATTTTTTTCACGCCTCCAAAATTATTTCAATTTTTTAGCAACTTTCTCTTTCGAAGTATGACATTATTTCTAAACGTAGAGGCGAGGGATTTGTAGTTCTTGCAGAATCTATATTTGGTATATATTTTGAAAAAAATTGTTTTTGAGCAGTGACGTCATCCATTTTTTTAAAATGATAACCCCCTATTTTTATTCCTGATTTTGAAACATAACGTAAAAATGTCTTACATAAGAAATTTTTCGATTAATTTTTTTTGTTTTATTTCAAAATTACCAAAGCCAACTATGATCATGTATATAATAATTGACTACTTGTGTAAATTGTCACTTGTTTGTGTGTACATTTGCGAAACGATGTTAAAAATAAACTGAATGGAGGCATTATTGATAATGTTTTAATTGCCTGAAATTGCATTAAAAGCTTTTCACGCTAACGAGTGTTTGTGGGTGGTTAATTACGACATATTTAGTCCTCGTGTATGTACTATTTAATTTAATCAATTTGTTCATTTATGGAAAATATTTGAAACTGCATTACCTATTGTTGGAATGCTGGAATGGGTTTAGAGTAAATACCCGGCGTTCGTCGATTGCAAAATGAACTTTTTATTGTTGATAAATAATTTAATGTTCGATGTAAATGATACATTGAAATTGTTTTTAAAGTTTTAAATAATTGTTTTGAAAGTTTAAAATAAATGTTTTATTTCGAGATAAATAAATATACTTCATATTTTTTTATGGCATAGGAAACTAGTTCATTCAGCCAGAGTTTCATTTAACTGTGTATTTTGATTTGTAAATATTTATTCATTTATATATTAAATAATGAGTGGGGGGACATACACTGAACATCTATGGACCAGCATGGCCACTTCTTCGTTCCGAAAAAGTGACCGCACGGATGGGATTCAAACCCACGACCACGAGGCCCGTGAGCAGGTGCTCTACTCACTAGGCCACCGCGGCCCCATACTCCATATTGTATTTATATATTTCAACTAATTATGTAAGCAAGTGAAACTCGAAGAAAATATTAAATTAAAACAACTGCTTTCTATTTAAAGTTTTCAAAATGTACCCATAACTCATGCAGTGAAAATAAAAAAAAAAATTTGGTCGTTGGATTTTGAAATATTTTAATTTCAAACCGAATGACCAGTTGTGAAAAAAAAATACAAAAACAACTGCTATCGATTGGCAAAATTTACCCATAAATCATGTTTATTTATGGTTCAGTGAAAATTACAAATATGTTGTCCTTGAATTTTAAGAGATTTGAATTTTAAACTGAATCACAAGTGAAAATTTTAGAAACTTTCGAGACTCGAAATAAATATAGAAAAACAACTGCTATCTATTTTAAGTTTATAATATTTACTCATTGCTCATTATCACTTATGGTTCAGTAATAATTACAAAAAATTTGTCCTTGAATTTTAAATTATTTTAATTTTAAACCGAGTGACAAGACGTAAAACTTTTAATAATAATAATAATAATAATAATAATAAACTTTATTTCTCATTTATAAACATTACATAAATACTTCATAATGGAATAATATAATAATAAATTTTGAGACTCGAAAAAAATATGTAAAAACAACTGCTACCGATTTTAAATGCTTTAAATTTACTCATAACTCATGCATGTTTACGGTTCAGTGAAAATCAACAAGATGTTTTTCTTGGATTTTGAGAAAAACTCGAAAAAAAAAATTAAAAACAACTGATATCGATTTGAAATTTTTAAAATTTAACCATAACTTATATTTATTTATGGTACAGTCAAAATCTGAGAGATTTTGTGATTGAATTTTGAGTAATTTTAATTTTAAGCCGAATGCAAAGTTGTGGGAATTTTAAAAACTTTCGAGACTCGAAAAGAAATTAAAAAACAACTGATATCAATTTGAAATTTCTAAAATCTAACCATAACTCATGCTTATTTATGGTACAATTAAAATCTGAAAGATTTTGTGATTTAATTTTGAGTTATTTTAATTTTTTAAAACGAATGCAAAATTGAGGGAATTTTAGAAACTTTCGAGACTCGAAAAAAATTCGAAAACAACTGATATCGATTTGAAATTTCTGAAATTGGACCATAGCTGATGGTTATTTATGATACAGTCAAAGTCTGAAAGATATTGTGATTGAATTTTGAGTTTTTTTAAATTTTAAACCGAATGCAAAGTTGTGGGAATTTTAGAAACTTTCGAGACTCGAAAAAAATTAAAAAACAACTGATATCGATTTGAAATTTCTAAAATTTGACCATAGCTCATGGTTATTTATGGTACAGTCAAAATCTGAAAGATTTTTTGATTAAATTTTAAGTTATTTTAATTTTAAACCGAATGCAAAGTTGTGGGAATTTTAGAAACTTTTGAGACTCGAAAAAAATTCAAAAACAACTGATATCGGTTTGAAATTTCTAAAATGTACCCATAGCTCATGCTTATTTATGGTATAGTCAATATCTGATAGATTTTGTGGTTGAATTTTGAGTTATTTTAATTTTAAACCGAATGACAAGTTGTAAAAATTTTAGAAACTTTCGAGACTCGAAAAAAATATAAAAACAACTGCTACCGATTTTAAATGTCTAAAATTTAACCATAGCTCATGTTTATTTATGGTACAGTCAAAATCTGAAAGATTTTGTGATTGAATTTTGTGTTATTTTAATTTTAAACCGAATGCAAAGTTGTGGGAATTTTAGAAACTTTCGCGACTCGAAAAATATTCAAAAACAACTGATATCGATTTGAAATTTCTAAAATTTAACCATAACTCATGCTTATTTATGGTACTGTCAAAATTTGAAAGATTTTGTGATTGAATTTTGAGTTATTTTAATTTTAAACCGAATGCAAAGTTGTGGGAATTTTAGAAACTTTCGAGATTCGAAAAAAATTAAAAAAACAACTGATATCGATTTGAAATTTTTAAAATTGAACCGTAACTCATGCTTATTTATGGTACAGTCAAAATCTGAAAAATCTTGTAATTGAATTTTGAGTTATTTTAATTTTAAACCGAATGGAAAGTTGTGGGAATTTTAGAAACTTTCGAGACTCGAAAAAAAATTCAAAAACAACTGATATCGATTTGAAATTTCTAAAATTTAACCATAACTCATGCTTATTTATGGTACAGTCAAAATCTGAAAGATTTTGTGATTGAATTTTGAGTTATTTTAATTTTAAACCGAATGCAAAGTTGTGGGAATTTTAGAAACTTTCGAGACTCGAAAAAAATTCAAAAACAACTGATGTCGATTTGAAATTTCTAAAATGTAACCATAAGTCATGCTTATTTATGGTACAGTCAAAATCTGAAAGATTTTGTGATTGCATTTTGTGTTATTTTAATTTTAAACCGAATGCAAAGTTGTGGGAATTTTAAAAACTTTCGAGACTCGAAAAAAAATTCAAAAACAACTGATATCGATTTGAAATTTCTAAAATGTAACCATAAGTCATGCTTATTTATGGTACAGTCAAAATCTGAAAGATTTTGTGATTGCATTTTGTGTTATTTTAATTTTAAACCGAATGCAAAGTTGTGGGAATTTTAAAAACTTTCGAGACTCGAAAAAAAATTCAAAAACAACTGATATCGATTTGAAATTTCTAAAATGTAACCATAAGTCATGCTTATTTATGGTACAGTCAAAATCTGAAAGATTTTGTGATTGCATTTTGTGTTATTTTAATTTTAAACCGAATGCAAAGTTGTGGGAATTTTAAAAACTTTCGAGACTCGAAAAAAAATTCAAAAACAACTGATATCGATTTGAAATTTCTAAAATGTAACCATAAGTCATGCTTATTTATGGTACAGTCAAAATCTGAAAGATTTTGTGATTGCATTTTGTGTTATTTTAATTTTAAACCGAATGCAAAGTTGTGGGAATTTTAAAAACTTTCGAGACTCGAAAAAAAATTCAAAAACAACTGATATCGATTTGAAATTTCTAAAATTTAACCATAACTCATGCTTATTTATGGTACAATCAAAATCTGAAAAATTTTGTGACTGAATTTTGAGTTATTTTAATTTTAAACCGAATGACAAGTTGTAAAAATTTTAGAAACTTTCGAGACTCGAAAAAAATATAAAAACAACTGCTACCGATTTCAAATTTCTAAAATTTAACCATAACTCATGCTTATTTATGGTACAGCCAAAATCTGAAAGATTTTGTGATTGAATTTTGAGTTATTTTAATTTTAAACCGAATGCAAAGTTGTGGGAATTTTAGAAACTTCCGAGGCTCGAAAAAAATTCAAAAACAACTGATATCTATTTGAAATTTCTAAAATGTAACCATAACTCATGCTTATTTATGGTACAGTCAAAATCTAAAAGATTTTGTGATTGCATTTTGAGTTATTTTAATTTTAAACCGAATGCAAAGTTGTGGGAATTTTAGAAACTTTCGAGACTCGAAAAAAATTCAAAAACAACTGATATCGATTTGAAATTTCTTAAATTTAACCATAACTCATGCTTATTTATGGAACAGTCAAAATCTAAAAGATTTTGTGATTGAATTTTGAGTTATTTTAATTTTAAATCGAATGCAAATTTGTGGGAATTTTAGAAACTTTCGAGACTCGAAAAAATTCAAAAACAACTGATATCATTTTAAAATTTCTAAAATTTAACCATAACTCATGTTTATTTATGGTACAGTCAAAATCTGAGAGATTTTGTGATTGAATTTTAAGTTATTTTAATTGTAAACCGAATTTGTGAAAATTTTAATAAATTTTGAGACTCGAAAAAAAAACTGCTATCGATTTAAGGTTTATAAAATTTACTCATTTACTCGCTCTGAAGTGATAATTTGCTAAGATACCTTTGCGAAGGAAGCTGGGGTACCGATAAGGCATGGCAAGGAGTTTATTGTTTCGGTTAGTGTTATAACCAATATTTTGTAATCTGACTTTTAATATTTATAGACAAATAGATGAATGAAGCGGGATGTTAATTATAATTGGAATATCACGTAACGTATAAGTTATAATAATGTTACATTTGACATCTACATGTGCTCTATGTATTCGTAATGGGTGGTAAAAACAGTTCGTAATTAATCAATTACAAAGTGATAGGTAAATGAATATTGTTATAACCCTCTTCAATGAGTTGATAAGATACACCGTTTAGTATAATAAATTATTGTAACTATGGTCGGCTTTTATGCAATTAGCGGTTTCCATGGCCGGTCCGATTTATCCGCAATCGTGCTCCTCCCGAGCAGTTTACTTCATTTAATATCCTCATTACCTAGCAACTTCGGATTTACGATCGTGCCTGATGGCCCTTAGGCCCCAACATCGACCGGCTGAGCGTATGTAACACTTGACCTACCGAGTGTGTCCGACCATTAACTTCCCGCAGAGTGTTTCATTGTTTACCAAATTGAGACAATTTATCTGCTTTACGAGTCAAGTTGACAATTGCCGACGCCAGATGCCTCTTGATTGAACGCAGCGCCAAAATTTTAAAAATATTTGATTGCATTGTGGAAATTTGTTACCGAATGACCAAAAACAGAAAAAAATGTTAATCAATTAATAAAAATTTGTCCATTTAAAGAAGAAGATTTTTATAGAAGAAGCTTGTGAAACTAGTTTAGATTTGATTCATAGTTTCTGAATTGAGGCTGTTCGAAGTAGTTCACGAACCTGAACCAGAACATTAATTTAAAAAAAAATAGTTTCTGAAAAATTGCGATAATTGATTTTGTAATTTTAATTTATTTCGAGCTTATTACAAGTTTGATTACCGCAAAAACAATAAAGATTGTGGAGAATTGCATGTGCTAATTAATGATAAAACTACTCCGATTGAGTTGAATTATTTTTTAATCTTCTCTCTCATTTCGTATCCGGCGATAAAACTTTTTAATGTTTCATTAAAATAATAATTACTGCAACATCTGAGCCACCAAGAGACGTCTTCTTAAATCCATAATTCCGAACCGCAGAGGGGAATTTATCGCCTTCTCGGGATTATTCAGGAAACGCTCTGTCTCTGTTTCTGCTCTCAGCCCTTGGGCATACACGCAAACCAGCCGTCCTTCTTGTTTCCACTTTTGCGTGGGCGTCTTTGTGCCAGTTATTGTAATAGTTGGATGTACACAGACGCCGATGTTTCGCAGAAGTTTCAAAGGAGTGGTTTGTGTAATGAAGAGAAAATCAAATTGATGTTGAGTAAGCTGTTTATCTAAACTGTCTATTTAATAACAGTCTAAGTTTAATTTCACTTTACAAAATCCTTTCCAGAACTTAATAACAAATAATAATACCTTTATGTACACTGGTAATTTCGACCATTTTCAACCCGCTATAACTCGGGGTATTTTCAATCGATTTTGATGAATCTTTGAGGGTGAAAAACTTTGAAGTGTCTTCTTTAAAGTCATTCATGCGAACTTAAGCGTAAATAAGTCACAAATATTCTAACAGACTCTGTTTATAATATTAAATAATAAAATAGGACACAGATTTTTCATTTAAATAAGTTTTTTTGAATTTTTAATTTTTCAGATTTTGAACCACAGTAGTGACTAAACGAAGACTCTAAATCGAACTCATTTTAAAAATACGTGTTTCTTATGTGCAAATTAGTGGGATTTAAAAAATTCATAAAATTGGCAATTTAAAATTTTTGGCGAAAACTTGAAATTTTTTCTTTGTAATTTTTACTTCAAAATTGCATTTAAAATCATTTGCTGAAAGAACCACTCGTTTCTATACGTCATCATAAAGATCTCATCGAGACCTATCAGAAAATATACTTGCGCAAGAACAAATGTCAATTTGAAGACCGTTGGCGCGTTCTCAAAGGAAACTCGAAAATGAAAAAATCGGAAAAATCATTCTAGACCATTAAAGTGCACATTCTATTTCATCAGAAGAACGAGAAAAATCATTTTTAATTGGATGTAATTTATTCAAGAACCAATAAACTATTATTATTGTTATTATTATAATATATTTCTCGACCTGATTTATATGCACTGTTTCGAACGTAATTTCCTTTAATACGACATTATCATTTCAGCGCTTTGTTCCTCGCGTTATTTCCTTCGTGGAAACGAAACAGGAAATATTCCGTTTAGTTGTTAAACTTGATTGGTCGCGAATACAGAGAAATTGTCTGCTCTGCGGTGAAATGCGATATTTAAGGGATTTAAGCAGAAACCTGTAACACGTTTCGGTCTAAAGCAGGGATTGTGGCATAATTACATTAACATCAGCGACAATTTTATCGCAAACGGTTGTAAATATTTGATAACCTTAATGGTGTGTTCTGCATCGCCTCAGGTACATAAAGCTTTTGTTTGTCATAGGGGAGATAATTATGTTTTGATGGGGGTGTAAATTTACTTGTTTAGAAAAACAAAGCCGATGGAAATAAATTGTGTTCTTACTTGGATTGCTTTATTAAAACAATGTGGTTTTATAAAGGGTGTAATACAAAATAGACTCACCCCTACTGTTTTTTTTTTAATTAATTGAGATATCAATATGAAATTTGTTAGGGTTACACTAAAAGCCAACTGGAATTTAGTGGTCATCAAAAAAAAAGATATTATTTTTGAAATTTTAAACGGATTTTTTTTCTATGCAATCAAAGATTGGGAAATTTGTAAAAAAATAATCCATCAAGGAATTTGATTTTAAAGCTCAAAATGTATTCAAAAATTATACGTTTTTGATTTACCAATAAAATAATTGCCAAATCCTGGACGGTAATAAAATGACAACAATCCAAACTTGAACTGAAAAATCGAAAAATGCATTCAAAGATTGGAAAATTTGTAAAAAAATAATTTATCAAGGAATTCGCTGGCAAAGCTCAAAATGTATTAAGAAATGATACATTTTTGATTTACCAATCAAATAATTGCCAAATCTTGGACGGCAACAAAATGACAAGAATTCAAACTTGAACTGGAAAAGTGCACTCGAAGATTGGGAAATTTGTAAAAAAATAATCCATTAAGGAATTTGCTTCAAAACCTCAAAATGTATTAATAAATGATACGTTTTTGATTTACCAATAAAATAATTACCAAATCCTGGACGGCAACAAAATGCCAAGAATCCAAAATTGAACTGGAAAATCGAAAAGTGCATTCGAAGATTGGGAAATTTGTAAAAAAATAATCCATTAAGGAATTCGCTTCCAAAGCTCAAAATATATTCAAAAATCATACGTTTTTGATTTACCAATAAAACAATTGCCAAATTCTGGATAGCAACAAAATGACAAAAATCCAAACTTAAACTGGAAAATCGAAAAGTGCATTCAAAGATTGGAAAATTTGTAAAAAAATAATCAATCAAGGAATTTGCTTCCAAAGCTCAAAATGTATTCAAAAATCATACGTTTTTGATTTACCAATAAAACAATTGCCAAATCCTGGATAGCAACAAAATGACAAAAATCCAAACTTGAACTGGAAAATTGAAAAGTGCATTCAAAGATTGGGAAATTTGTAAAAAAATAATCCATCAAGGAATTTGCTTCGAAAGCTCAAAATGTAATAAAAAATGATACGTTTTTGATTTACCAATAAAATAATTGCCAAATCCTGGATAGCAACAAAATGACAAAAATCCAAACTTGAACTGGAAAATTGAAAAGTGCATTCAAAGATTGGGAAATTTGTAAAAAAATAATTAATCAAGGAATTTGTTTCCAAAGCTCAAAATGTATTCAAAAATCATATGTTTTTAATTTACCAATAAAACAATTGCCAAATCCTGGATAGCAACAAAATGACAACAATCCAAACTTGAATTGAAAAATCGAAAACTGCATTAAAAGATTGGGAAATTTGTAAAAAAATAATTCATCAAGGAATTTGCTTCCAAAGCTCAAAATGTATTCAAAAATGATACGTTTTTGATTTACCAATGAAACAATTGCCAAATCCTGGACGGCAACAAAATGACAACAATCCAAACTTGAACTGGAAAATCGAAAACTGCATTCAAAGATTGGAAAATTTGTAAAAAAAAATTCTATCAAGGAATTTGCTTCCAAAGCTCAAAATGTATTAAAAAATGATACGATTTTGATTTACTAATAAAACAATTACCAAATCTTGGACGGAAGTAAAATTAAAACAATCCAAACTTAAACTAAAAAATCGAAAGATGCATTCAAAGATTGGGAAATTTGTAAAAAAGTAATCCATCGAGGAATTCGCTTCCAAATCTCAAAATGTATTAAGAAATGATACGTTTTTGATTTATCAATCAAATAATTGCCAAATCCTGGACTGCAACAAAATGACGACAATCCAAACTTGAACTGTAAAATCGAAAAATCGATTAAAAAAATAAAATAAAATAAAGTACATCCTGACTTACTAACTTTCTTTCCCATTTTCTCTAGATGAAATTTTTTAACGCCAATCAATTTATTTCGTTCTTCTGATAAAGAAAATTGTATTACATAAAGGTCTAAAGAAAGTTGATTTTTTCGATTTTTTCCATTTTCGAGTTTTTTTTTACTGACGTGTCACGGGCTTTAAACTGACATATGTTGTTGCGCAAGTAATTTTTTTGGATGGCCTTGAAGAGATCTTTATGGTGATGTATAGAAACACCCCGAATCGACTCAGTGGTTTCTTCAGGAAATTATTTCAAATGCAATTTTTGGGAAAAAGTAAGAGGGAAAAGAGTCCCGATAAAAAGTCCTGATAAGAAGACCTGAAAAAATTCTTGACAAAGAAATGTCTTGAAAAACAGGTCCTTCGAAAAGACCAGAAATAAAGTCCTGAAAAAAAAGTATACAAAAAAATATCCTGAAATAAATTTTTTTTGGAAATAAATTCTTGAAGAAAGATTCCTGTTACGAAGTTGTGAAAAAGTGCGGTGAAAAAAATCGTAAAAAAGGTACTTCAAAAAGAGTCTTGAAAAATTAAGTCTTCATATAAAACACCAGAAATAACTGTCCTTAAAAAAATCCTGAAGAAAGTCCGAAAAAGAGACCTGAAAAAAGAGTCCTGACAAAGAAATGTCTTGAAAAACAGGAGACCAGAAGTAAAGTCCTGAAAGAAAGTTCTGAAAAAAGAGTTCCGACAAAAAAATATCCCGAAATAAATTGTATGTGTATGCGTACGTAACGTTTATCAATGTCTATGTCGCGTATCTGTACATTTCTTTGAATAAACTATATTTTGAATTGATTTGATTTGAATTTTTTTGGAAATAAATTCTTGAAAAAAGATTCCCGTTAAAAGTTGTGAAAAAGAGCGGTGGAAAAAATCGTAAAAAAGTACTTCAAAAAGAGTCTTGAAAAATTAAGTCTTCATATAAAACACCAGAAATAAATGTCTTTAAAAAAATCCTGAAGAAAGTCCGAAAAAGAGTCCTAAAAAAATCCCGAAGGAAGGTCTTTAAGTAAGTCCTGAAAAAAGTCCCGAAAAGGAGTCCCAAAAAAAATCCTGGAGGAAGGTCCTAAAATAAGTCGTGAAAAAGGTCCCGAAAAAGAGTCCCAAAAAAATCCCTAAGGAACGTCCTAAAGTAAGTCCTGAAAGAAGTCCCGAAAAACAGTCCCAAAAAAATCCCGAAGCAAGGTTCTGAAGTAAGTCCTGAAAAAAGTCCCGAAAAAGAGTCCCAAAAAGAATCCCGGAGGAAAGTCCTAAAATAAGTCCTGAAAAAGAGTCCCAAAAAAATCCCGAAGGAAGGTCCTGAAGTAAGTCCTGAAAAAAGTCCCGAAAAACAGTCCCAAAAAAATCTCGAAGCAAGGTTCTAAACTAAGTCCTGAAAGAAGTCCCGAAAAAGAGTTCCAAAAAAATCCCGAAGGAAGGTCCTAAAGTCCAGGTTCTAAACTAAGTCCAGAAAAAGTTCCGAAAAAGAATCCTGATAAAATGTACTGAAAAATGTCCAATAATAACAGTCTTGGAAAAGAGCTTTGATAATAAAAATCGTAAAAAACTCCTAAAAAACATTTCTGTAATAATATTCTTAAAAAGATCATTAAAAAAGACCTGAAAAAGTTCCAAAGAAATTGTCCTGAAAAAATCCCAAAAAGTGTCTTAAACCGAACGAGAAGTCCTGAAAATTAATCCTATAAAAAATGTCCTGAAATATAGCACTAAAAAAATTCCTGTAAAAATTTTTTTTTCTGAAAAATGTAATAAAGAAAATTCTGAAAAGAATCCTGAAAAGAAGTCCTGAACAAGAGGTTCTTAAGAAAATTCGATAAAGACGAATTTATTTAATGCTTGTTGCAACAAGTGAGGTTGTTTCAAATTTATTTTGGTTCTTAAGAAAGTCTCCAAAAAGTCCCGAAAAAAAGTCCCAGAAGAACAGTCCTGGAAATAAAGTTTTGAAAAAAGAGTCCTGATAAAAGCCGTGAAAAAAGTCCTGAAAAATAGTCTTCATACAAAATACCAGAAATAAATGTCCCGAAAAGGACAAATAAGTTCTGAAAAAAGTTCAGAAAAGGAGTCCTGAAGAAATTGTCCTGAAAAAATCCCAGAAAGTGTCTTGAACGGAATGAGAAGCCCAGAAAATTAATCCCATAAAAATGTCCTGAAATATAGCACTGAAAAAACTACTGTAAAAGAGGCTTGAAAAAAAATTCCAGAAGAAATATTTCTGAAAAATGTAATGAAGAAAATTCTGAAAAGAATTCGGAAAAGAAGTTTTGAACAAGGGGTTCTCAAGAAAATTCGATAAAGACGAATTTATTTAATGCTTCTGCAACAAGTAAGGTTGTCTCAAATTTATTTTGGTTCTTAAGAAAGTCTCCAAAAAGTCCCGAAAAAAAAATCCTAGGAGAACAGTCCTGGAAATAAAGTTTTGAAAAAAGAGTCCTGATAAAAGCCGTAAAAAAAGTCCTGTAAAATAGTCTTCATACAAAATACCAGAAATAAATGTTCCGAAAAAGAGTCCTAAAATATGTTCTGAAGAAAGATCAGAAAAAGAGTACTGATGAAATATTATACAAAAATTGTCCTGTAGAAAATAACATTTTTAAAAAATAAACGAAAAAATTACTGAAAAAATGAATTATTAAATCAAAATTATCACAATTTCAATTACACGCAAAAAAACAATTATTTCTTTAAAAAATACATAAAACTTTAACATCAATAATAATAATAATATAATTATTGTTGTCAGTAACTATAGTTTTACACAAGTCAAGAAATATGCGAGTGACAGTAAATCACAGTAAAAATAAAATCATAATTAAAGTACAATAATTATGATCTAGTTGACAATACAAGTACAATTTAAAATGAGGCTAATATTAATAATAAAAATAGCAATTATTAAAAGAATATAAATTTAAGACTTTATATTTTATTAAATCTTTGCCGAGATTTTTCACGGGCGATCGCTTGTACAATATTAAATGTTCAATTACTTGCAGCAAATTAAATGTGAATTGCTACCTCTTGCTGTATAGTAATTAAGAAGAGCCTTAAAAATTCAAACAAACGTCTTTACAAGATTCAGTTTCAATTCGTCTTTAGTTTAAGAGAATTATTGTAAGGTCGTAGGTAAAGTATAGTACACAACGCGAGTTCTAACGCAATTATGCGCATGTGAAATTGTGTTACTCGCCGCTACTAATTTCTTTCGCTTGCGCTTAATGTGCTATTTACAACTCTAGTTATATATTATATTTTTTTAATAAACTAAATAAGGGTAGTAACGTTACCTTAATTTATTTTTATAGTAAATAGAATGTGTTTGGTGTAAAAAGTCTTTCCCGTAAGTATTTTATAACAAACATTTTATTCTGGATAAGAAGTCAATATGTATACACTGATTTAACAATCGGCTCGAAGATAAATAGACTTTTCACTTTCGTCTCGCCGATTCCGATTCGCACGTAACAACGGAAGGGCGACGCAGATTGCGGAAAATCGTCGGAATGTAATTAATTCCGCATCTCGCGTTCGGTTTCCATTCGATGCCGAAATTAATTTATCTAGTGAATTGTTGATAACCATGCAAATACCTCGTCGGGCCCGTCGTAATCAGCACCATTGTGCGTCGGGTTATTAAGTTTCGCATAATTATTGTTTGCTGCTGGTAAATGAATTTAGAACGCTAATTACGAATTTATTTCAGCCAATAAATTGTTCATTATTAAAAGCTGATTGCAACTAAATGTAAATTAAAGAATTCAATAACCAACTGTTTTTAAGTAAAATTTTAGGTTTTTAAATAGGAACGTTTTTTGTTGTTTATCACTAGATGTCACTTCAACAAAGCTTCACTAATTAATTCCTATACTAATTAATCAAATGAGTTATTTGGTATTTATGGTCTTAAAAAGCTCCCCATCAATAATAATTAACAAAACAAATTTTTTTTTCAAATTTAAAAATCCAGGGCTGAAAGGGATAAAGTAATATAATCATGGAAAAATATACCCGTAAAACTAATTTTAAATTATCGGCGCACGTACATACAAACTTGTTAGCTTTCATTTTCAAACATTTCTTAAGTTACCTTTATGTAATTTATTTTTGTTGATCAGTGTTTAAACGTTCTAAGGGCGCCAACTAAAGTTGATTTCTGTAAATTTCCACTAATTACCCTTGTAATACATGTTGCAATTCATGTTAAGCCCCAGGCATATGCTGTTTATCATCACAATCACCAATTTAGATAAATACGTTAATCAAACTGCCAAAATCGAATGCGGTCTAATTACTAAAACCTGATAATAGCGTTATCAACACAAACGGGTTATACTATATTAGATTTAGTGTTGCAATCAAAGCACAAAATTAATTTGTACTATACGCATGTGTTGGTATATACAGGACTTGTATCTTAACACTGCACATACTATTGTTAACTCCTATGTTCAATCGTAAAATAACCACATCAACGCAAGACATTTAATTTAAATTTTATGCAACCAAGTACACAAAAGTGACAGTGACACAGCTTAACGTTTTACGAATAAAGTAAGGTTGATTAAATTAAACCCTACGATTTTTATTAAGAGTTGATTTTTTCTATTTTTTTCCATTTTCGAGTTTTCTTTGCTGACGCGTCACGGGCTTTAAGTTGACATTTGTTCTTGCGAAAGTACATTTTCCGAGGCGTCTTGAAGAGATCTTTCCAGTGATGCGCAGAAACCCCGAATCGAACCAGTGGTTTCTTCAGGAAATTACTTCAAAGCCAATTTTTCAGAAAAAGTAAGAAGGGGGTACCCTTGGGTAGATTTTCAGGTTTTTGTCAAAAATTAAAAATCACCAATTTTAATTGAATCCGACTAATTGACATACAAGGAGTACAGATTTGTAAACCGCGTTCAATTTGGAGTTTTCGTTTAGCCGCTACTGCCGATCAAAGTCTGAAAAATCAATTATTTTTTTAAATTTTCTAAAATGTTCATGGTGACTGACTAATTTTGTTGCTATTGAAGATAGCTGAAATTTTTTAACGGCAATCAATTTCTCTCGTTTTTCTGATGAAAAAGAGGTAAAATTCAATAGTCTACGATGATTATTAAGAAAGTTGCATTTTTTAACAAATTTCCAAGGGGTTTAGTCATGTCTTTTTTCCACGTTTTTGACAAAAAATTATTAATATCTAATCCGACTAATTGACGAACGAGGAGCTCAGATTTGCAAACCGCGTTCAATTTGGAGTTTTCGTTTAGCCGCTACGGCCGATCAAATTCTGAAAAATCAATTATTTTATTTAATTTTCCAAAATGTTCATAGTGACTGACTAATTTTTTTGCTATTGAAGATAGCTCAATTTTTTTAACGGCAATCAATTTCTCTCGTTTTTCTGATGAAAAAAAGGTAAAATTCAATAGTCTACGATGACTATTAAGAAAGTTGCATTTTTTAACAAATTTCCAAGGGGTTTACTAATGTCTTTTTTCCACGTTTTTGACAAAAAATTATTAATATCTAATCAGACTAATTGACGTACGAGGAGCTCAGATTTGCAAACCGCGTTCAATTTGGAGTTTTCGTTTAGCCGCTACGGCCGATCAAACTTTGAAAAATCAATTATTTTATTTAATTTTCTAAAATGTTCATAGTGACTGACTAATTTTTTGCTATTGAAGATAGCTCAATTTTTTTAACGGCAATCAATTTCTCTCGCTTTTCTGATGAAAAAAGGTAAAATTCAATAGTCTACGATGATTATTAAGAAAATTGCATTTTTTAACAAATTTCCAAGGGGTTTACTCATGTCTTTTTTCACGTTTTTGTCAAAAAATTAAAAATCTCTAATCCGACTAATTGACGTACGAGGAGCTCAGATTTGCAAACCGCGTTCAATTTGGAGTTTTCGTTTAGCCGCTACGGCCGATCAAAGTCTGAAAAATCAATTATTTTATTTAATTTTCTAAAATGTTCATAGTGACTGACTAATTTTTTTGCTATTGAAGATAGCTCAATTTTTTTAACGGCAATCAATTTCTCTCGTTTTTCTGATGAAAAAAAGGTAAAATTCAATAGTCTACGATGACTATTAAGAAAGTTGCATTTTTTAACAAATTTCCTAGGGGTTTACTCATGTCTTTTTTTCGTATTTTCATCAAAAATTAAAAATCTCTAATCCGACTAATTGACGCACGAGGAGCTCAGATTTGCAAACCGCGTTCAATTTGGAGTTTTCGTTTAGCCGCTACGGCCGATCAAAGTCTGAAAAATCAATTATTTTATTTAATTTTCTAAAATGTTCATAGTGACTGACTAATTTTTTTGCTATTGAAGATAGCTCAATTTTTTTAACGGCAATCAATTTCTCTCGCTTTTCTGATGAAAAAAGGTAAAATTCAATAGTCTACGATGATTATTAAGAAAATTGCATTTTTTAACAAATTTCCAAGGGGTTTACTCATGTCTTTTTTCACGTTTTTGTCAAAAAATTAAAAATCTCTAATCCGACTAATTGACGTACGAGGAGCTCAGATTTGCAAACCGCGTTCAATTTGGAGTTTTCGTTTAGCCGCTACGGCCGATCAAAGTCTGAAAAATCAATTATTTTATTTAATTTTCTAAAATGTTCATAGTGACTGACTAATTTTTTTGCTATTGAAGATAGCTCAATTTTTTTAACGGCAATCAATTTCTCTCGTTTTTCTGATGAAAAAAAGGTAAAATTCAATAGTCTACGATGACTATTAAGAAAGTTGCATTTTTTAACAAATTTCCTAGGGGTTTACTCATGTCTTTTTTTCGTATTTTCATCAAAAATTAAAAATCTCTAATCCGACTAATTGACGCACGAGGAGCTCAGATTTGCAAACCGCGTTCAATTTGGAGTTTTCGTTTAGCCGCTACGGCCGATCAAAGTCTGAAAAATCAATTATTTTATTTAATTTTCTAAAATGTTCATAGTGACTGACTAATTTTTTTGCTATTGAAGATAGCTCAATTTTTTTAACGGCAATCAATTTCTCTCGTTTTTCTGATGAAAAAAAGGTAAAATTCAATAGTCTACGATGACTATTAAGAAAGTTGCATTTTTTAACAAATTTCCTAGGGGTTTACTCATGTCTTTTTTTCGTATTTTCATCAAAAATTAAAAATCTCTAATCCGACTAATTGACGCACGAGGAGCTCAGATTTGCAAACCGCGTTCAATTTGGAGTTTTCGTTTAGCCGCTACGGCCGATCAAAGTCTGAAAAATCAATTATTTTATTTAATTTTCTAAAATGTTCATAGTGACTGACTAATTTTTTTGCTATTGAAGATAGCTCAATTTTTTTAACGGCAATCAATTTCTCTCGTTTTTCTGATGAAAAAAAGGTAAAATTCAATAGTCTACGATGACTATTAAGAAAGTTGCATTTTTTAACAAATTTCCTAGGGGTTTACTCATGTCTTTTTTTCGTATTTTCATCAAAAATTAAAAATCTCTAATCCGACTAATTGACGCACGAGGAGCTCAGATTTGCAAACCGCGTTCAATTTGGAGTTTTCGTTTAGCCGCTACGGCCGATCAAAGTCTGAAAAATCAATTATTTTATTTAATTTTCTAAAATGTTCATAGTGACTGACTAATTTTTTTGCTATTGAAGATAGCTCAATTTTTTTAACGGCAATCAATTTCTCTCGTTTTTCTGATGAAAAAAAGGTAAAATTCAATAGTCTACGATGATTATTAAGAAAGTTGCATTTTTAACAAATTACCAAGGGGTTTACTCATGTCTTTTTTCACGTTTTTGTCAAAAATTATTAATATCTAATCCGACTAATTGATGTACGAGGAGCTCAGATTTGCAAACCGCGTTCAATTTGGAGTTTTCGTTTAGCCGCTACGGCCGATCAAAGTTTGAAAAATCAATTATTTTATTTAATTTTCTAAAATGTTCATAGTGACTGACTATTTTTTTTGCTATTGAAGATAGCTCAATTTTTTTAACGGCAATCAATTTCTCTCGTTTTTCTGATGAAAAAAGGTAAAATTCAATAGTCTACGATGATTATTAAGAAAATTGCATTTTTTAACAAATTTCCAAGGGGTTTACTCATGTCTTTTTTCACGTTTTTGTCAAAAAATTAAAAATCTCTAATCCGACTAATTGACGTACGAGGAGCTCAGATTTGCAAACCGCGTTCAATTTGGAGTTTTCGTTTAGCCGCTACGGCCGATCAAAGTCTGAAAAATCAATTATTTTATTTAATTTTCTAAAATGTTCATAGTGACTGACTAATTTGTTTGCTATTGAAGATAGCTCATTTTTTATAACGGCAATCAATTTCTCTCGTTTTTCTGATGAAAAAGAGGTAAAATTCAATAGTCTACGATGATTATTAAGAAAGTTGCATTTTTTAACAAATTTCCAAGGGGTTTACTCATGTCTTTTTTTCGTATTTTCATCAAAAATTAAAAATCTCTAATCCGACTAATTGACGCACGAAGAGCTCAGATTTGCAAACCGCGTTCAATTTGGAGTTTTCGTTTGGCCGCTACGGCCGATCAAAGTCTGAAAAATCAATTATTTTCTTAAATTTTCCAAAATTTTCATGGTGACTGACTAATGCGTTGATGTAATTATTTTACATTTGAACATAGGTATTAACAATCGCATGTTCAGAGTTAAAATAAAAGCCCTGCATATACAATTCCCTTAAAAGGGCAGATAGAAAACGCAATATCCGCGGATGCAGAATAACACCGTTCGCTTCGAGATAAAAACAAAGTAGAGTTCTGCATTTTATCCGAACCCCACGCCATTATATACGCAAGTATTCTACGTGGGTGGGATAATACGATGCATAAAGGATATCTGAGTTGGCAATTTTAGGTTATTGTGAGCTGTTGAAATTTAATATACGCAAGCAAAATTTAATCTGCAAATTTCCATTTGGGTAACATTAAATGACCATAAAGATTTATAGAGTAACTGTGCAAAATTTCAGCCCAACTATTTTTATGAGAAATGCATACAGGGTCATTTTTAATTACGTTATAACGTGTGAGCCACAAAATTTTTATTCACAGTTGGTTGTTAGATGAATTAGTAATGTCGTCGAATAATAAAAATAAGGACATCCGGGTTACAGGCTATAGGAACTAATATCTATGTCCCAATTCTTAACGCATTAAAAGTTATTTGCAAAAAACTCGTTTTATCAACCATTTCATTAGCCATTTTACTAAATAAAAATCGAAGGTGGCTTTGAAAAACAATTTATTGACATTAAAATTTAACTCTGTTTTGACTTTAGTAATGTAAAAGTTTAAAGCATTGTTAACTTAAGCTCTTTGTACTCAAGAATTATTTTTTCCATGACAAAATATTATTCTTGAGTATAAACAATGCTTTAAACGTTTACATTACTAAAGTCAAAATAGTCTCTTGCCACCTTGTTAAATTTTAATGTCAGTAAATTGTTTTTCAAAGCCACCTTCGATTTTTATTTAGTAAAATGGCTTTTGAAATGGTTGATAAAACGAGTTTTCTGCAAATAACTTTTAATGCGTTAGGAATTGGGACAGGGTTGTTATAAGGAAAAATGTTTGTTTTTTAATTCCGCATGAAATGACATAAAAATATACAGGGGCTCCAATTTAAAATAAGAAAAATAAAATGCTTTAAAATTTGAAATGTTTGACACTAAATTTTGAACACCCTGTATAATTCATATCGATCAAACTTAGTTAATGGGTCTATCAGACCTTAGTTAATAAGTACCTTGTATGATTTTATTAACACGGCATTATTTTTATTTTTTATTCATTTTTTAAAACAATAGTGCAAAACTGATTTTTTTTAGTTTTAATTTTTTTTTGCTGATATCTTTGAATCGATTCCAATAAAATTATAGGAGTATGTAGGCAACCATAAAAGGTACCCAAATAAGTAATAAAATACATAGCATGTAATTTAAAAAAATATATCATCATGACGTCACGCTTTTTTGGGACACCCTGTATAATCAAAAATATTTTCCTGAAATGCATCATAGGATACAAATATATTTTACAAAATATCGAAATTAGTAACTGAGCTATAGAAGACGGTTGCAGGACCCTCAAATTTGAATAAAATTTAATTCATACAAATTTATTTATTAAACGTTCCCTTGTAAACAGTTTAATACTGGAAAACATGTAGCAGTGGTCGTTTCATGATGGTTCCCTGGTGTACAATTAGTCCGTATTTCGTATTACTACGACTGCTCGCGACCATTACTATTTAATTGGATCGCTCAATTAATTGATTATTCAGGGTCGGCAATCCACAAGCTACAAGATCCCGTAAAATCGTCCTCTAAGTGATTTATCTCCAACAACCTAATTGCGTTAATGCAGCACTTGATTAATTAATCAGCACACAAATAGAGACAAATTGCGATTTGCTGTCAATGTTTTAAACCGAAATAGAATTCTAACTAATCATTATTTTGTCGTCCTCACGTGTTAAAAACGTAACGCCTTTATGCTATTTTAAACTAGTGCAAAATTACCAAATCTTGCAATTTAAGGCTGGTGATTAGATAAACAGTGATTTTCAGTAACAGTTACTACAAAATTACTAGTTGTTTAAACGATTATTAAGGAACCGTTTTTTTAAAATAACAGTTTCTGTTGCCACAAAACAGCCAGTTACTTAAACGGTTATTTAGTAACCGTTATTTAATGTTACATCAACTATGTTCGAATATCGATTTTTTAAATTTCACAACTTCCGAACGCGTTGTTCAATGTCAAAATAAGATAAATTTAATGCTATTTGAAAACGGCGTACGAAATGCAAAAAATGTAGTTTATAAATTTCCAAGATTTTAAAATCGCAATTTTGATTTTAGAAATTGCACAATTGCCACCGAATGTGTTGTCCGATTTTAATAAGATAAGATAAACGGTTGTTTTCGAGTGACAGTATTAACAGTTACTACAAAATAACTAGTTATTTAAAGTAACATCAAACTTCGGAAATAGAAAATCACAATATTGATTTTAGAAATTACACACCTGCCGAATGCGTTATCTAATTTTGATGGTTCAAACGTCTAAATATTAAGAATTTGGTGTTATTACAAAACGGCGTACGAAATGTTCTCTTGAAATTATTATAAAATGCAAAAATTGTAGTTTTCAAATTTCCAAGTTTTCAAAATCGTGATTTTGATTTTAGAAATTGCACAACTGGCGAATACGTTATCCGATTTTTATGATTCAAATGCAAATATATGGAGAATTTAATGATATTTTAATCGATATTATTAAATTTTCTCTTGAAATTAACACAATACGCAAAAATTGCAGTTTTCAAAATCGCGATTTTGATTTTAGAAATTGCACAACTGGCGAATACGTTATCCGATTTTTATGATTCAAACGTCAAAATATGTCAAATTTAGTGTTGTTTTAAAACAGCTTACAAAATTTTCTCTTAACACTAACGCAAAACACAAAAATTGCAATTTTTAAATTGTCAAGATATTAAAATCGCGATTTTAATTTTTGAAATTGAACAACTGCAGAATACGTTGTCCGATTTTAATGATTCAAACGTCAAAACATGGAGAATTTAATGGTATTTTAAAACGGCTTACGAAATTTTCTCTCGAAATTAACATAAAACGCAAAAATTGTAGTTTTCAAATTTCCAAGTTTTCAAAATCGTGATTTTGATTTTCGAAATTGCACAACTACCGAATGCGTTGTCAGATGTTGATGATTTAAACGTCAAAATATATCAAATTTAGTGTTGTTTTAAAACAGCTTACGAAATTTTCTCTTGCAATTAACGCAAAACGCAAAAATTGCAATTTTTAAATTTCCAAGATTTAAAAATCGCGATTTTAATTTTTGAAATTGAACAACAGCAGAATACGTTGTCCGATTTTGATGATTTAAACGTCAAAATATGGAGAATTTAGTGGTATTTAAAAACGACTTACGAAATTTTCTCTTAAAATTAACGCAAAACGCAAAAATTGCAATTTTTAAATTTTCAAGTTTTTAAAATCGCGATTTTGATTTTAGAAATTGCACAACTGCCGAATGCGTTGTCCGATTTTGATGATTTAAACGTCAAAATATATCAAATTTAGTGTTGTTTTAAAACAGCTTACAAAATTTCTTCTTAAAATTAACGCAAAACGCAAAAATTGCAATTTTTAAATTTTCAAGATTTTAAAATCGCGATTTTAATTTTTGAAATTGAACAACAGCAGAATACGTTGTCCGATTTTGATGATTTAAACGTCAAAATATGGAGAATTTAGTGGTATTTAAAAACGGCTTACGAAATTTTCTCTCGAAATTAACATAAAACGCAAAAATTGTAGTTTTCAAATTTCCAAGTTTTCAAAATCGTGATTTTGATTTTAGAAGTTGCACAACTGGCGAATTCTTTATCCGATTTTTATGATTCAAACGTCAATGTGTGGAGAATTTAATGATATTTTAATCCATATTATGAAATTTTCTCTTGAAATTAACACAATACGCAAAAATTGCAATTTTTAAATTTTCAAGATTTTAAAATCGCGATTTTGATTTTAGAAATTGCACGCCTGCCGAATGCGCTGTCCGATGTTTATGATTTAAACGTCAAAATATGTTAAATTTAGTGTTGTTTTAAAACAGCTTACGAAATTTTCTCTTAAAATTAACGCAAAACGCAAAAATTGCAATTTTTACATTTTCAAGATTCTAAAATCGCGATTTTAATTTTTGAAATTGAACAACTGCAGAATACGTTGTCCGATTTTGATAATTCAAACGTCAAAATATGTCAAATTTAGTGTTGTTTTAAAACAGATTACGAAATTTCCTCTTAAAATTAACGCAAAACGCAAAAATTGCAATTTTTAAATTTTCAAGTTTTTAAAATCGCGATTTTGATTTTATAAATTGCACAACTGCCGAATGCGTTGTCCGATGTTGATGATTTAAACGTCAAAATATGTCTAATTTAGTGTTGTTTTAAAACAGCTTACGAAATTTCCTCTTAAAATTAACGCAAAACGCAAAAATTGAAATTTTTAAATTTTCAAGATTTTAAAATCGCGATTTTAATTTTTGAAATTAAACAACTGCAGAATAAGTTCTCCGATTTGAATGATTCAAACGGCAAAATATGGAGAATTTAGTGGTATTTTAAAACGGCTTACGAAATTTTCTCTTGAAATTAACACAATACGCAAAAATTGTAGTTTTCAAATTTCCAAGATTTTAAAATCGCGATTTGGATTTTAGAAATTGCACAACTGGCGAATACGTCGTCCGATGTTGATGATTTAAACGTCAAAATAAGTCAAATTTGGTGTTGTTTTAAGACAACTTACAAAATTTCCTCTTAAAATTAACGAAAACGCAAAAATTGAAATTTTTAAATTTTCAAGATTTTAAAATCGCGATTTTCAAAATTCAAAATTCAAAATATCTTTAATTTTCGAAAAATATGTAAACATAACAGAAATGTAAGTAATACATATTAGTGAAAACATGTCAGGAATACAATTAAAATTATCTAAGTCTATCAATATTACATTACTACAAATAATTTTATACATAATTTTGATTTTAGAAATTGCACAACTGCCGAATGCGTTGTCCGATGTTGATGATTTAAACGTCAAAATATGTCAAATTTAGTGTTGTTTTAAAACAGCTTACGAAATTTCCTCTTAAAATTAGCACAAAACGCAAAAATTGCAATTTTAAAATTTTGAAGATTTTAAAATTGCGATTTAAATTTTTGAAATTGAACAACTGCAAAATACGTTGTCCGATATTAATGATTCAAACGTCAAAATATGGAGAATTTAGTGGTATTTTAAAACGGCTTACGAAATTTTCTCTAGAAATTAACATAAAACGCAAAAATTGTAGTTTTCAAATTTACAAGTTTTTTAAATCGCGATTTTGATTTCAGAAATTGCACAACTGGCGAATACGTTATCCGATTTTTATGTTTCAAACGTCAATCAATGAGGAATTTAATAATATTTTAATCCATATTATAAAATTTTCTCTTAAAATTAACGCAAAACGCAAAAATTGCAATTTTTAAATTTTCAAGATTTTAAAATCCCGATATTAATTTTTGAAATTGAACAACTGCCGAATGCACTGTCCGATGTTGATGATTTAAACGTCAAAATATGTCAAATTTAGTGTTGTTTTAAAAAAGCTTACGAAATTTCTTTTTATAATTAACGCAAATCGCAAATATTGCAATTTTTAAATTTTCAAGATTTTAAAATCGCGATTTTAATTTTTGAAATTGAACAACTGCAGAATACGTCGTCCGATTTTGACGATTCGAACGTCAATATATGGAGAATTTAATGATATTTTAATCCATATTATGAAATTTTCTCTTGAAATTAACACAATACGCAAAAATTGCAATTTTTAAATTTTCACGATTTTAAAATCGCAATTTTGATTTTAGAACTTGCACAACTGCCGAATGCGTTGTTCGATGTTGATGATTTAAACGTTAAAATATGTCAAATTTAGTGTTGTTTTAAAACAGCTTACGAAATTTTATCTTTAAATTAACGCAAAACGCAAAAATTGCAATTTTTAAATTTTCAAGATTTTAAAATCGCGATTTTAATTTTTGAAATTGAACAACTGCAAAATACGTTGTCCGATTTTGACGATTTAAACGTCAAAATATGGATAATTTAGTGGTATTTTAAAACGGCTCATGAAATTTTCTCTCGAAATTAACATAAAACGCAAAAATTCTAGTTTTCAAATTTCCAAGTTTTTAAAATCGCGATTTTGATTTTAGAAATTACACAACTGGCGAATACGTTATCCGATTTTTATGATTGAAACGTCAATATATGGAGAATTTAATGATATTTTAATCCATATTATTAAATTTTCACCTTAAAATTAACACAATACGCAAAAATTGGAGTTTTCAAATTTCCAAGTTTTTAAAATCGCGATTTTAATTTTTGAAATTGAACAACTGGCGAATACGTTATCCAATTTTTATGATTCAAACGTCAATATATGAAGAATTTAATGATATTTTAATCCATATTATAAAATTTTCCCTTGAAATTAACAGAATACGCAAAAAATGCAGTTTTCAAATTTCCTAGTTTCTAAAATCGCGATTTCAATTTTTGAAATTGAACAACTGGCAAATACGTTATCCGATTTTTATGATTCAAACGTCAATATATGGAAAATTTAATGATATTTTAATCCATATTATGAAATTTTCTCTTGAAATTAACACAATACGCAAAAATTACAGTTTTTAAATTTCCAAGTTTTCAAAATCGCGATTTGGATTTTTGAAATTGAACAACTGGCGAATACGTAATCCGATTTTTATGATTCAAACGTCAATATATGAAGAATTTAATGATAATTTAATCCATATTATAAAATTTTCCCTTGAAATTAACACAATACGCAAAAAATGCAGTTTTCAAATTTCCTAGTTTCTAAAATCGCGATTTTAATTTTTGAAATTGAACAACTGGCGAATACGTAATTCGATTTTTATGATTCAAACGTCAATATATGGAGAATTTAATGATATTTTAATCCATATTATGAAATTTCCTCTTAAAACTAACGCAAAACGCAAAAATTGCAGTTTTTAAATTTTCAAGATTTTAAAATCGCGATTTTAATTTTTGAAATTTAACAACTGCGGAATGCGTCGTCCGATTTTGATGATTCAAACGTCAAAATATAGCAAATTTGGTGTTATTTTAAAACGGATTACGACATTTTCCCGTGAAATCCCTGGCAGATCCTAGGGTGGGGCAAGTCCATTCAATTTGTATTAATTTTTCTCGGCCGTCGTGAACTTTTCGAAATTGTCAAAAATTAACGCGAAACGTCAAAATTGCAAGTACGAAGATTTATATTGCAATTTGGATTTCTTAAGTTGTTAAACGCGTTGCCCGATTTTGGTGTACTAAATGTCAAAATTCTTCATACTTTAACGTCCAATATCGGATAACGCGTTTAGCAATTTAAGAAATAAAAATTGCAATATAAATCTTTAATGTAATTTTAAAACCGATTACATTTTCTCGTGAAATCACTGACGTGCCCAATGGGGGAGGGGGGAATTTTACAATCACTCCCCCCTCCATTTGGGGTTAGAGTTTTGCTCGTTTGTCTTGTTTGTTTTTTCGACGAAAATTATTTTATATTTGTCAACTTTTTATCAAAAGTAAATAGCTGTTTAATACAATCTCTGTGGTGGTCCCATGGTGGATTTTATATGGAGAGACTAACGTTTTGCCAATCTAAACTTTGTAGTTTTTAAAATTTGAAATTGTTGTTTTTGTAAAAATCAATAATTTGTTTATATATTTTTCCGTTGCTCGTTGGTTAACGGCTAACTTTAATGTGCCCTAATGTATCAAAAATCGTTCATTAATGACCCCTATTAATGAACGATTTTTCATTAATAAACGATTGTTCATTAATAAACGATTTTTCATTAATAGACGATTTTTCATTAATGAACGATTTCTAGGGCCGCGGTGGTCTAGTGGGTAGAGGTCCGGCCTATAGACCCCGCTGGTGCGGGTTCGAGTCTCGTCCGGGCGGTCACTTTTTTTTACTTTTTTAACACGAAAAATGGCCGTGCGGGTCCCTGGATATATTTAGTCTTTGTCCTCATTTCACTGAAATGAATTATTAAATACTATACATCGGTTGTGGCTGAATGCCCTGTCTCGATCATTAATCGCCATCATTAACACACTTGTTGGTTAAATAACTATTATTATCATTCATCTGCACAATAAAGCGTTTGTAATAATTATTTTTATTATTTATTTGATGAGGAAGTCATAGCCTTGCCAAAATCTCGCGATATGCTGCGCAGTGACCATCTTAAATTTCAAGAGAGGGGACGCCTATTCAATTCGGTGAGCAGAGTGAGAAAGTATTCCGAGGAAAACTTTCTCACTCTGCTCACCGAATTGAATAGGCGTCCCCTCTCTTGAAATTTAAGATGGTCACTGCGCAAACTTGCCGCGAGATGCCACGAGATTTTGGTAGGGCTCTACATATTTATAAGAAAACACTAATGTTGAAATTTCACATTTGCTTATAGTGACACTTCTAAAATTGTTTCGCCACAAAGTGGAGATAAATGATAATTATTTTTCATATGCCTAATCAAGCAACTTTTATTGTGATCTCTACTCAAAATCAACTTAAAAAAATGATAAAATTTTTTTAATAATTTTATTCATGTATTATTACAATTCTAGAAATACCGTGAATTATTCAGCATTCTGTCGGCCGAGATTTCCGAATTTCTGCCTTTCGATTTCCACCGCGACAGCGCCATCACAAACGCGTGAAATTTATTATGTGCCGGCGACAGGCGCAGACAAATTGGAGAAGTGCTCGTCTTGGCGTTTCGATGAAAAATCGACTTTTTTTTTCGTTCGCATTTCAGTCATTCCCGGTTTTAATTGGAGGAGCGTAATCGTTAAGCCCGATGGAAATTTTGTAATTGATTGCTGCAAGCACACAGTCGGTCTTAGAATTAGAACGACGCGACGGAGATAATTCGAAATTAGAGGACGGACGGACGAAACAGATTGTTTTTAGAAATGCAAAGTGTAATTTGGTAACAATCGAAATTAAATTTTAGTTCGTCAGAATGCCATAAGGTCCGGTGGTCAGGATGAAATAAGCCTCTGTCGTCGGGATGTAATAAGCTCCCGTTGTCGGGATGCAATACGCTCCCATCGTTAGAATGCAATAAACTCCCGACGTCAGGACGAGGTAAGCTCCCGTCGTCAGAATGCAATAAGCTCCAGTCGTTAGGATTAAATAAGCTCCCGTCGTCAGGATGCAATACGCTCCCGTTGTTGGGATGCAATACGCTCCCATCGTCAGGATGTACTAAGCTCCCGACGTCAGGATGAGATAAGCTCCCATCGTCAGAATGCAATAAGCTGCAGTCGTGAGGATGAAATAAGCCCCCGTCGTCAGGATGCAATACGCTCCCGTTGTCGGGATGCAATACGCTCGCTTCGTCAGGATGTAATAAGCGCCCGACGTCAGGATGAGATAAGCTCCCGTCGTCAGAATGCAATAAGCTGCAGTCGTCAGGATGAAATAAGCTCCCGTCGTCAGGATGCAATAAGCTCCCGCTGTTAAGTAAGCTATACAAGCAAAGGGTGATTGGCTATTTTAACCCAACCTGGCGTCAAATTAAAAGTTTTATGGGGTAGTAAGATACGATATGAATGAAATAAAAATTACCACTATAATATTGATACAGCTCTCGTAGAAATTTCTGTATTCTCAGTGTATCAACAATAAATACTCCGTAAAAAATTACCATCCACATTTTTACCATAAACTTCAACATTAATCAGGCGAAGTGCCAGCAGGCGTTCATAATAAATAATTACATCAAATTATCAGCGGATAATAAAGTTTCCAAGTTTAAGCCGCGTTACTCTGTTGAGCTTCCCACATTTTTAATTTGCGAATTGTTGCGAAACCGATACAAGAAATGGGCCGGCCACTTTGTACAGCGCCCGCATTGTTTCGAACCCGCAGGATCCGGCCAAAGGCCTCGTCTGCATCTTCAGGATCGATACGCGACGCATCGGCCAGAAATTGCGTCGCACACACTACACACGTAAAATCTTTACTTTTCTGACCTGAATAATGTTTACCATAATTTCCAGGAAATTGCAATAAATGTAACCGTCCTCTGACCTGAATATTCCCTCATATTTACCCTAAACGCAATAAATGAAACACGGCCATGCAGTGCTGGAAGTGTGGAATAAATGAATTATTTTTGTTCTTGTAAAAAAAATGATGATGGAGTGATAAAAGCGTGGGTAGATTTTGTACGTGCAAAAATATTTATGTGCGTGTGTATATGTGTGTGTGTGTGCATTAATGGTCAGAGCAAAGGGTGACCGATGTGGCCTATTAATGCAATTAACTAAGTCAACATCTGTCCTTTGTCAAGGATGGGGGTAATTTGTTATATTTGGTTCTCCGGGGTGAAATATGGCACGGTTGCCTGAATTAATGATGTCAGCGTATTTAATTAATTTTCCGGTTTTGCTTTGCTCTAGATCTGATATAAAAGAAAAACAAGATTATTAGATTAATTAAAGAAATTTAATTGGAAAAAGTATGAAAGTCTGCATTATTTGTATTTCAATACTTTCTTATACACCAATATTTATCTAGTTGTAGAATTTGCTACCAGAAGAATATTTATTCTGCATTTTACAGTTCTTAAAGGAATCAATTATGTAAACCGAGTTCTTTCTCTCTACATAGAAACAGTGGCTCATAAAAATTTTAAAAAATAAATAAATTTTTTTCTCGAATAGCAATGATTTTATGAAAAATATTTTCAAGCAAAATATGTTCATTTCTTTGTTGTCTTCAATGTTTGTTTAAATGTTTTTGTGATATTTTTCATATTTAAGAAAATATTGGCAAAAAACTTGTTAAATTTTCCCTTGTAATTAGGCTTCGGCCTGTAAAGGAAATGTATGAATAAATAAATAAATAAATATTCGGCCTAAAAGAAATGTATGAATAAATAAATAAATAAATATTCGGCCTGTAAAAGAAATGTATGAATAAATAAATAAATAAATATTTTAAAGAGTATGATCGCCCATCATATTTCACGCATCTGTGATTTTTCACTGGTATTGAAACATCGCAGATCGTTACTGTTACCAACAGACGAATTTCTCTGCTACTTAAAACCACTGCTACCTAAAATCACTGTTACTTAAAATCACTGCTACTTAAAATCACTGTTATTTAAATATTTATGCCATAGTATACCGTATAAAATGAAATAAATTACAACTTATGTACTAACAATTATTAATTAATTAATTAAGATTTTATAAAAATAAAAATATCTTGCCCGGCATGGAATTGAACCACAAACCACAAACTCGCTGTGATCGAAAGTGATAAGACACAATAATTTTTTTTTTTCAAAAATCTATATCTCCATTAACACGTTGACTGCCAACAACGAGAATATTCGTAGTTTTCTAATGCAGTTTGAAGGTTCTGGCAGTCAACGTGTTAAAATAAAAACTGTGGCATTTACAAAAACCAAATTGATTTTGATTAAGCGATACTTCGATATTTTTTTATGGATTTTTGTCTGCGTGTTTTATATTTTTTCTGCGATATTTTCATTCAAGTGCACAAAAAATTAAAACAAAAATCTTCAAAAATCCATATCTCCATTGAAAATTGTTGAATTTATAAAAACCCAATTGATTTTAAATTAGCTATACTTCGGCCATTGAGGATGATTTTTTATGGAATTTTGTCTGCGCGTTTTATATTTTTTCTGCGATGTTTTCATTCAAGTGGTCAAAACATAAAATAAAAATTTTCAAAAATCCATATCCATTAAAAATTGTTGAATTTACAAAAACCAAATTAATTTTGAATAAGCGATCCTTCGACCATTGAGTATTTTGTTTTTAGAAATTTTGAGTATTTTTTCTGCGATGTTTTCATTCAAGTGGTCAAAAAATGACAACGAAAATCTTCAAAAATCCATATCTCTATTGAAAATTGTTGAATTTACAAAAAACAAATTGATTTTGAATAAGCTGTACTTCGGCCATTGAGGATGAATTTTTATGGAATTTTATCTGCGCGTTTTATATTTTTTCTGCCATGTTTTTATTCAAGTGCTCAAAAAATAATATTAAAATTTTCAAAAATTCATATCTCTTTTAAAAATTGTTGAATTCACAAAAACTAAATTAATTTTGAATAAGCGTTTCTTCGACTATTGAGGGTATTGTTTTAAAGAATTTTTGTACGCACTTTATATTTTTTTCTGCGATGTTTTCATTCAAGTGCTCAAAAAATTAAAAAGAAAATCTTCAAAAATCCATATCTCTATTGAAAATTGTTGAATTTACAAAAACCAAACTGATTTTGAATTAGCTATACTTCGGCCATCGAGGATGATTTTTTTTGGAATTTTGTCTGCGCGTTTTATATTTTTTCTGCGATGTTTTTATTCAAGTGCTCAAAAAATAATATTAAAATTTTCAAAAATTCATATCTCTATTAAAAAATTGTTGAATTTACAAAAACCAAATTAATTTTGAATAAGCGTTTCTTCGACTATTGAGGGTATTATTTTAAAGAATTTTTGTGCGCGTTTCATATTTTTTTCTGCGTTGTTTTCATTCAAGTGCTCAAAAAATTAAAACGAAAATCTTCAAAAATCCATATCTCCATTGAAAATTGTTGAATTTACAAAAACCCAATTGATTTTGAATTAGATGTACTTCGGCCATTGAGAATGATTTTTTATGGAATTTTGTCTGCGCGTTTTATATTTTTTCTGCAATGTTTTTATTCAAGTGCTCTAGAAATAATATTAAAATTTTCAAAAATTCATATCTCTATTAAAAAATTGTTGAATTTACAAAAACCAAATTAATTATGAATAAGCGTTTCTTCGTCTATTGAGGGTATTGTTTTAAAGAATTTTTGAACGCGTTTTATATTTTTTTCTGCGATGTTTTCATTCAAGTGCTCAAAAAATTAAAACGAAAATCTTCAAAAATCCATATCTCTATTGAAAATTGTTGAATTTACAAAAAACCAAATTGATTTTAAATTAGCTATACTTCGGCCATCGAGGATGATTTTTTATGGAATTTTGTCTGCGCGTTTTATATTTTTTCTGCAATGTTTTTATTCAAGTGCTCAAAAAATAATATTAAAATTTTCAAAAATTCATATCTCTATTAAAAAATAGTTGAATTTACAAAAACCAAATTAACTTTGAATAGGCGTTTCTTCGACTATTGAGGGTATTGTTTTAAAGAATTTTTGTACGCGTTTTAAATTTTTTTCTGCGATGTTTTCATTCAAGTGGTCAAAAAATTAAAACGAAAATCTTCAAAAATCCATATCTCTATTGAAAATTGTTGAATTTACAAAAACCAAATTGATTTTGAATTAGCTATACTTCGGCCATCGAGGATGATTTTTTATTGGATTTTGTCTGCGCGTTTTATATTTTTTTTTCTGCGATGTTTTCATTCAAGTGCTCAAAAAAAATAAAACTAACATTTTCAAAAATTCGTATCTTCATTAAAAATTGTTGATTCTACAAAAACTGAATTGATTTTGAATAAGAGATACTATGGCCATTAAGGATATTGATTTAAGGAATTTTTTTCACACGTTTTATATTTCTTTTCTGCGATGTTTTCATTCAAGTGCTCAAAAAAATAAAATAAAATTTTTCTAAAATCCATATCTCCATTAAAGATTGTTGAATTTATAAAAACCTAATTGATTTTAAATAAGCGATACTTCGATCATTGAGGATATAGTTCTGAGGAATTTTTTCTACGCGTTTTATATTTTTTTCTGCGATGTTTTCATTCAAGTGGTCAAAAAATGAAAACGAAAATCTTCAAAAATCCAAATCTCTATTGAAAATTGTTGAATTTACAAAAACCAAATTGATTTTGAATTAGCTATACTTCGGCCATCGAGGATATTGTTTTACGGAATTTTTTTCACACGTTTTATATTTCTTTTCTGCGATGTTTTCATTCAAGTGCTCAAAAATTAAAACAAAAATCTTCAAAAACCCTCTAACCAGTTGAACCAAAAACAAGGGTTTTATAAGTGTAAATAATTAATAAGTGAAATAATCAATTATTTGTTTTTTTTTCTTTTGTAAAGCTCTTATAAAAAAATAGTCGGGAAAACAGTTTAGCCAATTGGAGGGTAAGATGGGGCGCACCCATCACCCCCTGTTTTAATTTTAACTTTAGGTTGAAAGCTAATCTAGCAAAGAAAATTTCTTTGAGGATTAAGAATTCAATTTAAGAAGTTACCAAAAGCAGTGTTTGCTGCTTAAGTAAAAATGAAACCGAAGGATGGTGGGTGGGCCCTATTTCACTATCCAACCAGTTTATTTATTTATTTATTTAACGGATTAACCTTTTACATAATATACCAATTTAAAATTTTATTCAAACACAAATAATATTACTTACATTAACAAAATTTGACTAACAATAAACAAAAACAACAAATGGCGCAATTAAATAATAATAAAATAATTGAACCAAAAACAAGGGTTTCAGAAGTGTAAATAACAATGAAGAGAAATTATCAATTGTAAATTTCTTATCTCTTGTAAAGTTTCAATGTGTTTGTTTTGGGCGCAATCAGTATCCTCGGTTACGTAAATAAAGGGTGGTGGTTGGACCCTACCCCACCCTCCAACCGGTTGAACCTAAAATAAAAGCTTCACAGGCGTAAACGAAAGAATAAATTAATGGTTTTTCTCTTGTAGAGCTCCTATAAAAACAGGGGGGGGGCGGTTTTGCTGGTTGGAGGATAGAATAGGGCCCACCCACCACCCTCTGTTTCAATTTTAACTTCAAGTAGAAAAACAAAGGGTCAAAAAATCTAAAATAGGCCAAAAAAATTAAAAATACTGATCCAAAAATAAAAAATGCAAACCAAAAAAGGAAAGGAAAACAAATATAATTTGCCATTTTCAGCCCCCAAAATAACTCTTTGGCTCAAAATAAGTTGCTGACTAGAAACTCGAAGAAAAATTAAATTTAATCGATTTTAGTCAAAAAGTAAAAAAATTCGCCCATAAAAAATAATAATTCAATCCGGCAAACAATATTTTTTCGCATTAATGATATAAAAAAAATGTTTGAAATTTTCACGGGCGCCGATATTAAATAAATTGTTTGCAACAACTAATAAGGTTCTTTGGTTCGGACACCTCTTAAGGCCTGCCGCCCCCAAAACCTCCTGCCAGGGTGCTGAGCACCCCTAACACTCCCGCTTGGCCCGGCCCTAAGTACTACGTGGTCACAAACATGGCAGCCTCGCGAGGGTGTTTAGATTCTACCCTGCAGAATTGTAGGGGTACAATTTCAACACGATCCGACAAGATAAAGTAATAAACGGAAAGAAGCGGGACTCGGCGTAAAAAGTTTGCAAAATTTCTTCTCCCGTTTAATTAACAAAAAATATAACCAACTAACCTTTCTAAATCCGTTCGTTTCTCGTAAAATTTCACCTTCAGCGCTCGTATTTTCTTGTAAACACCTCACCACTACACTCAACTAGCATTTCCACAACAAAACGGTTTTAAAAACACCGACAATCAATCAGTAAACTCATCAAATTAAAACGACAGACAAACAGTGACGCCTACTGATTTCAATGGCGCGCACTACTTACGCCGATCCGAGTGTTCCTCTTACGCAGCGGTTGGCTACGTCACATGGCGTGATCGCGTGTTGCGCTGTGATTGGCTTATAAACACTACGTCACGTGCGTAGCCATGCTGCTGCATGCGCAATACATTCGCACACGGCACTCTATTTCTCACCATTCGGTTTCATCAGTGCGCGCATACTAGTTATTATATTTCTTAAATTTCCACCATATTTTTAATTCGTATCGATATGAATGATGTAAAACATCGGTTATTTTAAAGTGAATTACAAAATCTCGCTGAAACACGTCGCTACCATCCCTTCCATTGCACATCCGATGAATTTTGATTTCTCAAAGCAAAACACGGACACGAATAACTAGGAAAGGTTGGTGTATTATAAAAGATATTCCAATTTTTTAAAAATTATTTTGATCATCCGATCTATTAAACAATTCGCAGGAGAATTAATTGTTATTGCAACCAGAAACACTAACACGTGTTCTACCATTACATCTGATCATTAAATAAAATACTCGGACTACAAGCACACTAATCACAAATTATAAATGCCTCGTATATCACAGATCACGAACCCTTTACCCGATTTCCTATATATTAAACATCCGAATGAGGGTGTAAACAATGCCAGACTCCCCATCGGTATGCACCCATTTAACGCCTCGCAGAAACTATTCCAATCAACCGAGCCAAATGCAGGATTGTGCACAATCGTTGTTAACGATCCTGCACAATTTGCATCACAATCGTCCCCTGATGATGATCGTTAGCGCGAGAGATGCGTAAATATAAAAAAAAATCTAATCTGCGAGTAAACTCAGGAATTCTATTAAATCCATTAAACCACTACTAAATCTGAGGTGTTTGCTTAAGGCGTCAGTTGACGATATTAGAACTTGTGTTATTTACTCGGGTTACGAATGCGTATTAACGGAGGATTACCCAATATCACGTGGTGATGGTGAATTTGTTATTCTGATAATTGTGTGTAGTTTATGTAGATGCGATACGAAATTTCATATTTTATGCATTGCTATTGTTACAAATGGTAAGTCGCTTGTTTCGCGGTATTAATTGGGATAAATCAAATTTAAAAAAATAAATATAAGCAGAATTAAATCAATTTAGAAATAATTGATCAAAAGCCCAGTTTAATTAACCAGGATATCAATTTTTTTCGTTGTAGATTCGACAATTCCAAATTTAGAATTTTAAAAAATTCTCAACTCGCAAGAACATTGTTGGATTTTTAAAAACCAAAATTATTTTAAAAGAATAATGTTTCCTAAACTAAATACAATTTTTGTAGAATTTTACATTCACGAGTTATATTTATATCAATTTTTTCCTTGCAGATTCGACAGTTTTAAATTTATAATTTTAAAAAATTCGCAACTCGCAAGAAAATGGCTTGATTTTCAAAAACCAAATTTATTTTGAAATATTGATGTTTTTTAAACGTAATAATAATTTTGTGGAATTTTACCCACACGATTTATATTTATTTCAATTTTTTTCCTTGCAGATTCGACAATTTAAAATTTTTAATTTAAAAAAATTCGCAACTCGCAAGAAAATTGCTTGATTTTAAAAAACCAAATTTATTTTGCAATAATGATGTTTTATAAACTAAATACAATTTTTGTGGAATTTTACCTACACGATTTATATTTTTTTCAATTTTTTTCCTTGCAGATTCGACAATTTAAAATTTATAATTTTTGAAAATTCGCAACTCGCAAGAAAATTGCTTGATTTTAAAAAACCAAATTTATTTTGCAATAATGATGTTTTATAAACTAAATAAAATTTTTGTGGAATTTTACCTACACGATTTATATTTATTTCAATTTTGTTCCTTGCAGATGCGACAATTTAAAATTTATAATTTAAAAAAATTCGCAACTCGCTGTAAAATTGCTTGATTTTTAAATACCAAATTTATTTTGCAATAAGGATGTTTTCTAAACTGAATAATAATTTTGTGGAATTCTACCCACACGATTTATATTTTTTTCAATTTTTTTCCTTGCAGATGCGACAATTTTAAATTTATAATTTTAAAAAATTCGCAACTCGCAAGAAAATTGTTTGATTTTCAAAAACCCAATTTATTTTGCAATAATGATGTTTCCTAAACTCAATAAAATTTTTGTGGAATTTTACCCACTCGATTTATATTTTTTTCAATTTTTTTCCTTGCAGATGCGACAATTTAAAATTTATAATTTTAAAAAATTCGCAAATCGCAAGAAAATTGCTTGATTTTCAAAAACCAAATTTATTTTGCAATAATGATGTTTTCTAAACTAAATAAAAAATTTGTGGAATTTTACCTACACGATTTAAATTTATTTCAATTTTTTCCTTGCAGATTCGACAATTTAAAATTTATAATATTAAAAAATTCGCAACTCGCAAGAAAATTGTTTGATTTTCAAAAACCAAACTTATTTTGCAACAATGATGTTTTCTTAACTCAATAAAAAATTTGTGGAATGTTACCTACACGATTTATATTCATTTCATTTTTTCCTTGCAGAATCGACAATTTAAAATTTATAATTTCAAAAAATTCACAACTCGCAAGAAAATTGCTTGATTTCCAAAAACCAAATTTATTTTGCAATAATGATGTTTTCTAAACTGAATTAAAATTTTGTGGAATTTTACCTACACGATTTATATTTATTTCAATTTTTTTCCTTGCAGATGCGACAATTTAAAATTTATAATTTTAAAAAATTCGCAACTCGCAAGAAAATTGCTTGGTTTCCAAATACCAAATTTATTTTGCAATAATGATGTTTTCTAAACTAAATAAAATTTTTGTGGAATTTTACCCACACGATTTATATTTTTTTCAATTTTTTTCCTTGCAGAGTCGATAATTTAAAATTTATAATTTAAAAAAATTCGCAACTCGCAAGAAAATTGCTTGATTTTTAAATACCAAATTTATTTTGCAATATTGATGTTTTCTAAACTAAATAAAATTTTTGTGAAATTTTACCGACACGATTTATATTTATTTCAATTTTTTCCTTACAGATTCGACAATTTAAAATTTATAATTAAAAAAAAATTGCAAACTCGCAAGAAAATTGTTTGATTTTCAAAAACCAAATTTATTTTGAAATAATGTTGTTTTCTAAACTAAATAAAAATTTTGTAGAATTTTACCTAAACGATTTATATTTATTTCAATTTTTTTCCTTGCAGATGCGACAATTTGAAATTAATAATTTTAAAAAATTCGCAACTCTCAATAAAATTGCTTGATTTTCAAAAACCAAATTTATTTTGCAATAATGATGTTTTCTAAACTAAATAAGAATTTTGTGGAATTTTACCTACACGATTTATATTTATTTCAATTTTTTTCCCCGCAGAGTCGACAATTTAAAATGTATAATTTTAAAAAATTCGCAACTCGCAAGAAAACTGTTTGATTTTCAAAAATCCAATTTATTTTGAAAGAATGATGTTTTCTAAACTAAATAAAAACATTGTGGAACTTTACCCACACGATTTATATTTTTTTTCAATTTTTTCCTTGCAGATTCGACAATTTAAAATTTATAATTTAAAAAAATTCGCAACTCGCAAGAAAATTGTTTGATTTTCAAAAACCAAATTTATTTTAAAATAATGATGTTTCCTAAACTAAATAAAATTGTTGTAGAATTTTTCCTGCAAGATTTATATTTATTTCAATTTTTTTTTTGTTCGAATGTCGACAACCAATGGGAGCCGAAAAGTCAGGATTCATTTAAGTTCAATCAAACCGATTCTCTACCACCCTTGGGCTTTAAAGAGCTAGAAGATTAACTTCTCACTAAACGCTGGCATTTATTTATTAAACCATAATTACTGTAAAACTTTAACGAATACGTAATAAGTTATTACATTTTTTTCCAGATTTCTGAACTGCATCAAAAACATTAAGTCGATGTAGTAAACCATATTTAATTTGGGCTTTGTTGCGTTCTGATCCCTACAAATGCCATCTGACACCATTCCCCAAGAGTAAGCGGCTTACATTTCTTCCGCTCCTCGTCTCTCTTGTTGGGCGCCATCCGTCATTTCCCGCATATTTTTTTTTCTTCTCGTGTGGAAAGCTAAGGGAACATTCTCCGAGGATCCGGTGCCCTTAATCATAAACTTAATTTTCTCCTCTCGAGATTTTATTTAGGATGAGGGGAGCTGATGGAATTACTGTTTTCCTCATTACTTCCACAAATATTAAATCGCGTTCGAAACGTTTATTGCTGAAGTTTTGCGAATTTAATTCCTCGGTGTGCAATGCTAATTGTTCTTTAGTCCAGATGATAAATGAAAGTATAATAACTAGCAAACGAATGCCGTCATATTCGCGATATTAAAAATTAAGTTACCGGCGCATCCACCAAAATATAACTTCATAAATGAGCTCATTTTGCTACTATTATTATTACAAAGTAGCTCGTTAGCCAAGGGTTAATTGTGCACGTTTTCTAGCTCTAGTAATAAAGCAATTCATTTGTTAAAATTACTGGTTATTGTTCTACAAAAATGCGATCTTTCGTTACGGGTTAAAATGCATTTTTATAGTTTGATAATGTTTGAGCTCAAATTCCGGAATATTTTGCGATGGAGTAATTCTGCATTATTTGCTTGTTTTACAGCTATATTTGTCTAGAAGATGATCTTAAAAATTGAATAAAATCCAATGTGGTGTTTTCCTAGAATTTAACAAAATCGACGAGAATGCATTTTTTTAGTTTGAAAATGTTTGAGCTCAAATTCCGAAATAATTTGCGATAGAATTGTTTTGGATTATTTACTTCTTTTACAACTATGTTTGTCTAGAAGATGATCTTAAAAATTGGATAAAATCCAATGTGGTGTTTTCCTAGAATTTAACAAAATCCACGCGAATGCATTTTTTAGTTTGAAAATGTTTGAGCTCAAATTCCGGAATAATTTGCTATAGAATAGTCCTGCATTATTTACTTGTTTTACAACTACATTTGTCTGGAAGATGATCTTAAAAATTGGATAAAATCCAATGTGGTGTTTTCCTAGAATTTAACAAAATCCACGCGAATGCATTTTTTTAGTTTAAAAAATGTTTGAGCTCAAATTCCGGAATAATTTGCGATAGAATAGTTCTGGATTATTTACTTGTTTTACAACTATATTTGTCCAGAAGATGATCTTAAAAATTGGATAAAATCCAATGTGGTGTTTTCCTAGAATTTAACAAAATCCACGCGAATGCATTTTTTTAGTTTGGAAAATGTTTGAGCCAAAATTCCGGAATAATTTGCTATAGAATAGTTCTGCATTATTTACTTGTTTTACAACTATGTATGTCTAAAAGATGATCTTAAAAATTGGATGAAATCCAATGTGGGGTTTTCCTACAATTTAACAAAATCCACGCGAATGCATTTTTTTATTTTGAAAAATGTTTGAGTTCAATTCCGGAATAATTTGCGATAGAATAGTTCTGGATTATTTGCTTGTTTTATAACTATATTTGTCCAGAAGATGATCTTAAAAATTGGATAAAATCCAATGTGGTGTTTTCCTAGAATTTAACAAAATCCACGCGAATGCATTTTTTTAGTTTGAAAAATGTTTGAGCTCAAATTCCGGAATAATTTGCGATTGAGTAGTTCTGCATTATTCACTTGTTTTACAACTATATTTGTCTAGAAGATTACCTTAAAAATTGGATAAAATCCAATGTGGTGTTTTCCCAGAATTTAACAAAATCCACGCGAATGCATTTTTTTAGTTTGAAAATGTTTGAGCTCAAATTTCGGAATAATTTGCGATAGAATAGTTCTGCATTATTTACTTGTTTTACAACTATGTATGTCTAAAAGATGATCTTAAAAATTGGATGAAATCCAATGTGGGGTTTTCCTACAATTTAAGAAAATCCACGCGAATACATTTTTTTTAGTTTGAAAAATGTTTGAGCTCAAATTACGGAATAATTTGCGATAGAGTAGTTCTGCATTATTCACTTGTTTTACAACTATATTTGTCTAGAAGATTACCTTAAAAATTGGATAAAATCCAATGTGGTGTTTTCCCAGAATTTAACAAAATCCACGCGAATGCATTTTTTTAGTTTGAAAATGTTTGAGCTCAAATTCCGGAATAATTTGCGATAGAGTAGTTCTGCATTATTCACTTGTTTTACAACTATATTTGTCTAGAAGATTACCTTAAAAATTGGATAAAATCCAATGTGGTGTTTTCCTAGAATTTAAGAAAATCCACGCGAATACATTTTTTTTAGTTTGAAAAATGTTTGAGCTCAAATTACGGAATAATTTGCGATAGAGTAGTTCTGCATTATTTACTTGTTTTGCAACTATATTTGTCTAGAAGATGACCTTAAAAATTGGATAAAATCCAATGTGGTGTTTTCCTAGAATTTAACAAATTCCACGCGAATGCATTTTTTTAGTTTGAAAAATGTTTGAGCTCAAATTCCGGAATAATTTGCGATAGAGTAGTTCTGCATTATTCACTTGTTTTACAACTATATTTGTCTAGAAGATTACCTTAAAAATTGGATAAAATCCAATGTGGTGTTTTCCCAGAATTTAACAAAATCCACGCGAATGCATTTTTTTAGTTTGAAAATGTTTGAGCTCAAATTCCGGAATAATTTGCGATAGAATAGTTCTGGATTATTTACTCGTTTTACAACTATATTTGTCTAGAAGATGATCTTAAAAATTGGATAAAATCCAATGTGGTGTTTTCCTAGAATTTAACAAAATCCACACGAATACATTTTTTTAATTTGAAAAATGTTTGAGCTCAAATTACGGAATAATTTGCGATAGAGTAATTCTGCATTATTTACTTGTTTTACAACTACATTTGTCTAGAACATGACCTTAAAAATTGGATAAAATCCAATGTGGTGTTTTCCCAGAATTTAACAAAATCCACGCGAATGCATTTTTTTAGTTTGAAAATGTTTGAGCTCAAATTCCGGAATAATTTGCGATAGACTAGTATTCACATTAATTATGCTCTTTATTTTGCTCGGGTGGGCGTTAAATAAATTACAAGTTTTTTATTGCCATTTTATCCGAAGAAAAATTTGAATTTAAAATTATACACCTGCTTAAGGTGTTATGAAATGCAAACGAGCGTCCAGGGATATATATATATATATGACTTGGAAAATTTCCAATGAGCAGTACTCGAGAACGCATTTTAAATTGTGCGAGTTGTAGGCGAAAGGGTGCTATTTTACCTGAATATTAAATATGGAAAACGTCTGAATAAATAACGACTTTCGCGGAATTTACATTTCCCCGACAAGTCGCGACGAGCGAATTATATTTGTAAAACACTGTCATCGCCAAGTAAGAAATGCAAGTTTCCGAATAAGTTGGAATAATTACTTATTTTGGTTATTTACCATAGGTAAGCATTTTTATCTCGGCGCCTTAGCTGGTGTAAAATATTACAGCCTTTACGGGTTAAAAATTGACGCTCTAGTCAGGTAAGTAATTTTAACAACAAAAATGTCGACTTGTAACGTCAGAATTAGGAATTTTAGGTTGAGCGTCAGAATGAATTACCTGAATGGTAATTCATTTTGAGGAATTATCTGAAGGGTAATTCATTTTGACGAATTACCTAAAGGGTAATTATTCTGTTGAATAACTCAAAACACGCTAATTTTTATGTAGCAGTGATTTTTTTGAAAATTGCCCACTCATTTACGTAGCTACGTTGATTAAAGTTATATATTTAATAATGGTAACTATAATTACCCCCAATTATAATAAACCACCACAATTAATTTATGAACAGCCTTTCATCTCTTATAACTAATTATCAACCCTCGGGGAAAACTTTCAGTCAACACTCCACTCGAACTTGTTTGTGAACGTCTCGCTAAATTAAAGTCTAGAAAGTTTCCACACGAGGCGAACACGTATGAATACGACACGACTCTTAATTTTTTTTTGCCGCCCTTCCCCGAACGGGGATTTTTTTGTAGGATCCTTTAAGGGACATCGGATTCAATTGATGTCGCAGCGAGAAAGCCAATAAAATTTACAACCGACGTAAGGCAGATGGGAGCAAGCAAAGCACACCTTTATTCCTTCCAATTCAAATTCAATGTTTGTCGACTGAGGGGGGAGAATCCATTGAAATTGTATATTTTTTTTATTAGGAAACAGCTATTCTGCGTCCGACGCGATAATTCCGGGGGAAATTTACGAAGGCGTCGAGGAAATTACCTGTCAGTTTAATCATTTTTCTGCATGCGGATATTTTTTGCAGGGGAAAGTTTAATATTTGATTTTCTGGATTTAATTCAGCTTCGATGTACAAGAAAGAGATTGGAATACAAAAACGGTAGTGAAAAAATAAGAAATTCGGAGGAACTGGCGAGGTATAACCGAAGTATCAAGTAATAAACACAGAGAGGAAAAACTGATTAAGTGGCCAGAAAATAATGAATGGTACCAGAAAAATATACTGAAGTAAAAAAAAAATTAAACACTTGAAATTCGTGAAATTTCGACCATTTTCAAACCGCCATAACTCGGCGTATTTTCAATCGATTTTGATGAATCTTTTAGGGCGAAAAAGAAAAACTTTGAAGTGTCTTCTTTAAAGTCATGCATGCGAAATTAAGCTTAACCCCTTCCGCTCCCCTCTAGCGCACCTGTGAAAAAAAGTTTTTTCTGGAAACCATGTCCAACTTTGACGATGTCTATGGAGTTGGAAAAATTTTGTCGACTCGATCCACCATAAAGGCGTTCAAATTTGATCAATTCCCTGTGCAGGACTCAAAGAACGAAATTCCTACAACGATTTGGCACCAAGTTATGGGTGTTTGAAAAAAGTGCATTTTGAGGTTTTTCGCTCATAAATCTTTAAATTCATATATTTATTATGTATGTGTATATTCTTAGAAGTTCTGTCTGCTTGCAGTTGTACACGTAAACATCCTCCAGGAATTAATTCCGGTTATTGAGTGAGGACGAAATGGGTCCATGATAAATTAATGATTTTATTGCAACTTTGTAGAATTTGTTCGAGTGGAATTACGAAACTGAGAAGGATCATGAATATTTGATTGTGGCCAATGCATACATGCACGAAATTCAATATATGCCATTCTAGTTCGCTTCAAGTCTTTTATCTGGATGGAATACACACACCTGAACCAAACTTATTTTATATAATTTTCGTTTTGTATATTTTTGCAGTAATATAATACGTGCATTGTATTACTGCATACTGTAAATATACTTTTAGAAAGGTACTAAATAAATAAAATTCTAGAGTTCTGGTGAATGCGCCGGGAAGATATTTTAGGAAAAAATATTTAGATAAAGTGGAAGCAAAATATTCCTCCAATTGTTATCTAATGTTATTAATAGAAATATAAAGAACATTTATGACTATCGAAATCATTTATAAGTGAAGTCAAATAGCAATTTTTAATTTTTTTAAGTTGACCGTGTCTTCGAATGTTACGCATTTCAGGAAAAAATTATTTAAACAAAGTGTAAGAAAACTGTTGCTCCAATTGCTATTTAATATTGTTAATAGAACTATAAATAACATTTATGGCTATCAAAATTATTTGTAAGTAAAGTAAAACAGCAATTTTTGATTTTTTTAAGTTGACCATGTCTTCGAATGTTACACATTTCAGGAAAAAAATATTTAAACAAAGTGGAACAAAACTGTTCCCCCAATTGCTATTTAATATTGTTAATGGATCTATAAAGAACATTTATGGCTATCAAAATTATTTGTAAGTGAAGTAAAACAGCAATTTTTGATTTTTTTAAGTTGACCATGTCTTCGAATGTTACGCATTTCAGGAAAACATTATTTAAACAAAGTGGAAGAAAACTGTTCCTCCAATTGCTATTTAATATTGTTAATAGAACTATAAAAAACATTTATGGCTATCAAAATTATTTGTAAGTAAAGTAAAACAGCAATTTTTAATTTTTTTTTAAATTGACCATGTCTTCGAATGTTACGCATTCCAGGAAAAAATTATTTAAACAAAGTGGAAGAAAACTGTTCCTCCGATTGCTATTTAATATTGTTAATAGAACTATAAAGAACAGTTATGGCTATCAAAATTATTTGTAAGTAAAGTAAAACAGCAATTTTTAATTTTTTTTTAAATTGACCATGTCTTCGAATGTTACGCATTCCAGGAAAAAATTATTTAAACAAAGTGGAAGAAAACTTTTCCTCCAATTGCTATTTAATATTGTTAATAGAACTATAAAGAACATTTATGGCTATCAAAATTATTTGTAAGTGAAGTAAAACAGTAATTTTTGATTTTTTTACGTTGACCATGTCTTCGAATGTTACGCATTTTAGGAAAAAATTATTTAAACAAAGTGGAAGAAAACTGTTCCTCCAATTGCTGTTTAATTTTGTTAATAGAACTATAAAGAATATTTATGGATATAAAATTTTTTTGTAAGTAAAGTAAAAAAGCAATTTTCGACTTTTTTAGGTTGATCATGTCTTCGAATGTTTTTATAAAAAACGAAACGTTGAAGAACATTTGTGGCTATCAAAATTATTTGTAAAAGAGTAACTTTTGATTTTTTTTTTAAGTTGACCATAAATGAAATTGGACAACCACAAACATCCATGCCTTGTCTGGATTCGAACCCAGGACCTTTCGTATTAGTTCCGGCCAATAATTATTTTACTCTAGAATAATCCACATATTTACTGGATTTAATGCTACGGGCAAAATCATGTGTATTAATTATTTCATATACATAAAAAAATATTATTATAAATTTTCTACACACATAACCTTTAATTAAAAATATTGTAAATAATACAATACACACATAATGCAATCTCTGTGTAAAATTGCATCAATTTACCTACAGGCAGTGGAAATTGATTACATCAGCGGCGCACAATGAACAATTTTGTGCAATATTGAGAGCGGAATTTCCGAATAATTCATTTACGTTGACGCCCAATGCCTTACTATGGGGAGAGTGTGTTCGAATTTACTGCACCCCTTTTTTCCCTAATAGAAATTTTGTTTGTTATCCATTGGAGACACGTCAATTTGATTTAATAACACTTATAGGACATTAATTTTAAAGTGATTGGCAAAATGACAATTACCACAAATAGTTCTTTGAACTTTTTCCGTTATGAAGTACGAGAAAGTATTGTGATCGTGAACATTTTTTTTGCGGAAATATCCGTTTTGGGGTCCCTAGATGCCATTTCAGCAATTTTCTGAAAAAAAAATTGTGTCTGTGTGTGTGTGTCTGTGCGCGCTGTATCTCAAAAACTAATTTAGCAATTGATACGAAACTTTGAACATAATTCTTTTTTAATAATCCGAAGAACTGGAAAGGTTTTGGTAAAATTTCGTACACCGGAAATGGGTGTTTACCTTAACTGTTTTTTGTTTTTTTCCAATATTTTCTTAAATATGAAAAATATCAGAAAAACATTTAAACAAATATTGAAGACAATAAAGAAATGAACATCTTTGGTTTGAAAATATTTTTTTATAAAATCATTCTTATTCGAGAAAAAAATGTATTATTTTTTTTTCCATTTTTGGTTTGTAATTATGAAACGATAATAGTTACAGTAAATTTATGTTAATAATAATTGTAGAGAATGCCATAATGAACAACTTATAAAGAATAAGTTTTTTTCGAAATCTCTTTAGTTTTTGAGTAAACTGAGTTTTTAAAGTTGAAGTATAATTTTTCCATCTTTCATAATTTTGACGTTTTAAACGTCAGTTTCATCCGAGTCTACAAAACGTTCGATGTACATTTAAAGTAAATTTTCTACAACAGATCAGCCCATTAATTATCCCGTTGGACTATTTAGGCACACACTTTTTCGCGATGCCCATTGTCTGGAAGGACAACGCTTGAACCCTTTGTGAAGGACAACCCTTTTAATTTTAGAAAGAGTGCGCCTACACAAGCGTAAATTGTCATCTCTAATTGTGTGCGCACTTCTTGGTTCATAAATAATTTCGAGATGGGAATTTCAACGGCGGCTGTGAATAATATTTACTTCTCGTTAAAATTGCAAAATTATTTTAATTATAATAATAATAGCGGATGAGTGGAAATGTAGGTTCCTTTGAGGTCTCCACATTTCATGGAAATTTCCGTGGAATCATATTATTCGGTAGTACTTTACAATAAGAAATTATTCGCGTTATATTTATTTAAAATTTTCTTACAATAAACAATTAGAAGTATTTGTTTATTTCATACAAGTTGAATTATTTATTAGCACGTGGTCACGGTCACAACCAGACACGTGTTAATTTTAATCCGTAACTTAGAATCAATTATTTTCTATATATTGACCTCTATCACTCCTGCACTAATTAACTTAAATTAAAAAACTAACTTTATAACACTTATAATGTTCATAATAGAATATTAGTCTCATCTATTCAACATTTGATTGATCTATAATCAAGTCTCTGGAGCAATACCACAGGTCATTGCTCTATTTATAAACCTGTTAAGTGTTATTAGGGGTTGGTTCGTGTATTCCCCGGGTAAACTAGTTTTCTGATTATTCGATTAGATACGACGTCGGCAAAGATTTTCACAAATAACCCCTTTGAAGCTTCGAGCACTACATCACTGATTAATCGAGCGATAAGCGCGCCAGGAACAATCATAGTGATTTATTGGTTCCGGAAGTTTCGAACTAAAATTGATCACGTTTGTAGGGGGGAAACAGTGGATGGCGATTTACACGTAATTTTTGAGATAAAATCTTCATTTAAATTAAAAAAAGAATATGTTGATGTAGCCATCATGTAACTTTCTAATTTTATTATACACTGGTGGAAAATTGAAATTCGTGAAATTTTGACCATTTTCAAACCGCCATAACTGAGCGTACTTTCAATTGATTTCGATGAATTTTTGAGGGCGAAAAACATATTTTTTCCAACTCCATAGACATCATCAAAGTTGGACATGGTTTCCTGAAAAAACTTTTTTTTCACAGGGGTGCTAAAGGGGGACGAGAGGGGTTACGCTTAATTTCACATGCATGACTTTAAAGAAGTGTCTCAAAGTTTTTCGCCCTCAAAAATTCATCAAAATTGATTGAAAATACGCCGAGTTATGGCGGTATGAAAAAGGTCGAAATTTCACGAATTTCGAGTGTTTCAATTTTTCTTTCTTTCAGTAAATAGAAACAATTGCTACGAATTAGAAACTTTACAAATTAACTCAGAATAGAATGTTCTTCATTATTTTGAAAAATTCTCAAAATACCCCATCACTAGATATCATGAAAATTGCACAAAACCTTAGCTTTTGGTTTTCTCAAAGTTGTGCATTCGCTCGAGCTGAAAAAAAAATACCAAAACAATTGTTACGAGCTTGACACTTTACAAATTAACTGGAAATAGAATGTTCTTCATTATTTTGTAAAATTTTCAAAATACCCCATCACTAGATATCATGAAAATTGCACAAAACCTTAGCTTTTGATTTTCTCAAAGTTTTGCATTCGCTCGAGCTTAAAAAAAATACCAAAACAATTGTTACGAACTTGAAACTTTACAAATTAACTTAAAATAGATTTTTCTTCATTATTTTGTAAAATTCTTAAAATACCTGATCACTAGATGTCATGAAAATTGCACAAAACCTTAGCTTTTGGTTTTGTCAAAGTTGTGCATTCGCTCGAGCTGAAAAAAAAATACCAAAACAATTGTTACAAACTTGAAACTTTACAAATTAACTCAAAATAGATTATTCTTCACTATTTTGTAAAATTCTCAAAATACCCTATCACTAGATATCATGAAAATTGCACACAACCTTAGCTTTTGGTTTTCTCAAAGTTGTGCATTCGCTCAAGCTGAAAAAAAAATACCAAAACAATTGTTACAAACTTGAAACTTTACAAATTAACTCAAAATAGATCGTTCTTCACTATTTTGTAAAATTCTCAAAATACCCTATCACTAGATATCATGAAAATTGCACAAAACCTTAGCTTTTGGTTTTCTCAAAGTTGTGTATTCGCTCGAGCTTAAAAAAAATACCAAAACAATTGTTACAAACTTGAAACTTTACAAATTAACTCAAAATAGATTGTTCTTCACTATTTTGTAAAATTCTCAAAATACCCTATCACTAGATATCATGAAAATTGCACAAAACCTTAGCTTTTGGTTTTCTCAAAGTTGTGCATTCGCTCGAGCTGAAAAAAAAATACCAAAACAATTGTTACGAGCTTGACACTTTACAAATTAACTAGAAATAGAATGTTCTTCATTATTTTGTAAAATTTTCAAAATACCCCATCACTAGATATCATGAAAATTGCACAAAACCTTAGCTTTTGGTTTTCTCAAAGTTGTGCATTCGCTCGAGCTGAAAAAAAAATACCAAAACAATTGTTACGAACTTGAAACTTTACAAATTAACTGAAAATAGAATGTTCTTCATTATTTTGTAAAATTTTTAAAATACCCGAGCACTAGATATCATGAAAATTGCATAAAACCTTAGCTTTTGGATTTCTCAAAGTTGTGCATTCGCTCGAGCTGAAAAAAAAATCCCAAAACAATTGTTACGAATTTGAAACTTTACAAATTAACTCAAAATAGATTGTTCTTCATTATTTTGTAAAATTTTCAAAATACCCAATCACTAGAAATCATGAAAATTGCACAAAACCTTAGCTTTTGGTTTCCTCAAAGTTGTGCATTCGCTTGAGCTGAAAAAAAAATACCAAAACAATTGTTACGAACTTGAAACTTTACAAATTAACTCAAAATAGATTGATCTTCATTATTTTGTAAAATTCTCAAAATACCCCATCACTAGATATCATGAAAATTGCACAAAACCTTAGCTTTTGGTTTTCTCAAAGTTGTGCATTCGCTCGAGCTGAAAAAAAAATACCAAAACAATTGTTACGAACTTGAAACTTTACAAATTAACTCAAAATAGATTGTTCTTCATTATTTTGTAAAATTTTCTAAATACCCCATCACTAGATATCATGAAAATTGCACAAAACCTTAGCTTTTGGTTTTCTTAAAGTTGTGCATTCGCTCGAGCTGAAAAAAAAATACCAAAACAATTGTTATGAACTTGAAACTTTACAAATTAACTCAAAATAGGTTGTTCTTCATTATTTTGCAAAATTTTAAAAATATCCCATCACTGGATATCATTAAAATTGCACAAAACCTTAGCTTTTGGTTTTCTCAAAGTTGTGCATTCGCTCGAGCTGAAAAAAAAAATACCAAAACAATTGTTACGAACTTGAAACTTTACAAATTATCTCAAAATAGATTGTTCTTTATTATTTCGTAAAATTCTCAAGACACCCCATCACTAGATATAGGATCCTAGACATGGGTTTAGGAATATAGGGACTTATTTATTAATTTATAATTGCATTGTATCATATTATATTTACAAGCTTTGCATTGTTAATAATTTCTTTTTCTTTCTTAATATATTTCTACATGTTTTAATTTTTAAGTTCGAAAATAATAGGGCAATTTATGTATCTTCTAATAACATTGTATGATTATAGTTATTCCTTTTCTTGACATGTGTAAAACTGTTGTTATGTACACGAATAAACCTATTATTATTATTATTATTATTATTATATCATGAAAATTGCACAAAACCTTAGCTTTTGGTTTTCTCTAAGTTGAGCATTCGCTCGAGCTGAAAAAAAAATAGCAAAACAATTGTTACGAACTTGAAACTTTACAAATTAACTCAAAATAGATTGTTCTTCATTTTTTTTGTAAATTTTAAGCTAAAAAAAAATATAAAAACAATTTCCACGGCCTTGAAATTTTACAAACTAACTCAGAATAGATTTTTCTTCAATATCTTGTAAAATTCTCAAATATAGCAATTGTTTTTATAAAAGGTCAGAAACGCATTGTTTCTTCGCTCTTCCTGAACTTTTAAAGCAAATCCCTTGATGAATTATTTTTTTACAATTTTCTAAATCGTTGAATGCATTTTTTGTTGGTTCAGTTTAAGTTTAAATTGTTGTCATTTTGTTTACAGCTACGATATGGCAATTGTTTTCACAAAAAATCAGAAACGCATTATTTCTTCGTAATTCCTAAACTTTCAAAGCAAATTCCTCGAAGAATTATTTTTTTAGAATTCTTTAAATCGTTGAATGCATTTTTCGTTATCCCAGTTTAAGTTTAGATTTTTGCAATTTTGTTTTTATAAAGAATTAGAAACGCATTGTTTCTTTGCACTTCCTGAACTTTTAAAGCAAATCTCTTGATGAATTATTTTTGTACAATTTTCTAAATCGTTGAATGCATTTTTTTGCTTCAGTTTAATTTTAAATTGTTGTTATTTTGATTTCAGCTACAATATGGCAATTTTTTTTATAAAAAATCAGAAACGCATTGTTTCTTCGCACTTCCTGAACTTTTAAAGCAAATCCCTTGATGAATTATTTTTGTACAATTTTCTAAATCGTTGAAAGCATTTTTTTGCTTCAGTTTAAATTTAAATTGCTGTCATTTTGTTTTCAGCTACGATATGGCAATTGTTTTTATAAAAAATCAGAAACGCATTGTTTCTTCGTAATTTCTAAACTTTCAAAGCAAATTCCTTGATGAATTATTTTTTTGGAATTTTTTTAAATCGTTGATTGCATTTTTCGTTATCCCAGTTCAAGTTTAGATTGTTGCAATTTTGTTTTTATAAAAAAAACAGAAACGCATTGTTTCTTCGCACTTCCTGAACTTTTAAAGGAAATCCCTTGATGAATTATTTTTTTTACAATTTTCTAAATCGTTAAATGAATTTTTTTGCTTCAGTTTAATTTTAAATTGTTGTTATTTTGATTTCAGCTACGATATGGCAATTTCTTTTATAAAAAATCAGAAACGCATTGTTTCTTCGTAATTCCTAAACTTTCAAAGCAAATTCCTTGATGAATTAATTTTTTAGATTTTTTTTTAAATCGTTGAATGCATTTTTCGTTATCCCAGTTCAAGTTTAGATTGTTGCAATTTTGTTTTTATAAAAAAAACAGAAACGCATTGTTTCTTCGCACTTCCTGAACTTTTAAAGCAAATTCCTTGATGAATTATTATTTTACAATTTTCTAAATGGTTGAATGCATTTTTCGTTGTTTCAGTTTAAGTTTAAATTGTTGTCATTTTGTTTTCAGCTACGATATGGTAATTTTTTTTATAAAAAATCAGAAACGCATTGTTTCTTCGTAATTCCTACACTTTCAAAGCAAATTCCTTGATGAATTAATTTTTTAGAATTTTTTTTAAATCGTTGAATGCATTTTTCGTTATCCCTGTTCAAGTTTAGATTTTCGCCACTTTGTTTTTATAAAAAATTAGAAACCCATTGTTTTTTCGCACTTCCTGAACTTTTAAAGCAAATCCCTTGATGAATAATTTTTTTACAATTTTCTAAATCGTTGAATGCATTTTTTTTGCTTCAGTTTAAGTTTAAATTGTTGTCATTTTGTTTTCAGCTACGATTGGCAATTTTTTTTATAAAAAATCAGAAACGCATTGTTTCTTCATAATTCCTAAATTTTCAAAGCAAATTCCTTGATGAATTAATTTTTTACAATTTTCTAAATCGTTGAATGCATTTTTTGTTGCTTTAGTTTAAGTTTAGATTGTTGCCATTTTGTTTTCATTTACGATGTGGAAATTGTTTTTATGAGAAATTAGAAATGCATTTTTTCTTCGTATTTCCTGAATTTTCAAAGCAAATTCCTTGATGAATTAATTTTTTACAATTTTTTAAATCGCTGAATACGCTTTTCATAATCCCAGTTCAAGTTTAGATTGTTGCCATTTTGTTTTCAGCTACGATATGGCAATTTTTTTTACAAGAAATCAGAAACGCATTGTTTCTTCGCACTTTCAGAGCTTGTGAAGAAAATTCCAAAATGAATTTTTTTTTTCAATTTTTTAAATCGTTGAATGCATTTTTTCTTAGTTTCAGTTTAAGTTTAGATTGTTGTTATTTAGTTTTCAACTACGATATGGCAATTGTTTTTATAAAAAATCAGAAACGCATTGTTTCTTCGCACGGTGGCAATCAACAAATTTCTTTGATAATTGCAAATTTCTTGAAGCGTTTTTGGAATTCAGCAATGTTATCGAAACTTCCATGAATTTCTTGTTTTGCCGAAGTCTTTTTAGAACGAAAATATCATAGCTTGCTAAAATAATAACCCATGGTTGCTAATGATTAGCTGCCATTTCGGGTGTGCCCTTTTTTCTACCAAAAATTCATAATCTGTTAAAATTTTAAATTCATTATCCAAACACTAGTTACATTTTTTTAACACTGAAATTTGTGTGAATATGTTCTCCAGCTTAATTTTAATCATAATATGGACGAAAAAATTATTTGAATAAATTAATTAAAATTTACATTATTTACTTATAAAACGTATATTAACATTATAGAAATTTCTTATTGACACAAAATACCATTGTGTGCCCATAATTAACAGGGTATCCGATGAAGGTCGAAAGGAGGTCAAGAGGAACTTGTAAACTCCTCGTCTGCACGTTCAACCGTTTGTAATCCCGTCGACGCTCTTTTCTCAAATCCCGGCATATCACTCCAACAGGAACTCTTTTGCTCGAACAGGACCCGATAGTCTCACTTGAAAGTAAAAACCGGGTTCAGCGGGGCCGAAGGGGGACGGAAAGCGACGGGAGTTTCTCGAGGGTCTTGTTAGAATTTCAGACCTGCCCCCGCATCCGTCGGCGTTATAAAATTCTTGAGAGGGCTATTTCAATTCGGCATGCTTTAAGGTTTCGTTTAAAAGAATGTTGAGAAGTCATGATTATTTCAGTGATTAATTATTATGCCGGGAATTCTTACTTTAAAAACGTAAACAGGTTTTAAATAAATTAATTTTAAATTCCTTCATTACATTAGTGTTTTTACCTACATTTTCCGACTGTAATTTTTTATGGGATGTTACGAATGTATATATCAAGATAATTTTCATTAAAGAATTAATACTTAAAAAACGATATTTTACCCATAAATACTCAGTTAATAAATAAATTTAAGGCAACCTCAATTGTTGCAAAAGCAATAAATACTCAGATATTAATCAATTACATCGATATTATATAAGTATGTAAACTTATCCATATGTATGCAACCCAATGTACACATTCTGTTTTTCTGCCGCTCTTTATTCAAATCTATACACGTATTTCCGTTTATCCAATTTTATAACGTGTTTCATTCTTTTTTTTTCTAGATTAAGTCGTGGTGGCCGGGAATCGCAATCAAATGAAGGGCCGCCACCAGTTCCGGAGGAGGTTCAGTTTGCAGCCGTCGTTTATGAAAGAGGAACCCGATGACAGGCACCATCATCCACCCAGGTAAGGAAAATCACGTCCGCACCCGTCGACCCTCCGATAGACCCGCGGAAATTGGTTTTCGAGTGTCGGGCATAAATCTCGTCCTCGGCCCGGGAACGACCAAATTACAACGTTTAAGACTTAGGCGTCGCGACGCCGCTGCTCTCCCGGTCTATCGATTTCGCTCCCCGGCGTCGGTATCTCGCGGAATATACTTGGAGTTCTTTGATTAATAATTAAAGTCGGGGTTGAGAGGATCGAATTTTACTTGGGCCCCGTCTAATTGCGGTATTACGTTGTGCTTGTTTGTGCCTGATTGAAATCATGTATGTCAAAGTTGGAATACTGTTTGTTGTTTTTGAAGAAATATGAGGCAGCAATGATGGCTTTATTAAATTTTCTAGAGGGAAAGAGTGACATCTGGCAAGGAATATATATATATTCAATAATCACTTAGATGGAATCTTCATAACTTCTGTTTTAGTGAAAATATTTTAAAGAACTAAACTATTTTAGTTTGCCAATAGATGCAAAATTATTTGTCAGTACTTGCAAGATAATAAGACAACAGTGCCAATTTTTTGCATTTTTTTATTCTACCTAAAACTTTAACTTAACTGCAGGGATAATTTTCGAAATTCATAACTTTTGTCTTAGTTAAAATATTTCAAAGAACTAAACTGTTTTAGTGTGTCAATAGATAAAAAAATATTTGCAAGACAATAAGACGACAGTATCCATTTTATGTATTTTTTTTATTCTAGCTAAACCTTCAACTTTACTGCCGGGAAAATTTTGAAAATTCATAATTTTTGTCTTAGTGAAAATATTTAACAGAACTAAACTGTTCTAGTGTGTCAATAAATGCAAAAGTGTTTGTTAGTATTTGCAAGATAATAAGACAACAGTGTCCATTTTTTTGGAATTTTTATATTCTAGCTAGAACTTTAACTTCGCCGCAGGGACTATTTTAAAAATTCATAACTTTTGTCTTAGTCAAAATATTTTAAAGAACTAAACTTTTTTAGTGTGCCAAAAGATGTAAAAGTATTTGTTAGTACCTGCAAGACAAAAAAGACAACAGTGTCAATTTTTGCATTTTTTTTTATTCCAGTTAAAACTTTAACTTTACTGCCGGAAAAATTTTGAAAATTCATAACTTTTATTTTAGTCAAAATATTTTAGTGTTTCAATAGATACAAAAGTATTTGTTAGTACTTGCAAGACAATAAGAAAACAATGTCCACTTTTTGCAATTTTTTTATTATACCTAAAACTTTAGCTTCACTGCAGGGACAATTTTGGAAAATCATAACTTGTGTTAGTGAAATAATTTTAAAGAACTAAATTGATTTAGTGTGTTAATAGCTGCAAAAGTATTTGTTAATACTTGCAAGACGATAAGACAACAGTGTCAATTTTTTACAATTTTTTTATTCTACCTAAAACATTAACTTTTCTGCCGGGACAATTTTGAAAATTCATAACTTTTGACTTAGGCGAAATTTTTAGGAGAACTAAACTGTTTTAGTTTGTAAATAGATGCAGAAGTCATTGTTAGCATTTGTGAAGCAATTGCGCAACGGTTTCGATTTTTTTACAATGTCTTAATTTTTAACTAAAAATTTAACCTTACCGCAAGTTTGAATTTGAAAATTCATAAGTTTTATCTCAGTAGAAATATTTTAAAGAACCAAACTGTTTTGGTTTGTTAATGGATGCAAAAATCGCTGTTGGCATTTGTAAAAAAATAGCGCAACAATTTCAATTTTTTTAATTTTTTTTTTAATTCTACCTAAAATGTTAACCTTGCCGCAGGGACAATTTAGAAAATTCATAAGTTTTGACGTAGTCAAAATTTTAGGGAGAACTAAACTTTTTTAGTTTGTAAATAGATGCAACAGTCATGGTTAGCATTTGTAAAGCAATTGCGTAACCGTTTCGATGTTTTTACAATGTCTTAATTTCAACTAAAAATTTAACCTTACCGCAAGATCGAATTTGAAAATTCATAAGTTTTGTCTTAGTCGACATTTTTTGAAAAACTAAACTGTTTTGGTTTGTAAATAGATTCAAAAATCACTGTTGGCATTTGTAAAACAATAGCGCAACGATTTCATTTTTTTTAATTCCACCTAAAATGTTAACCTTGCCGCAGGGACAATTTTAAAAATTCATAAGTTTTGACTTAGTCGAAATTTTTGGGAGAACTAAACTTTCTTAGTTTGTAAATAGATGTAAAAGTCATTGTTAGCATTTGTAAAGCAATTGCGCAACGGTTTCGATTTTTTTACAATGTCTTAATTTTAACTAAAAATTTAACCTTACCGCAAGGTTGAATTTGAAAATTCATAAGTTTTGTCTTAGTCGAAATTTTTTGAAGAACTAAACTGTTTGGTTTTTACATAGACGCAAAAATCTCTAATATCATTTGTAAAACAATAGCGCAACGGTTTCAATTTTTTTTAAATATTTTTTTGAATTCTAGCTAAAATGTTAACTTTACGCAGGGACTATTTTAAAAATTCATAAGTTTTGTCTCAGTGGAAATTTTTTGAATAACTAAACTTTTTTGGTTTGTAAATAGATGCAAAAGTTTCTGTTGGCATTCACAAAGCAATTGCACAACGGCTTCAATTTTCTTACATTTTTTTTTTAATTCTAGATAAAATGTTAACAATTTTGAACATTTATAAGTTTTGTCTTAGTCAAAATTGTTTGAAGAACTAAACTGTTTTGGTTTGTAAATAGATGGATGCAAAAGTCACTATTAGCATTTGTTAAGCCATTGCGCAACGGTTTCATTTTTTTTACATTTTTTTAATTCTACCTAAAATGTTAACCTTACCGCAGCAATTTTGAAAATTCATAGTTTTGTCTTAGTTACATTTTTTTGTTGGCATTTGTAATGCAATTACGCAGCGGTTTAATTTTTTTTACAATTTTTAATTCTACCTAAAGTGTTAACCTAGCCACAGGGACCATTTTGAAAATTCATAAGTTTTGTCTTAATGGAAATTTTTTGAAGAACTAAACTTTTTTGGTTTTTAAAAAGATGCAAAAGTCTCTGTTGGCATTTGTAAAGCAATTGCGCGACGGTTTAAATTTTTTTACAATTTCTTAATTCCACCTAAAATGTTAACCTCCGCAGTTACAATTTTGTCTTAGTCAATTTTTTTTTTAACTAAACTGTTTTGGTTTGTAAATAGATGGAAAAGTAGCTATTTGCGTTTTTTAGACAATGACTATAAATTTTGATTTTTTTAGCAATATTTCACTAAAATTTTAACAATCTTACCGAGACAAATTTATAAGTTGACAACTTTAATTTTAGTAATTTTTTTTTGAGAAATAAAGTGTTTTGGTTGGCTAATAGATGTAAGCTTTCAGAACAATAACGCAACGATTTCATAATTTTACATTTTTTTAATTCTAGCTAGGATTTTATACTTTTTTGCAATTTTGAAAACTAATATTTTTTATTTTAGTAAAAAATATTTTAAAAAACTGATAATATCAAAAAGTTAAAATTACGTAATCAATTTTTATTTGTTAAAAAAATACGACTTGAAGAAACGAATAACGAGAGAAGAAATTTGACGAAGCAAATTGTGATGTTGATTTGAAATCGAAAAAAAAAATATTCAGTCAAGATGGGTGACACAAACGGCCTATTATTATTTCTGATTGATGCTAACAAATACATTTTATTTTGGGGTTTTAACTAAATAAGTTTACTAAGTGAAATTCGAGAAAATAACGAAATATGAAATTTTATTTTACAAGTCAAAGAAATCGTAAAAAAATATAACCAGTTACGAAAGATTTTTCAAAATTTGTATTTTTATTTTTTAAGGATGAAACTCACAGTAAGTTTTGGTTTGTTAAAATACTAAGAGTATTAAATAAATTATGAGAGTTCAAAAATGACCCGATGTCAAATTTGAATTTCGTTGTAAAAATCAAATCAAAATTTAAAATAAATTAGAAACAACCTTACATGTTGTAGAAAGCATTAAATAAATTTAAAAAAAAAACGAAATATAGCCTGAATAAATGAATATTCAACCTGTTCGTAACTCTGCAAGCAAATTAAGTCTTTACTAAGACTATAATTGAATATTCATTTATTCAGGCAATATTTCTTTTTTTTTAATTTATTCAAAATTTAAAAAGTCAAGATTTCTAAAACATGACTCAATGTCAAATTAAAATTTCGGTGTAAAAAAATCTTAAACAAATTTGGTCCAGATAGATTTTTTAAACTTTGTATTTTCATTTGTGAAGATGCAGTTACCTGATAAATTTTAGTTTGTTGAAAAAATCAGTTTTGGACAAATTATTAAAGTTGAAAAATGTCACAATACCAAACTGTAATTTCGGCATTAAAAATGAAAAAAAAAACAGTCAAAATGAATTTTTAGAATTTTGTACTTTTTATTGTTAAAACCATTGTCAAGCAAATGATGTTAATTTCTTTGTTGTCTTCAAAGTTTGTTTAAATGGTTTTGTGATATTTTTCATATTTAAGAAAATATTGGCAAAAAACAAAAAAAAGTTAAGGTAAACGCCCACTTCCGGTGTACGAAATTTTACCAAAAGCGTTTCAGTTCTTTGGATTATCAAATAAGACTTATGTTCAAAGTTTCACATCAATTGCTCTGTTAGTTCTTGAGATACAGCGCGCACAGACAGACACACACACACAGACACAATTTTTTTTTCCAGAAATTGTTGAAATGGCATCTAGGGACACCAAAACGGATATTAACGTAAAATAAAATTTTGAAAAAAAAATCACGATCACAATACTTTCTCGTACTTCGTAACGGAGAAAGTAAAAATATATTCAGTCATAGTATATTTTTAAATTTTGTGCATTCATTTATAAAGGCTTAAGCTACATAATAAATGTTGGTTTGTAAAACAATTTCAATTTGTACGCAAATTACGAGAAATGAAAAAGCGTAATTTCAGAGTCAAATGATATCAAGTCAAGAAAGATTTAAAAAACTGTGCATTTTTATTTTTGAAAGTTCAAGTTACTTAGTGAATTTTAGTTTGTTAAAATATTTCAATTTTTGAAGTGATACTAAAAGTTTAAAAATGACACAATGCCAACTTGTAATTTCGGCGTTAAAATTCGAAAAAAAATAATATTTCCAGAGGTTAGTAATTATTAATTAATTTTTTAAATGTTTTGCTTTCATTTATAAGGGTTTAAGATACGTAATAAATGTTTGTTAAACAATTTTAATTTTTAAGTAAATTATGAGAATTTTAAAAAAGTGTGACACTCCACAAAAAATTGAAAAATCAACAAATCAAGAAATATTTCTAAAACTTTGTATTTTTATTTGTGAAGGTTTAGGTTACGTAGAAAATTTTAATTTGTTAAAATATTTTGATTGTTGATCAAATGTCACCATGCCAAATTGTAACTCCTGCGTGAAAAAAACTAGAAAAAAATATTTCCGGTGAAAATAGATTTTTAAAATTTTGCTCATTCATTTGTAAATTATTAAACAATTATTATTTTTAAGCGAATTACGAGAGTTGGACAATGACACCATGCTAAAATTGTAACTCCTGCGTGAAAAACTTAAAAAATATATATCCAGTGAAAATAGATTTTTTAAATTTAGCATTTTCATTTGTAAGAGTTCACGCTACGTGATAAATTTTTAGCCGTTAAACAATTATTTATTTTAAGCAAATTATGAGAGTTGAAAAATGACACAATGCGAAATTGTAACTCCTGCGTGAAAAGTTGAAAAAAAAAATAATCCGGTGACAATAGATTTTTAAAATTTCGTACATTCATTTGTAAAAGTTCACACTACGTAATAAATTTTAAATTGTTAAACAATTATTATTTTTAAGCCAATCATGAGAGTTGAAAAATAACATTTATTTGTAAAACTATTAATCCCGGCGGATTCACCAATATTTCAAACTCTGTTATATACTTCTCTAAAGGGAGATAGAGAGAGAGAGAGAGAGAGAGAGAGCGACATTTATATAAATGACCCCAATAATCAACTGACCAGAACCTTTATTCTTTATTTATCCAATTTATGCGGAAATATACCTTTTCTATCTTTTTAAAATAAGAATAATTCATGCACAAATGCATTTTGATAATTAACAAATTATTTCGTTCTCATGCGAAATGCTATTATTGTTCACATCCTCGTGCGTTTAACTATAAATTAATTTAACATTATGAAATATGAACGATGCAAATTTATTGTTCAATAACCAATTAATTTTCATGATTAAATTAATTAATCGAAACTTTATCGTGAAATTTATTATATGAATTTCGGAATAATATGAACATATTATCCAATTACCACTTAATATATTAATTAAACAAATTAGTGGTAAATGATTTTTGTTTTATACTTATGGCATTTTTAAATATTTTTATAAACTTCTTTTATACTTATAAATGCACTCAACTTGTTTCGTTATGAAAAATATAAATGACAATTAAAAAAATGGTAACGCTATTTTAAATTTAATAAATACAACTAAATTACCGCTTGTTTGTAGTTCTGCAAACTTCAGTGGGGTGATTACTTTTTTATTTCGACTTTTAAGAATTATGACACAAATATGATAATTTTTGTCGGTAATTTACATGAATTTTTATTAACTATGTTATAAAAATATAAATCTGATGTAAAGTTCTATTCAATGACATAAAAATATAGAAGTTGTTGCATTAAAAATTATGCCAAAACTCTTAAATTAAAAGTCAAAATAAAAAAATAAGCACGTCCACTACATTCTGCGAAAACCACACAATTAACTATTTAACTGCTTTTTGAATAATTTACTGTTATTTTCAAAAAGAATTAAATATTTCTAAAATTTTGACCTCTTAATGGCAGTCTGTAACTTCTCTTAAGAATTCGATAAAAATATGATTTTTATCTCTAATTGTACGTAGAGGATGCTTCTATGAGTAAAATAATCAAAATTGGCAAAATTATAGAAATAAAACCACTACACTAAAATTACTACCACATTTTAGATGTATCTTTCCGCCTCAAATTTTTAACATTAAATGAATATTTCAGGATGTGTAACCTAAGCAAGCTTGTTTTTTTTTTCTTATTTTCGGCATGCACTTATTTGATTTATTCAAGTCTGAGTTGCTGCTGCCATCGTCGTTAATATTTTATGATGACGAATAATCCACCATTACTATGGAAGGTAATTTGTGAACATTTCAATTTAGTTTCAATGAGAGTCTAAGATGCCAAAGTATACCGGAGACGGAAGACGTACCGTCGGTACCACTTCCGGTACCGAAGACGCCCCGTAGCTCGCCAAGGCGTTTGGTGTAAGTAGAATGCCAAAAAGAGAAGTGGCCGTTGTTGCTATTCTATCCAAAACTCAGACTTCAGCTAAACTCGAGCAGAGAAATACATCACCACCACTCATTAGTAGTTTGCTAGCTTTAAGGTAGTTTACTCGACCTCTTCATGTTAGTAGCGTTGTAAGTGTTTCGTCTTTAGATCAATATGGAATCATTAACAATGATATTAATTATTGATAGCTTGAAAATCCCTACGTAAATAAACAGGTTCCAGTTATTTTTCGTCTTAAATAAATTTATCTTATTTCATATTTTTTTATTAGAGCGTTGGCAACCCTAGTAAGGCTGAAGTGGCCCTCCTGAATAATATGACGGCGTGTGCCTTGTATAGTATCGTGTGAGTCACAAAATTTTGTTTCAGAGTTGGCTGTGAGATAAATGAGGTATGTCGCGTATTATTACGCCATGAGATTTAAAAAAAATGAATTAATCTCAGACATGACAGCTGTTCTCTTTCTCAGGCATGGCCAACTCTGAAACAAAATTCTGTGGCTCACACCTTATCTTGTTAATAGTTGGGACTTGATCAACAACTTACATGTTCAGAAAGTATTCAAAGTTTTACCTTCAAACCACATCTACGAATGAAACTTTAATATACCGTGCTTTCAATAATTCATCTAATATAGGAAACGCAGGAAACCCACTTGGAATAAAAGTGGGGATTTTACGAGGCTTACGTCATCCTAAAAATTGGACACCCACTCTTATTCCAAGTAACTCCGACTACGTCTTCAACATTCCCTATGTTAGGTGAATTATTGAAAGCACAATTTTTCAATGATACCTTGCTTGATAATACATTTTAGCCATCTTATAATATGTAATGATTCCATATTAAGAAGTTTCGACATAAACATCCAGTACCTAGCCCGCCCATACTTCTCAACGAAGATCGATAGTATAAGTACCGTTAGCTAAAAACGCCACTAGCATGCAACCCTCATCCACCTCCGTGTCGCCGAGGTGTAAACCAGAGCCGAGAAAAGTTTAAATACAGAGGAGTCCTTAGGTCCCAGAGGAGCGAAGACACCGAGTCCCTGGAGAAGTCGGACGGCACCGCCAACGTCCGGCACAAGATCGTCGTCATGGGTGCGGCGAAGGTGGGGAAGTCGTCGCTCATCAGCCAGTTCCTCTACGGCACCTTCTCGCCGAAGTACAAGAGGACCATCGAGGAGATGCACCACAGCGACTTCAACGTGAGCGGCGTGCACCTGATGCTCGACATCCTGGACACCTCCGGAGCGTACGAGTTTCCCGCCATGAGGGCTCTGTCCATCTCCTCGGCGGACGCCTTCATCCTTGTCTACGATGTCACCGACGCCACCACCTTCGAGGAGGCGAGGACCCTCAGGGATCAGATACACGAGACGAAGGGCGGGACGGCCGTGCCCATCGTCATCGTTGGGAATAAGGTGGACCTGGTAGGAAATAGAGAGGTTAGTAATTATTAATTACTTGCACTTGTTTAAACATATCAAAATAATGAGCGTACAACAAAGATCGACGAAGAAGTTTGCGCTGGAAATCTAAAATTGCATTCAACACTTTGAAAAATTGTGAAAAAATAACCACTAAAGGAATTAACTTCAAAATTGCAAAATCCATGTAAAAATGATGCATTTATAAATTTCCATAAAAACAATTGAAGTATCCTAGCTGAATACATAACCACAACGCTCAAAACTTGATCCGATAGAGGCGAAAATTGCAATCAACGGTTTGAAAAATTGTAAAAAATATCCACTGAAGGAATTAGCTTCAAAATTGGAAAATCCATGTAAAAATAATGCATTTGTAAATTTACATTAAAACAATTCAAATATTTTAGCTGAAAACATAATCACAACGCTCAAAACTTGATTCGATAGAGGCGAAAATTGCAATCAACGGTTTGAAAAATTCTGAAAAAATATCCACTAAAGGAATTAGCTTCAAAATTCGAAAATCCATGTAAAAATAATGCATTTGTAAATTTCCATAAAAACAATTGAAGTATCAAAGCTGAAAACATAACCACAACGCTCAAAACTTGATCCGATAGAGGCGAAAATTGCAATCAACAATTTGAAATATTGTGAAAAAATAACGACTGAAAGCATTGGCTTCAAAATTGCAAAATACATGCAAAAATAATGCATTTGTAAATTTCCATAAAAATTATTGAAGTATCCTAACTGAAGTATTTCAGATACTTGAGATACCTCAACTAGTAAACTTTTACCATGCAACCGTCAAATCTCGACTAACCTATGGAGTGTGCTTCTGGGGATGCTCAAGACATCTACAGTCTATTTTCATCGCTCAGAAACGAATAATAAGATGTATTGCTGGTGTCTCTATGACAGCTCACTGCCGACCAATATTCCGACAACTATGTCTAATGCCTCTGCCATGTCTCTATGTGTATGAATTATGCCTGTTTGTGTTTAAACAAAAATCCAACTTTAAAGAAGCATCTAGTGTTCACACTTACCCAACAAGAAGCAACTCACTCATTTATATAGATAATACTAGACTAAGAATAAGGAGACTCTCTCCCCGAATTAGAGGACCAGAGGTATACAATAAACTCCCCCATGATCTTAGAAGTTCCACAAATATAAATGTATTCAAAAAATGCAACCATTAGGCTCAAAACTTGATCCGATAGAGGCGAAATTTTCATCCATAAAAATAATTGACTTATTTTCTTACTTGATCTTCAATACACTTGATTCCTGATGCTTAATGCTAGATCATGACAAAGTGTCTTTCTGGTTATTTTAAATTAATGATCTTAATTAAATTTCATATAAAAAAATTATATGAAATTAGTAGGCTATGAAATTAAACATCAATGAGCAGTGGCGGCTCGTGGAACATGCTGATAAATATACCCCCTCCCTTTCTTTTGAAGAAAGAAAGAACGATTTACCTTAGTAGACCAAAGTAACTTGCGAAAAAGTGTTTTAAGAATTAATTCAAAGTTCATCCTGACCTTGACAAAACAGGTAATGCCATGGCTCTTTGGCAACGAGCTGCCACTGCTTAATTTGATAAAATGATGATTTGCAAATCTAATTTATTTTTTGTAGAATTTCGTCAACACGTTATATATATATATATTTTTTTCATTTTTCACTCGAGTATTTCACAATTTGAAAACTAAAATTTTAAAAAATTGGTGAAATAATCGGTGGATTTCAAAAACAGCACTTCTTAAAATAACACGATGATTTGCAAATCTAATTGAATTTTTATAGAATTTAGTAGACACGTTTTATATATTGTTTTAATTTTTAACTTGAGTATTACACAACTCGAGATCTAAAATTTTTAAAAATTCACAATTCGCCAAATAATTGGTGAATTTTGAAAAACTCTATTTAGTTTGATAAAATGATGATTTGCAAATCTAATTTAAGTTTTGTAGAATTTAGTAGACACGTTTTATATATATATTTTAATTTTTAACTCGAGTATTTCACAATTCGAGATTTAAAATTTTCAAAAATTCACAATTCGCAAAATAATTGGAGAATTTTCAAAATCTTCATTTAGTTTAATAAAACAATGATTTGCAAATATGATTTAATTTTTGTAGAATTTAGTAGACACGTTTTATATATTTGTTTAATTTTTTACTCGAGTATTACACAATTCGAGATCTAAAATTTTCAAAAATTCACTATTCGCAAAATAATTGGAGAATTTTTAAAATCTTCATTTAGTTTGATAAAATGATAACTTGCAAATCTAATTTAATTTTTGTAGAATTTAGTAGACACGTTTTATATATATTTTTTTTAATTTTTAACTCGAGTATTACGTAATTCGAGAATTAAAATTTTTAAAAATTCAGTACTCACGAAATAATCGGTGGATTTTCAAAAACTTTATTTGGTTTAATAAAACGATGATTTGCAAATATAATTTAATTTTTGTAGAATTTAATGGACACGTTTTATATATTTTTTTAAATTTCACAATTCGAGATTTAAAATTTTCAAAAATTCACAATTCGCAAAATAATTGGAGAATTTTCAAAATCTTCATTTAGTTTAATAAAACAATGATTTGCAAATATGATTTAATTTTTGTAGAATTTAGTAGACACGTTTTATATATTTGTTTAATTTTTTACTCGAGTATTACACAATTCTAGATCTAAAATTTTCAAAAATTCACAATTCGCAAAATAATTGTTGAATTTTCAAAATCTTTATTTAGATTGATAAAACGATGACTTGCAAATCGAATTTAATTTTTGCAGAGTTTCGTCGACACGTTTTATATTTTCTTTTATTTTTTTGCTCAAGTATTACACAATTCGAAAATTAAAATTTTCAAAGATTCAATACTCACGAAATAATTGGTGGATTTTCAAAAACTCTATTTACTTTGATGAAACAATGATTTGCGAATATAATTTAATTTTTGTAGAATTAAGTAGACACGTTTTATATATTTTTTTTAATTTTTAACTGGAGTATTACACAATTCGAGATCTAAAATTTGAAAAAATTCACAATTCGCGAAATATTTGGTGGATTTTCAAAAACTCTTTTTAGTTTGATAAAACGATGATTTTCAAATATAATTTAATTTTTGTATAATTTAGTAGACACGTTTTATATGTTTTTTAAATTTTTAACTCGAGTACTACACAATTCGATATCTAAAATTTTCAAAAATTCACAACTCACGAAATAATCCGTGGATTTTCAAAAACTCTATTTAGTTTGATAAAACGATGATTTGCAAATCTAATTTAATTTTTGTAGAAATTCGTCGACACGTTTTATGCTTTCTTTTATTTTTTTGCTCGAGTATTACACAATTCGAAAATTAAAATTTTCAAAAATTCATAACTTACGAAACAATCGGTGGATTTTTAAAAACTTTATTTAGTTTAATAAAACGATGATTTGCAAATATAATTTAATTTTTGTATAATTTAGTAGACACGTTTTATATATTTTTTTAAATTTTTAACTCGAGTACTACACAATTCGAGATCTAAAATTTTCAAAAATTCACAATTCGCGAAATAATTGGTGGATTTTTAAAAACTTTATTTAGTTTGATAAAACGATGATTTTCAAATCTAATTTAATTTTTGTAGAATTTAGTAGACACGTTTTATATATATTTTTTTAATTTTTAACTCGAGTATTACACAATTCGATATCTAAAATTTTCAAAAATTCACAACTCACTAAATAATCGGTGGATTTTCAAAAACTCTATTTAATTTAATAAAACGATGATTTGCAAATCTAATTTAATTTTTATAGAAATTCATCGACACGTTTTATACTTGCTTTTATTTTATTGTTCGAGTATTACACAATTCGAAAATTAAAATTTTCAAAAATTCCCCACTCACGTAATAATTGGTTGATTTTTTAAAACTCCATTTAGTTTGATAAAACGATGATTTACAAATATAATTTAATTTTTGTAGAATTTAGTAGACACGTTTTATATATTTTTTTAATTTTTAACTCGAGTATTACACAATTCGAGATCTATAATTTTCAAAAATTCACAACTCACGAAATAACCAGTGGATTTTCAAAAACTCTACTTAGTTTGATAAAACGATGATTTGCAAATCTAATTTAATTTTTGTAGAATTTAGTAGACACGTTTTATATATTTTCTTATTTTTTAACTCTAGTATTACACAATTCGAGATCTAAAATTTTCAAAAGTTCACAACTCATAAAATAATCGGTGGATTTTCAAAAACTCTATTTAGTTTAATAAAACGATGATTTACAAATATAATTTAATTTTTGTAGAATTTAGTAGACACGTTTTATATATTTTTTAAATTTTTAACACGAGTATTACACAATTCGATATCTAAAATTTTCAAAAATTCACAACTCACGAAATAATCGGTGGATTTTTAAAAACTCCATTTAGTTTGATAAAACTATGATTTGCAAATATAATTTAAGTTTTGTAGAAATTCGTCGACACGTTTTATATTTTCTTTTATTTTTTTGCTCGAGTATTACACAATTCGAAAATTAAAATTTTCAAAAATTCACAACTTACGAAATAATCGGTGGATTTTCAAAAACTCTATTTAGCTTGATAAAAGGATGATTTGCAAATCTAATTTAATTTTTGTAGAAATTCGTCGACACGTTTTATACTTTCTTTTATTTTTTTGCTCGAGTATTACACAATTCGAAAATTAAAATTTTCAAAAATTCACAACTTACGAAATAATCGGTGGATTTTCAAAAACTCTATTTGGTTTGATAAAGGGATGATTTGCAAATCTAATTTAATTTTTGTAGAAATTCATCGACACGTTTTATATTTTCTTTTATTTTTTTGCTCGCGTAATACCCAATTCAAAAACTAAAATTTTGAAAAATTCACAATTCGCAAAATAATTGGTAAATTTTTAAAATCTCCATTTAGTTTGATGAAACGATGATTTGCAAATCTAATTTTTATATATTTTTTTAAATTTTTTTGCTCGAGTATTACCGAATTCAAAATCTAAAATTTTTAAAAATTCAATACTCGCGAAATAATTGGTGGATTTTCAAAAACTCTATTCAGTTTGATAAAACGATGATTTGCAAATCTAATTTAATTTTTGTAGAATTTAGTAGACACGTTTTATATATTTTTTTAAATTTTAACTCGAGTATTACACAATTCGATATCTAAAATTTTCAAAAAATCACAATTCGCAAAATAATTGGACAATTTTCAAAATCTTCATTTAGTTTAATAAAAAGATTATTTGCAAATTTAATTTAATTTTTGTAGAGTTTCGTCGACACGTTTTATATTTTCTTTTATTTTTTTGCTCGAGTATTACACAATTCGAGATCTAAAATTTTCAAAAATTCACAACTCACGAAATAATCGGTGGATTTTCAAAAACTCTTTTTAGTTTGATAAAACGATGATTTGCAAATATAATTTAATTTTTGTAGAATTTAGTAGACACATTTTATATATTTTTTTTTAATTTTAACTCGAGTATTACACAATTCGAGATCAAAAATTTTCAAAAATTCGCGAAATAATTACAAAATAATTGGTGAATTTTCAAAAACTCTATTTAGTTTGATAATACGATGATTTGCTAATCTAATTTAATTTTAGTAGAATTTCGTCGACACGTTTTCTAATTTTTTTAAATTTTTTGCTCGAGTATTACACAATTCGAAAATTAAAATTTTCAAAAATTCACAACTCACGAAATAATTGGTGGATTCTTAAAAACTGCACTTAATTTGATAAAACGATGATATGCGAATCTAATTTAATTTTTGTAGAAATTCGTCGACACTTTTTACATATTTTTTTAAATTCTTTTGCTCGAGTATTACACAATTTGAAAATTCACAACTCGTGGATTTTTAAAAACTGTACTTAATTTCAGCGGCTTGTGGAACATGTTGGTGGTAGATCAAGCTATACAATATACCCCCCACCCCCTTTGAAGAAAGAAAGGACGATTAATCATCCTAGACCAAATAACTGGCGAGAAAGTGTTTTAAGAATTAATTAAAAATTCTTGCTGAGCTTTAAACTAGAGCCATGGCTCCTTGACTGTATAGCACGAGCCGCCCCTGTCGATGAGAAATTATAGCGAAAACTGTGAAATAACGAAAGATACTAACTTTGAATTTAATATTAAAAATTTATTGGTTAGTTGTACAACTTTGTGTATTTTCCCATGGATTCCATAAATAAATGAATAAATAAATAAATAAATCAAAATTCCATGGCTTAGTAATTTTATTGTGCAGTCCAGAGTGAAATCAGTAAACCATGGAATTTTAAAATCGTGAACACCCGATCGATTGCACAATTTATTATCATAGTTCAGATATAATGAAATGCAAAATGAGTAGATCATGACGTTTGGTTAAAATAAAAAATTGTTAAATCACACCATGTGTTTCATTAAAGTTATATTATACCTGTTTAATAATAAGAGCTTGCAATTATAAACTTAATTTTAATAAAAATTAAAAATATTCTCCTTACATCTCACGGTAGGAAGGAAGGCATATCAAATCAGCCAATGATTTATTTATTTTTAATTTTTTTACGTAACATTTAAAAGATTAATTTTCAACTCTCTGAATACAGTAAACATAGGTAAAATAATTAAAAATAAATAAATTCTTTCAGCGACCTTTTCGAATGAAATTGTTTGATTTGATATGGATTGACCCATGCTTGAGATCTGTATGTACAAAAAGAAGGTCTTGCAAGTACTAAAAAATTGAAACTAATGCCACGCAGGATATTTTTTACATTCAAACCCCGGCGCATCCACCACGAATGCCGCAGACCCTAATCTTTCACCGCGCCCGAAATTCTCAAATCCAATTTATCAAAAAAAGCCTTTCACGTAAAATCCTTTCCGGATACATATTTCCGCACCCATGGGGCGTCTTTATTACGCGAGATAAGACCGCGCAATAATTCGTGTACCAGCAGGAAATTTCCATTATCGAGAAATCGCGAGTCTCCGTAAAACCGCGTCTCAGGTGTCGTTTTGTTTTCGTCCCTCGGGGACAATAAACAGCACTAAACGGTTTTTTCCGACTGGAAAGTTTAATGCAATTTACAGGGGGATGGCGCCCTTACAGTCAAGATTAAGGGCGGTGTGTAGTTTTTCCTTTCCATTACATAAAAGGGAAAATGGGGCGGTGATTTGTAACGTGATTACCGGTTTTATTGGGGACCGGTTTATTGTTAAACAAATGGCTTTACAGCCAGGTTTTCGGACTATAAAGCTACGGACGTGTTCAGATGTAGGATTGCTTTTTAACGAAATATGTTTTCTGACGATGGCGCAATAAAGCAATATTTAATTGTGTGGTGTATTGGTTAATTAAGTGTTTTACCACCATCTCGTGTCGGGCTCAAAAAACGCACATAAACATCTTCTAATGCTTATACTATTTTTTGCCCGATCGATTGGTTAATCAATTAATTAAAATATTTTTTTAAATGACACTCCGAAAATGTGAATTCTCTCAAGTCGGCTAAAGCGCTCTGGTTGTCATGGAGTTGGTAAACAGAAACAAATATTTGCAAATCCGAAGTGTTTTTCGACTTAAATAATGTCCAAAGAAGTATTAGAAGGCGAAGATAATGTAATCGAAGATTTGTTTGCCATCGGATGTCATTCAATAATTCCTGAGAAGTCAAAACTGAGGTACGAGATGACACACTACATTTGAAAAAATGGTATTTTTGCAACAGAGCCATGGCCCGTAAATTGAACGTACAGTCGGGAGAGCAAAGCTTGTAAATTAAAGAAAATGACCGATCGAGCAAAAATTATTATTAATTCTATAATTACTATTCCTTAATAATAAGAATAGCTTTTTTAATTGGATTTATATTACAACACAATTTTACATTCACTACACTTCCCTTTGTTCGATTACAAAAAGGAGAATCCCCGCAGTGGCATTCATTTCATTTTTATGTTCCCCTGCAAATAGGACTAGTCGAGATCATTCCATTATTGCGAAAGCAGACTTAATAATATCTATTTATATTTCCTTTATGGATTCCGTCCGGCATTTATTGGATCCGTCGTTATTGGCTCTGTAGGATTTCAACTAGAAAATCGAACTACTCAAAGAGTTGCACGTAAAATTTTAAATAGAATTTCAATACTGGAAGCATGTAGTAAAATATCGTGCTTCAAAGAGGGGGAGAATGATACAAATACTTTACGTTCGTGGGGTATGCTCTCGCTTGATATTTGATTTTTCATTGCCCGCTTCAGTGCTCCATGACCTACGCGAACTTTTATTTAACCTACCTCAAAGTTTGACGACCTACGTCAAGTTTGTTATTACCTATTTATATGATGCATTTGAACTTCTAACAATATTATGTACGTCATCAAAGACAAGTTTAATGTTATCAGTTTAGAGGGGTCATAAAAGGCGTGCCAAACCACTCAAACAGAACCATTGATGGAAATTAAACAATGAATACAACAGGTATTAGAAATACCGAAAGCTTAAAGCTGTTATAAAATCTGTGTAAATATCTAGTCATGCTTATTTGGCAAAAAATATTACAAAGATCTTTACTGATAACAAAATGACGCCGGTTTAAAGTTGAAAGCTTTTTAAACGGGCTGAATGTAAAATGCATTTCTTTAGAAAACTCAAAATTTTATGAGTTGCATTAGCTGCTTCGTACTTCTCGAGTATACAATCATGTAATTTTAGATTAAGATTACTTTACTTCATAGAAATGTACATTTTAGTTATTTTGTATTTTTCAAGGGCGATGTCCCGTTAATAAATGTATTATTATTATTATTATTATTATTATTATTATTATTATTATTATTATTATTATTATTATTATTATTATTATTATTATTATTATTATTATTATTATTATTATTATTATTATTATTATTATTATTATTATCATTATGTGTATTTTTAATGTCATTGCCTTTATCTTTACCGGAAACAATATGGCGTCAGTTTTTTCAACGAGACGAACGTATAGGTCATTTCTTTGCAAAAATAATTGTCAAAATTTTATCACCCAAAGCAACTGCTTCTAACTTTAAGAGGTTTTTCATACATAGATAATCATATGTATTATATTACTTTCAGATTTCGAAAAATCAAAGCATTTTCGATTTTTTTGCGCCGAAAATTACTATTTTTGGTGATTATTTGGAAAATTGGGTGATGAACGCGCTCGTTTTTTTTTTAGAATGTGAAATATAAACTATTTCTGAACAATTCCGTAAAAGATATAAGTCTGCAATTGTTTTAGATTTTGAATAATCAATGAATTTTCCATTTTTTTGCGCCGAAAATTGCTATTCTTGAGTTTAAGGGTGATTATTCAGAAAATTAGGTGATGAATATGCTTGTTTTATTTTTAGAGTTTGTAAAGAAACTATTTCTGAACAATTGCGTAGAAGTTATAAGTTTGCATTTGTTTTTAGAGGTTGAAAAATCAAAGCATTTTCGATTTTTTGCTGCCGAAAATTGCTATTCTTGAGTTTGAGGGTGATTATTTCGAAAATTAGGTGATGAATGTGCTTGATTTTTTTGAAATTAAAAGGCAAACTATTTCTGAACAATTCCGTGAAAGTTGTAAGTCTGCATTTGTCTTAGATTTTGAAAAATCGAAGCATTTTCGATTTTTGTGACTGCGAAAATTGCCATTCTTGAGTTTGAGGGTGATTATTTGGAAAAATTAGGAAATGAATGCGCTTATTTTTCGGAACTTAAGAGACAAACTATTTCTGAACAATTCCGTAAAAGTTATAAGTCAGTATGTGTTATAGATTTTGAAAAATCAAAAAATTTTCAATCTTTTAGCGCCGAAAATTGCTATTTTTTGGTGATTATTTAGAAAATTGGGTGATGAACGCGCTCGTTTTTTTTAGAATGTAAAAGACAAACTATTTCTGAACAATTTCGTAAAAGTTATAAGTCAGCATGTGTTATAGATTTTGAAAAATCAAAACATTTTCAATCTTTTAGCGCCGAAAATTGCTATTTTTGGTGATTATTTAGAAAATTGGGTGATGAACGCGCTCGTTTTTTTTTTAGAATGTAAAAGACAAACTATTTCTGAACAATTCCGTAAAAGTTATAAGTCTGCAATTGTTTTAGATTTTGAATAATCAATTAATTTTCCATTTTTTGCGCCGCAAATTGCTATTCTTGAGTTTGAGGGTGATTATTTGGAAAATTAGGAGATGAATGTGCTTATTTTTTTTTTGGAACATAAAAGCCTTATTATTTTTGAATAATTTTGTAAAAGTTGTAAGTCTGTATTTGTTTTACATTTTGAAAAATCATAGCATTTTCGATTTTTGTGGCTGCAAAAATTGCCATTCTTGAATTTGAGGGTGATTATTTGGAAAAAATAGGTAAAGAATGTGCTTGTTTTTCGGAACTTAAGAGACAAACTATTTCTGAACAATTCCGTAAAAGTTATAAGTCAGCATGTGTTATAGATTTTTAAAAATCAAAACATTTTCAATCTTTTAGCGCCGAAAATTGCTATTTTTTGGTGATTATTTGAAAAATTGGGTGATGAACGCGCTAGTTTTTTTTTTTAGAATGTAAAAGACAAGCTATTTCTGAAGAATTTCGTAAAAGTTATTAGTCTGCAATTGTTTTAGATTTTGAATAATTAATGAATTTCCCATTTTTTGCGACGAAAATTGCTATTCTTGAGTTTGAGGTTGATTATTTGGAAAATTAGGTGATGAATGTGCTTGTTTTTTGGAACATAAAAGCCTAATTATTTCTGAATAATTTTGTAAAAGTTGTAAGTCTGTATTTGTTTTACATTTTGAAAAATCAAAGCATTTTCGATTTTTGTGGCTGCGAAAATTGCCATTCTTGAATTTGAGGGTAATTATTTGGAAAAATTAGGTAATGAATGTGCTTGTTTTTTAGAACTTTAGAGACAAACTATTTTTGAACGATTCCGTAAAAGTTATAAGTCAGAATTTGTTATAGATTTAAAAAAATTAAAACATTTTCAATCTTTTAGCGCCGAAAATTGCTATTTTTTGGTGATTATTTAGAAAATTGGGTGATGAACGCACTGGTTTTTTTTTAATGTAAAAGACAAACTATTTCTGAACAATTCCGTAAAATTTATAAGTCTGCAATTGTTTTAGATTTTAAATAATCAATGAATTTTCCATTTTTTTGCGCCGAAAATTGCTATTCTTGAGTTTGAGGGTGATTATTTGGAAAATTAGGTTATGAATGTGGTTGCTTTTTTTTGGAACAAAAAAGCCTAATTTTTTCTGAATAATTTTGTAAAAGTTGTAAGTCTGTATTTGTTTTACATTTTGAAAAATCAAATCATTTTCGATTTTTGTGGCTGCGAAAATTGCACTTCTTGAGTTTGAAGGTGATTATTTTGAAAAATTAAGTAATGAATGTGCTTGTTTTTCGGAACTTAAGGAACAAACTATTTCTGAACAATTCGGTAAAAGTTATAAGTCAGAATTTGTTATAGATTTTAAAAAATCAAAACATTTTCAATCTTTTAGCGCCGAAAATTGCTATTTTTGGTGATTATTTAGAAAATTGGGTGATGAACGCGCTCGTTTTTTTTTAGAATGTAAAAGATAAACTATTTCTGAACAATTTCGTAAAAGTTATAAGTCTGCAATTGTTTTAGATTCTTAATAATCAGTAAATTTTCCATTTTTTGCGCCGAAAATTGCTATTCTTGAGTCTGAGAGTGATTATTTGGAAAATTAGGTGATGAATGTGCTTGTTTTTTTTTTGGAACATAAAAGCCTAATTATTTCTGAATAATTTTCTAAAAGTTGTAAGTCTGTATTTGTTTTACATTTTGAAAAATCAAAGCATTTTCGATTTTTGTGGCTGCGAAAATTGCCATTCTTGAATTTGAGGGTAATTATTTGGAAAAATTAGGTAATGAATGTGCTTGTTTTTTAGAACTTTAGAGACAAACTATTTTTGAACGATTCCGTAAAAGTTATAAGTCAGAATTTGTTAGAGATTTTTAAAAATTAAAACATTTTCAATCTTTTAGCGCCGAAAATTGCTATTTTTGGTGATTATTTAGAAATTTGGGTGATGAACGCACTGTTTGTTTTTAATGTAAAAGACAAACTATTTCTGAACAATTCCGTAAAATTTATAAGTCTGCAATTGTTTTAGATTTTAAATAATCAATGAATTTTCCATTTTTTTGCGCCGAAAATTGCTATTCTTGAGTTTGAGAGTGATTATTTGGAAAATTAGGTGATGAATGTGCTTGTTTTTTTTTTGGAACATAAAAGCCTAATTATTTCTAAATAATTTTGTAAAAGTTGTAAGTCTGTATTTGTTTTAGATTTCGAAAACTCAATATATTTTCGATTTTTTGCGCCAAAAATTGGTTTCAAGGTTATTGTCATAATTATTGACGCTCACATCCACTGTACAAAGATGAGTTTTGTTCATTGTAATGTTTTTTTTTTATGTGGCAAAAGTGAATAAAGAGATTTGATTTGATCCGAAATTTCAAAGTCAAATAAACCGCAATTTAGATTTTCAAAAACTGCGAGCTATTTTATTTCGATAATTTAAATGCCAAAAAGTATCAAATCTAGTGTAGCATTAAGAAATATTTATATCAAGTCAATAAAAATAGCCAAAATCTGAAATTTTCCAAGTTCAAAGTCAACAAAATCATATTTTTAATTTTATAAAATTGCTTAACTTCTGAAAGCTTTTTTCGATTGTAATAAATTAAACAAATCAAAATGTATCGAATTTAGTATATTTTAAAACAGTGCTGAGTAAAATATTCACCTCGAGTCAACAAAAATTGCCAAAATCTGAAATTTTCAAAAGTTCAAACTCAACAAAATATTTTTTGATTGTGGAAAACTACTTAACTTCTGAATGCGTTATTTGATTTGGATAATTTAACGAATTTAGTTTATTTTAAAGCAGTATTGAGAAATATTCACATCGTCAATAAAAATTGCCAAAATCAGAAATATTCCACTTTTTAAAGGTTTAAGTAAAATACTATTTAATTTTCAAAAACTTTTATTGCTTTGAACTCGCAAAAATTGTTTCGCCACACTGTGGCCTCTTCAGGCGAAGAAATTTAAAACAATAAAAGTTTTTGAAAATTAAAAAGTATTTTACTTAACCCTTTAAAAAGTGAATATGAATTTTCAACGAATAACAGCCTCATCAATTAATTTATAGCAATTTTCCAACCAAAAATTAAATTTTTGTTTTTGAAAAATTGCTTAACTTCCGAAAGCTTTATTCCATTTTAGTAAATTGAAAGTCAAAATGTATCGAATTTACTTTATTTTATAACAGTGTTAAGAAATATTCACCTCAAATGAACAAACATTTTCCAAGTTCAAACCCAACAAAATATTATTTTATTGTGGAAAACTACTTAATTTCCGAATGCATTATTTGATTTGGATAATTGAAATGCCAAAAAGTATCGAATTTAGAAATTGCCAAAATCTGAAATTTTCCATGTTCAAAGTCAACAAAATCAGGTTTTTGATTTTAAAAAAATGCTTGACTTCTGAAAGCTTCATTTGATTCCAATAAATGAAATGTCAAAATGTATTAAAAAATATTCACCTCGAGTAAACAAAATTTGCCATTTCTGTAATTTTCAAAAGTTCAAATTTTTTTATTGTGGAAACTACTTAATTTCCGAATGCGTTATTTGATTTTGATAATTAAAATGCCAAAATGTGGCGAATTTAATGTATTTTAAAGGAGTATTAAGAAATATTCATATCAAGTGAACGAAAATTGCCAAAATTTGATTTTGATAATTTAAATGCCAAAACAAAATGAGCGCATTTTAAGACAGTATTAAGAATTATTTATGTCGAATATACGAAAATTGCCAACATATGCAAGCAGGCAGACAAACACACATAAGACACAAAACTTTTTTTTTCAAAAATTGTGGAAATTGTTTCTAGGGGGCTCAAAATTTCCGCGAATACAATACTTTGTTTCGAGACAGTAGTAAACACCGTGTCAGCTGTAGTGTTATTGCCAAACCTATTTTTATCATTTGACAACCGAAAACAAAATGCCAATTCTCAAAACTTGAAATGTAGGAAAGAGAATTGCACGCTCTGATTAGAAAAATTGTAAAAAAATCATCTCTGCTGGAATTAGCTTCTAAACTTCAAAATCTATCTTTAAATTGTCACTTTTTGACATCCGAGTAAAACAATTGACATGTCATAGCTAAAAACAAAATGGCAACGCTCGAAACTTGAAATGTAGGAAAGAAAATTGCATTTTGTTATTAGAAATATTGTAAAATATTACTCTCTGTTGGGATTAGCTTCTAAACTTCAAAATTTATCTTGAATTGACCACTTTTTGACATCCGAGTAAAACAATTAATATATCATAGCTAAAAACAAAATGGCAACGCTCGAAACTTGAAATGTAAGAAAGAAAATCGCATTTTGTTATTAGAAAAATTGTAAAATATTACTCTCTGTTGGGATTAGCTTCTAAATTTCAAAATTTATCTTGAATTGACCACTTTTTGACATCCGAGTAAAACCATTGATATATCATAGCTAAAAACAAAATGGCAACGCTCAAAACTTGAAATGTAGGAAAGAAAATTGCATTTTGTTATTAGAAAAATTGTAAAATATTACTCTCTGTTGGGATTAGCTTCTAAATTTCAAAATTTATCTTGAATTGACCACTTTTTGACATCCGAGTAAAACCATTGATATATCATAGCTAAAAACAAAACGGCAACGCTCAAAACTTGAAATGTAGGAAAGAAAATTGCATTTTGTTATTAGAAAAATTGTAAAATATTACTCTCTGTTGGGATTAGCTTATAAATTTCAAAATCCATCTTGAATTAACCACTTTTTGACATCCGAGTAAAACCATTGATATATCATAGCTAAAAACAAAATGGCAACGCTCAAAACTTGAAATGTAGGAAAGAAAATTGCATTTTGTTATTAGAAAAATTGTAAAATATTAGTCTCTGCTAGAATTAGCTTCTAAATTTCAAAATCCATCTTGACTTAACCACTCTTTGACATCCGAGTAAAACAATTGACATCTCATAGCTAAAAACAAAATGGCAACGCTCAAAACTTGAAATGTAGGAAAGAAAATTGCATTTTGTTATTAGAAAAATTGTAAAATATTACTCTCTGTTGGGATTAGCTTCTAAATTTCAAAATCCATCTTGACCTAACCACTCTTTGACATCCGAGTAAAACAATTGATATATCATAGCTGAAAACAAAATGGCGACGCTCGAAACTGTCGGAAAGAAAAATTGTAAAATATTACTCTATTCAAAATTTCAAATCTATCCTGATTTTCTTATTATTCTAGGTGGACACAGCCACGACCGAATCCGTGGTAACGGTGGACTGGGAGAACGGCTTCGTAGAAGCGTCAGCCAAGGACAACATCAACGTCTCCAAAGTCTTCAAGGAACTCCTGGTCCAAGCCAAAGTGAAGTACAACCTGAGTCCGGCTCTTAGGCGCAGGAGGAGGCAATCTTTACCGTCGCATCCCGTCCCTCCGGGCGCCACCCCCACGCACAACCCTTCGTCGGCGGTGATACCCTCGGCTGTCCAGCTCCAGCATCTCCAGCAAATCAGGGACCGCCACGGAAAAAGAAACTCCTGCAGCATTTCCTAAACCCTCTAGGCAGCAAAAAACACAAAAATCATTCGGAAGACCACCGTACCCATCATGAGAAAACAAAATAAATCTGACATATCCGCATGAAATTTCTTGTATGTGTATCAAGTGAAATGGATTAATGAAGGATTTTATTTTCTACTTAACTGTGTTTTAATTTAAAAAATTTGTCTTTTTGGATATGTAAAAAAAATGGCAAAAATATTAAGGATTCTAGGTTATAATTACTGACATTCGAATCTTGTTGCCAATAACTTTTTAATAATGAACTCATTACTCGAAATCGAAAATCATAATGAAGACTTAAGTTGGTCAAAACTTTGCTTTAAGATATCTTAAATTTTGATCTTTTCGAAGATATCTGTGAACTGTTTATAAAAATTAAGTAACGATTACACAGAAGAGTAGAAAAATGCAAATCTGAAACATTAATTCATTCCGTATTCCTCATCATCTGATGACGACTAATAATCCAAAATCGCGAACAGTTTGCAGCGATGGAGGGCAATAATTAATTAATTCGTTTCATAACTATTTGTCCAAAATTGGGGAAAATTAACCGAGCCAAATTGATCAAGAACAACCATCATCAATGTCGATCCATCAAAAACTCACTTTTGTGATATCAGCCAAACCTAACAAAAATTCCAAACTTGCTATCCACTAAATTTAGCTTTCGCTACATAACCTTACCAAAAAAATATATATATATATAAATAAGTGTTTAAGGAACGCCATGTAACCAAAAAAAAATAAACTGTGTTCATTGCAAAACCTTGAAACACACCATAAAGAAAAGAAACTAATCAACAATAATTTTTGTACTCGTATATATTTCGGTGAGTCTGAATCTTGAGCAAGTCTTCTTGTCATCGGGCACAAATCTTTCTCGGGTTAGGGATGCGCGGGTGAGAGTGCGAGTTGAGCGAATGGATTTTTTATCGACTCTTAAGAGTTCCTCTGGCGCTGGGAACCGCTCTCGGGAGCGCCCTCTCGCGGGCGCGCCGAGGGTCGACACAAATATCGCGCTTGCAATTAGCGTTTCTTGCCAATATTCATGATGATGAACTTTGGGTGTAGATATCTAGACGTAAACGTTTATATTCGTTTTACTTTTACATGGGTATTCAAGTGCATTTCCATAAGGTGTACAAATGTAATCAGTAAATTTAAATAGATCTTAATAAAATGTGTGTTGTTTTCATTTTTTGAATCTCCCGCCATCTGTAATACCAAAGAAAAAGAAGTAAACCTACAACTATGGATTTTTAGGACAAAAATAAAGGCAACACTAAAAACTGAACTGAGGCACAGGAATACCTCTGAAATTCAAAATCCATCCCGAATTAACCTACTTTTGACATATTGCTAAAAAAGTGAAATATTGCAACCACAAAACAAAAAATTGACAGAGAAAAGAAAATTATATTCAGCGATTAAAAAAATTGTAAAAAATTCATCTCTGCAGGAATTAGCTTCAAAATTTAAAAATACATCCAAAATTAACCCATTTTTGACATACCGTTAAGACAATTAACATATTACAGCTGAAAACAAAATGGCGACACTTGAAACTTGAACAGAGGAAATGGAAATTTCATTCGGCAATTAAAAAAATTGTAAAAAAATCATGTCTGCAGGAATTAGCTTCAAAATTTAAAAATACATCCAAAATTAACCCATTTTCGACATACCGTTAAAACAATTGACAAATCACAGCAGAAAACAAAATGGCGACACTTAAAACTTGAACGGAGAAAATGGAAATTACATTCAGCGATTAAAAAAATTGTAAAAAATTCATCTCTGCAGGAATTAGCTTCAAAATTTAAAAATACATCCAAAATTAACCCATTTTCGACATACCGTTAAAACAATTGACAAATCACAGCAGAAAACAAAATGGCGACACTTGAAACTTGAATGCGGAAAATGGAAATTACATTCAGCAATTAAAAAAATTGTAAAAAATTCATCTCTGCGGGAATTAGCTTCAAAATTTAAAAATACATCCAAAATTAACCTTTTTTTGACATACCATTAAAACAATTAACATACCACAGCTGAAAACAAAATGGCGACACTTGAAACTTGAACGCGGAAAATGGAAATTACATTCAGCAATTAAAAAAATTGTAAAAAATTCATCTCTGCAGGAATTAGCTTCAAAATTTAAAAATACATCCAAAATTAACCTATTTTTGACATACCATTAAAACAATTAACATATCACAGCTGAAAACAAAATGGCGACACTTGAAACTTGAACGGAGAAAATGGAAATTTCATTCGGCGATTAAAAAAATTGTAAGAAATTCATCTCTGCAGGAATTAGCTTCAAAATTTAAAAATACATCCAAAATTAACCTATTTTTGACATACCGTTAAAACAATTAACGTATCACAGCTGAAAACAAAATAGCGACACTTAAAACCTGAACGCGGAAAATGGAAATTACATTCAGCCATTAAAAAAATTGTAAAAAATTAATCTCTGCAGGAATTAGCTTCAAAATTTGAAAATACATCCAAAATTAACATATTTTTGGCATACCTTTAAAACAATGAACATATCACAGCTGAAAACATAATGGCGACACTTGAAACTTAAACGAAGAAAATGAAAATTACATTCGGCGACTAAAAAAATTATAAAAAATTCATCTCTGCAGGAATTAGCTTCAAAATTTAAAAATACATCCAAAATTAACCTATTTTTGACATCCGTTAAAACAATTAACATATCACAGCTGAAAACAAAATGGCGACACTTGAAACTTGAACGCGGAAAATGGAAATTACATTCAGCAATTAAAAAAATTGTAAAAAATTCATCTCTGCCAGAATTTGTTTCAAAATTTCAAAATCCATCTAGAATTAACATATTTTTGACATATTGCTGAGAAAAGTGGCATATCACAGCTAGAAAGCAAATTAACTACATTTAAAACTTAAATTACAGAAAAGAAAATTTGAAAAATTGTAAAGAAAATTATCTCTGCCCGAATTAGCTTGAAAATTTCAAAATCCATTCAGAAGTAACCTATTTTTGACATATTGCTGAAAAAAGTGACATATCACAGCTAAAAAGCAAATTAACAACATTTTAATCTTAAATTACAAAAAAGAAAATTTGAAAAATTGTAAAAAAATTCATCTCTGCCGGAATTAGCTTGAAAATTTCAAAATCCATCTAGAATTAACATATTTTTGACATATTGCTGAGAAAAGTGGCATATCACAGCTAGAAAGCAAATTAACTACATTTAAAACTTAAATTACAGAAAAGAAAATTTGAAAAATTGTAAAGAAAATTATCTCTGCCCAAATTAGCTTGAAAATTTCAAAATCCATTCAGAAGGAACCTATTTTTGACATATTGCTGAAAAAAGTGGGATATCACAGCTAAAAAGCAAATTAACAACATTTAAAACTTAAATTACAAAGAAGAAAATTTGAAAAATTGTAAAAAAATTCATCTCTGCCGGAATTAGCTTGAAAATTTCAAAATCCATTCAGAAGGAACCTATTTTTGACATATTGATGGAAAAAGTGACATATCACAGCTAAAAAGCAAATTAACAACATTTAAAACTTAAATTACAAAGAAGAAAATTTGAAAAATTGTAAAAAAATTCATCTCTGCCGGAATTAGCTTGAAAATTTCAAAATCCATTCAGAAGGAACCTATTTTTGACATATTGCTGAAAAAAGTGACATATCACAGCTAAAAAGCAAATTAACAACATTTTAATCTTAAATTACAAAAAAGAAAATTTGAAAAATTGTAAAAAAATTATCTCTGCCAGAATTAGCTTGAAAATTTCAAAATACATTCAGAAGGAACCTATTTTTGACATATTGATGGAAAAAGTGACATATCACAGCTAAAAAGCAAATTAACAACATTTAAAACTTAAATTACAAAGAAGAAAATTTGAAAAATTGTAAAAAAATTCATCTCTGCCTGAATTAGCTTGAAAATTTCAAAATACATTCAGAAGCAACCTATTTTTGACATATTGATGGAAAAAGTGACATATCACAGCTAAAAAGCAAATTAACAACATTTTAATCTTAAATTACAAAAAAGAAAATTTGAAAAATTGTAAAAAAAATTATCGCTGCCGGAATTAGCTTGAAAATTTCAAAATCCATTCAGAAGGAACCTATTTTTGACATATTGCTGAAAAAAGTGAGATATCACAGCTAAAAAGCAAATTAACAACATTTAAAACTTAAATTACAAAGAAGAAAATTTGAAAAATTGTAAAAAAATTCATCTCTGCCTGAATTAGCTTGAAAATTTCAAAATACATTCAGAAGGAACCTATTTTTGACATATTGATGGAAAAAGTGACATATCACAGCTAAAAAGCAAATTAACTACATTTAAAACTTAAATTACACAAAAGTTATATTCGTCGATTTGAAAAATTGTAAAAAATTCATCTCTGCCGGAATTGGCCTCAAAATCCATTTAGAACAAACCTAGTTTTTACATACTGCTAAAAAAAGTGACATGTTACAGCTAAAAATCAAATTAACAATATTTAAAACTTAAATTACAGAAAAGAAAATTACATTACAAAAAATTGTAAAAAATTCATCTCTGCCGGAATTAGCTTTAAAATTTCAAAATACATCCAAAGTTAACTTATTTTTGGCACACCTTCAAAACAATAGACAAATCATAGCTAAAGACAAAATGGCGACACTTAAAACTTGAACGGAGGAAATGGAATTTTCATTCAGCGATTAGAAAAATTGTAAAAAATTCATCTCTGCCAGAATTATATTTAAAATTTCAAAATACATCCAAATATAACCTTTTTTGGCATACCTTTAAAAAAATTGAGTGGGCGCTATAAAACTGAAAATTACACAAACAATGGCACACGAAATCATATAAATACGAATATAATTTCACTACACCACATTAAACGATAATATGTAAATTTAATGATCGTGCAAAAGAACTATGAATTCGTCCAATGGATTATTACTGGACCAATTGTTTTATTCGATTGCGTCAAATTGTTGTTAAACTGGCGTTACTGCGAAAATCGGGTTATTTTATTATTACAATGAAGTTGTCCATTACACACCGATAAATTTCCATCGGAGGCTAATCGACCGCGAATAATTCGAAATAATAAATCGTTTATTCTTATGCAAAAAAAATGGTATATAAAGGTGGCGTTTTAAAAGAAACAAAACACTTTTTGGTGGAGAAATGTTAAAGTTTATTGTTTTGATATTAGCGGTCATTGCCAGTACGAAGGTATGTATTTAAGTAATAATAGAGATTCTGTTGCACCGTGTACTATTTTTTCTATCATTGAATACATAACCGTAAGTGGCTGAATGGTTAACGCCAAAGCCAAAAATTAAAAAGTAGTAATAATATTTATTGCTAAATTCAGAATTATACTGAATTTATTCTTTATCTAAAATTTAAACAACAAAATTGTTTAAATTAAGATTATGCCGTCCGTACTAGTCCAGTCCAGCTTTAGTGAATTCATTAGACCTTATTTTCTGTCTTCTTCATGGAAAGGATACTTCCTTCTAGTAGAGCTTCTATTGGTGCAGAGGGAGTGGTGTGTACAGCTCCCGTAACGCCAAGATCTTGAAGAGTTTTAAGGTCCTCGGTGACCGTACTGTTCTCGAACATCTCCCAATTCTTTACATGACTCCCATCCCGTTGACACTTCCTCAGTTGCATGTTGGTTGATCGTGATGTTCTTCTCGAGCATCTCCCAATGCTCTGTACGTGTCCCTTTGCATTTAGACTTCCTCAGTTGCGTATTGAATTCCAACAAAAACCCAATTAAAAAATAAATCAATCAAAAGTTTGAATCCTCATATTCAATCCTATTTTCTGTTCCAGGCACGGCCTAGTATTGATGATGTTTCAGTACTTTCTGATGGTAAGTGATAGATAACTTTATGCAGACCATTTAAATCAGCTCTAAAAATACCGTTATGACGAAATTAGACACAAGTACTCGTAAATATATCATAATGGTTTTGGTGATCAATATTTTTTTATTTTATTTTAAAGTTCTTGTGGAATTTCATCATGCAAATTAATTTGAAACTTGCAGCTACAACATTTTACCGAGAATAGAAATTTCTCAAAATTATTGCAAAAGGCTGATCAATTGTCATTTGTAAAAGTGTCTCACTAAAAGTATTTAAAGTTCGAAGATTTGAAATTCAGATTTTGATTTCTTTTTTAAGCGACAGAACAATCAAACGTATCTGATTTTGATGATTAAAACTTCAAAACATGTCTTATTCAGTATAAATTCAAAACTGATTACGAAACGTTCTTGTGAAATTAACGCAAAATACAAAAATTATATTTTTTTTAAGTTCGAATATTTTAAAATCCCAATTTTGATTTATAAATTGCATAACTGGCGAACGTGAAATATTAAAACTGACTACGAAACGTTCTCGTGAAATTGACCCAAAAATGCAAAAAATTTTAAAGTTTTAAAGATTCAAGAATCGCGATTTCGATTTTTGGAATTGTAGAATGGCCGAACGCGTTGCCCGAATTGTATGACGTCACCGTAAAAATGTGCCAAATTTAGCACAATTTGAAAGTTGATTGAGAGATATTTTCGTAAAATCTACGCAAAACGTCAAAATTTTACGGTAAAATCGAGATTTTGATTATTAAAATTGTATAACTGCCGAACTTGTTGTTAAATTTAGATGATTCTAAGGTCAAAAAGTGTCAAATTTAGTGCAATTTAAAAAATGATTAGAAAATATTTTTGGAAAAATAACGCGAACGTCAGAATTTTACGTTTTCAAAATTCTAAGATTTTAAAATCGAGACTTTGATTTTTAAAATTGTATAACTGCCGAAAGTGTTGTTAAATTTCGATGATTCTAACGTCAAAATGTGTCAAATTTAGTGAAATTTAAAAGTTGATTAGAAAGTATTTTTGTAAAAATAACGCGAACGTCAGAATTTCACGTTTTAAAAATTCTAAGATTTTAAAATCGGGACTTTGATTTTTAAAAATGTATAACTGCCGATCGTGTTGTTTAATTTCGATGATTCTAACGTCAAAATGTGTCAAATTTAATGCAATTTAAAAGTTGGTTGGAAATATTTTTGTAAAAATAACGCGAACGTCAGAATTTCACGTTTTCAGAATTCTAAAATTTTAAAATCGAGACTTTGATTTTTAAAATTGTACAACTGCCGAACGTGTTGTTAAATTTCGATGATTCTAACGTCAAAATGTGTCAAATTTAGTGCAATTTAAAATTTGATTAGAAACTATTTTTGTAAAAATAACGCGAACGTCAGAATTTCACGTTTTCAAAATTCTAAAATTTTAAAATCGAGACTTTGATTTTAAAAATTGTATAACTGCCGAACGTATTGTTAAATTTCGATGATTCTAACGCCAAAATGTGTCAAATTTAGTGCAATTTAAAAGTTGACACAAAATATTTTTGTAAAAATAACGCAAACGTCAGAATTTCACGTTTTCAAAATTCCAAGATTTTAAAATCGAGATTTTGATTTTTTTTTAATTGCAGAACCAAGCGCATTCTCTGATTTAGATTATTTAAACGTCAAAATACAGCGCATTAAATGTAATTTTAAAACGGATTCCGCAACTTTTCGACAAACACAAACTGCAAAAATTGCATTTTTTAGGTTCCGAAATTTTAAAATAGCGATTTTTATTTTTAAATTGTTTAACTGGCGAACGCGTTGTCCAATTTTTATGATTTTATTGTCAAATAGCGCGTGTAATTTGAAAGTTGGTTAAAAATAGTTTTGTAAAATCAACGTGAAAATTTCACGTTTTCAAAGTTCGCAGATTTTAAAATCGAGATTTTGATTTTTTTAAATTGTACAGCTGCCGAACGCATTGTTGAATTTTGATTATTCTTACGTCAAAATGTGCCAAATTTAGTGCAATTTTACAGTTGATGAAAAATAATTTTGTGAAAGTAAAGCAAAGTCAGAATTTCAGGTTTTACAAGTTCGAAGATTTTAAATTGCGATTTTGATTTATTTTAAATTGGACAACAGCCAAACGGGTCTAATTTTGACGATTCAAACGTTAAAATAAGGCAAATTTAGTGTAATTTTAAAACGGATTATGATTTTTTTTTTTTCGTAAAATTGACATAAAATGTAGAAATTGCACTATTTTCACGCGGCGTCCGATTTTGATGATTCCAACAACAAAATGTGACAAAATTAGAGCAAATTTAAAAGACACCCTGTATGTACACACACACACACATTTCTAAAAATAAGATAGTATATTTTTTATTGACTTTGTTCCATTTATAGAAAACAACGTCCTAAGGATCATTATTTATTTATTTATTTCCCAACAGAAAAACAGGTTAACCATTTACAGGGAAAACTTACAAAATAAGAAACATGAGACACAAAAGTAATCTAACAAATTAATTGAAAAAAAAAATATAGCAAACAAGCTTAATTTTATAGTAAGGACATAATTGCTTTAACAAATTGTGCTATGTTACAGTTAAAGATATCAACCGAAAATTGAGCATTATTGATGGAGACAAGAAATTGGTATACGGATACAAAGATCCAAAATCAGGTGAGATACTATATATTTATACTATAAATTAATTGTAACAAAAATAAAAATAGGGGCCACGGTGACCCAGTGAGTAGAGCTCCTGCTCACGGGCCTCGTGGTCGTGGGTTCGAATCCCATCCGCGCGGTCACTTTTTCGGAACGAAATTATAAAGTGCGGGTCCATGGATGTTTAGTGTATACCCCTTTTATCATTATAAATAAATATTGTAAAAATTATCGGTTGTGGCAGAATGCCCTAGTTGGCTAGATCAATTCCCAAATCATCTGCACTTCCTCAACCCGAATTCCTGTCAACCATCCTTCCTTTTTATCTAAAATTTAAAAAAAATACTGGTCTGACAGACCTCGATCGATGGCCAATAAACAATTTTAAAAATGCTTTAAAGTCAAATATTTAAATTATTTTACTAAATGCCAAATAATTCACATGAGATAAGAGATTATTGTGTGTATAAAAATACTACATTCTAAAAATTATTATGTGTATAGAAATACTATATTCCAAAAAGTATTGCATCTACAGAAATACTACATTCCAAAAATTATTGCAAGAGCAAATGATTTCGGATTTTAACCATGTTTCTTTTCAGAATATTACGTCGTCATCTACGGTCTATTAAAAGAAAATCAGAATGCAACAAATACTTCATCACCGATTCCTCTTCTTTTGCCAAATATCCGCAGAGGTGGTAAGCTAGTTACATGTACTGTAAATTCGTCAGAATACTTTCATTTCATTATTAGCTGGCACTCCATACTCCAATTAGTGCATCTGTAAACGATTGAATGATAATCATATTGTTATGGAAAGACGAAATGTTTAAGTAAATTATCATTTTTATGCAGCAGATATCAATTCTGAAGACCCAGATACAGCGAGGGAAGCTCCAATTGAACGACTTTCTTCAAGACGCAGCCTCATCCCATGTAAGTTCCAAACTACTAATTTAAGTTGGCGATTAAAATAAGAATTAAGGTGGTTAGCTTAATGCCTATAAATATAATAAATTGAAAAAATCTCCCATTTTGCATAGTTACGAATTTCTACTTCAAATTCCAAAGAAAATTGTGTGTGTCCATTTTTGGGTTTTTAATTTGTTTCACAGGTACATATGTCTAGAATGTTTCCTGAAAATTTTAATAAAATTCATCGAGGGGTTTACAGGAAAATTGAAAAAATCTCGTTGAAAGTGCGCATTTTGCAAAGCCAAAAATTTTCACGTTAAATTCCGAAGAAATTAGGGATGGCCCATTTTTGGATTTTTTGCTTATTTCATAGGTGCTTATGTCTAGAATGTTTCCTGAAAATTTTAATAAAATTCATAGAGGGGTTTTCAGGAAAATTGAAAAAATCTCAAAAATCTCGTAGAAAGTGCGCATCTTGCAAAGCCACAAATTTTCACGTTAAATTCCGAAAAAAATAGTGATGGCCCATTTTTGGATTTTTTGCTTATTTCATAGGTGCTTATGTCTAGAGTGTTTCCTTAAAATTTTAATAAAATTCATCGAGGGGTTTTCAGGAAAATTGAAAAAATCTCGTAGAAAGTGCGCATTTTGCAAAGCCACAAATTTTGACGTTAAATTCCGAAGAAATTAGTAATGGCCCATTTTTGGATTTTTCGCTTATTTCATAGGTGCTTATGTCTAGAATGTTTCCTGAAAATGTTAATAAAATTCATCAAGGGGTTTTCAGAAAAATTCAAAAAATCTCGCAGAAAGTGCGCATTTTGCAAAGCCACAAATTTTCACGTAAAATTCCGAAGAAATTGGTGATAGCCCATTTTTAGATTTTTTTGCTTATTTCATAGGTGCTTATGTCTAGAAAGTTTCCTGAAAATTTTAATAAAATTCATCGAGGGGTTTTCAGGAAAATTAAAAAATCTCGTAGAAAGTGCGCACTTTGCAAAGCCACAAATTTTCAGGTAAAAATCCGAAGAAATTAGTGATGGCCCATTTTTGGATTTTTCGCTTATTACATAGGTGCTTATGTCTAGAATGTTTCCTGAAAATTTTAATAAAATCCATCGAGGGGTTTTCAGGAAAATTGAAAAAATCTCGTAGAAAGTGCGCATTTTGCAAAACCACAAATTTTCTCCTAAAATTCCGAAGAAATTGGTGATGGCCCAATTTTGGATTTTTCGCTTATTTTATAGGTGCTTATGTCTAGAATTTTTCCTGGAAATTTTAATTAAATTCATCAAGGGGTTTTCAGGAAAATTCAAAATATCTCGTAGAAGGTGCGCATTTTGCAAAGCCACAAATTTTCACGTTAAATTCCGAAAAAATTAGTGATGGCACATTTTTGGATTTTTTGCTTATTTCATAGATGCTTATGTCTACAGTGTTTCCTTAAAATTTTAATAAAATCCATCGAGGGGTTTTCAGGAAAATTGAAAAAATCTCGTAGAAAGTGCGCATTTTGCAAAACCATGAATTAAATCATGACACATTTGTCAAAAACAATTCATAAAACTGCTAATAACTCAATAGGTAGTTTGTTTATATTTTATAAATAATTGTTTACATTACAATTTTTTTATTGTCTTTGCAACTATTGCAATTTTATTTAAAAATTCCGAGGACTTAACATTTTTTTGCGCCTGTGATCAATCCGTTACTAGCTGAAGGAACTGGCAATTTGGCCATTAATTAATTAGGCTAAATGAGTAACAAATACCACCAACACTATATTTTTTAATACTAATTGCAACTAGCCAAAACGTGACCCTCCGAAACTACAAGTCGTAGAAAGTTGAAATTTTTCTGAAGTATAGAGGGCGCTAAATGAAAAAAATTATAACATTTTGGTAATCAACCCCCACCCCCGAGCGATGGAGCCCACCCCAGGGGGCGGGTTTTAAAGTACGCTCGAGTTTTTTCTTTCACCAGAATATTGAGGATCGCCCATCGAGTCGATCCCGACCACTCCCGTCCCTTTCTGAACCAGCACAGCCCTCTGGAGGAATTTTTGAAAATCGAAAAAAAAACATCAAAACTCGCCGGAGGAGAAGTCGATAGGCGAGCGAGCGGGAGGGTGGCCGCCGTGTTTTTAGAAATTAAAATCTATTTCAAAGGGACGCTCGGTACCCAATTTTTGAATTTTTTCCCCAATCGGGCCACGCCCCCTTTTTTAATTTTCGGCGTACCTTCCGGGACGTATTTTTTCCTATGGAAATCGAAGAGATGAAACTTACAGGGTAGGCGGGGGGTGAGACGAGCCGTGATCCCTAATTTTTTCAGAATCTTCCGACCACCCCCCGCCCCCCCAGAGCGCGTTATTTGGCCCACCCCGGACATTTTCTTCTTTCCTTTTCATTTCTTTCGAGGACGTATTTTTTTCTATTCATATCGGAGAGTTGAAACTTTTAGGGGGGTTCGGAGTAAGACGAGCCTTCATTTGTATTTTTTCAAAAATTTTAAAACACCCCCTACCCTGCCAGTGGGCGCCAACCGGTTTTTCGTTTTTTTTTAGTGATTAATTTTTTTCTATTTATATCAAAGAGTTGAAACTTTCAGGGATGGTTCGGGATAAGACGAGCCTTCATCTGTAATTTTTTCAAAATTTTTGAAACACTCCCTACCCTTCCAGTGGGCGTCACTCGGTTTTTCGTTTTTTTCTTTGTGATTTCTTTTTATATATTTATATCTATTTATATGAGTTGAAACTTTCAGGGATGGTTTGAGGTAAGACGAGCCTTCATCTGTATTTTTTTCAAAATTTTTAAAATACCCTCTACCCTTCCAGTGGGCGTCACGCGGTTTTTCTTTTTTTTTTAGTGATTTCTTATTTTCTATTTATATCAGAGAGTTGAAACTTTCAGAGATGGTTCGGGGTAGGACAAGCCTTCATCTGTATTTTTTCAAAAATTTTAAAACACCCCCTACCCTTCTAGAGCGCGTCACCCGGTTTTTCGTTTTTCTTCTTTTAGTGATTTATTTTTTTCTTTTCAAATTGAAAAGCTGAAACTTTCAGGGATGCCGGAGGATATAACCGGCTTGCACTGAGAATTTTTTCAAATTTTTTTAGAAAACACAATTTTACTTAAAAGTAGTTTAAACTTGAAAAACTAGTTAGATTTACTAATTCTATTTTATGCATTTTCAGTAAATACAGACGATTCAACAACAACTCCTTCAGGTATTTATTGTTTCCTTATACCTCATATCATATTAAATTTCTTTTATATTATGCTTATAAACTGACGATAAGTGTATAATATTTTTCCCGTTTAAGCTTCCAAAATTTTTTTTTTGTATTTTTCAATTCACTATAAAATTCGAATAGAGAAAATTGCTTTTGGTTAATCTAAAAGTCCTAACGCATTAGTTACATAACTTACATACATATAATTAAAACTTTTATCTTACAATGTGTTCAAAACATTTGTTTTTTTTTTAATATAGACGAAAAAAATTTATTTTTTTAATATCGCGACAGAGGGAAAACTTGTCCAACATTACATTCGATTATTTGTTATAAAATATTTTTGCATTTAAAAATTTAAAATACTTAAAGTATGGTCAAATCCAGTTATACAAATTATAACTCAAATAATATTTTTATTTAAAAAAAATTATCAACAAATACACTTTAACTTATGTCTTTGTGTTTTAGATGATGAAGAAACTACCCCAATGCAAACAGGTTTGTAAACATATTTACATTTTTTTTCTGTTTATTATTCTTTTGATGATTAACTTAAATGTAAGACTAAGGCAGCACTTATATCAAATATAAATAAAAATACAGTGCGCGCCTAAATTATGGAATATATTCAGTAGAACCGAAATAAAATATTTTTGGAAAAAATCCTCGAACAGGTCGATTTTCTTTTATTAAAATACACATTTTTGCGTGAAAATCGATTTTTAGTCGTCATTTGACGTCCGCCATTTTGTTTTAAATAGCAACACCCTATTTTTGTTCTTGATTTTGAGAGATCTTTTCAATATCGAACTGGCAGTATAAAAATATTGCCATCTTACATAAGAAATTTTTCGAGTAAATGACAAAAAATTAAAATCAAAAAATATCTTCCGTTCGCGCTTCGTATTCCAAGTTTTGAAACATTGATAAAAACCAACAAAATTTGGCCTTTTTTTACGATTTTTTGCACGATGCGTGAATAGAAGATATTCCTCGATTTGAATTTTACTTAAAAATCGATGAAAATCAATAAAATTTCGCATTTTTGAAGATGTTTCTTGATTTGAATTATATTTTTCTTTTTGCTTAACCCCTTCGGGGTATTGCGTTAGAAAAACTAAAAAGTGGTTTCTCGGCCCTCCCTAGTCTAGATGGTACAGATCAAAGATTGTTTTAATTTTTCAGATGCTCCTTCATTCGAAGAGCCAAGCTCTGGTAAGTAATTTTTGTAAACTTTTTTGTGATTTGTGCGCTGTTAATTTTTTCTAGCCAAAAATTTGTTTTAATATTTCAGATCCTCCTCCATTCGTACCACCAGGTTCTGGTAAGTAATTTTTTGAAACTTTTCTAGCAAGGGCGTCCAGGGGGGGGGGGTAATTTCCAGTTCCTTCAGTCAGTAACGGAGGATTGACTATTCGGAAGCCCTCGAAATTTTGAAATAAAATTGCAATAGTTGCAAACTGAAGATGTTATATTTTTCATTTTGCTTAACTTCTTCGGGGAATTGCGCTAAAAAAAATAAAAAAATGTCTGACCACCCTAGTCTAGATGATACAGATCAAAGATTGTTTTAATTTTTCAGATGCTCCTTCATTCGAAGCACCAAGCTCTGGTAAGCAATTTTTGTAAATTTTTCTAACTCTATGTCGTTCTAAGCTGCTAATGTTTTCTAGCCAAAAATTATTTTATTATTTCAGATCCGCCCCCGTTCGTACCACCAGGTTCTGGTAAGTAATTTTTGCAAACTTTTCTAGCAAGGGCATCCACAAAGGGGGGGGGGGTCGTAAGGGGGCGGCTGGAAAATGTATGAATTTATTAAATTAAAGTAATATTTTATGCTGAACTTGCATCACATCAAAATGAAAAATTATAACAAAAAATGCGTCATGAAAAATTTCTGCGGACGCCTATGCAGTGTTACCAAGTCAGCGGAAAATCCGCTAGATCTAATCTAAATTGCGGAATAATTTTCGTTTTAGCGGCTGGCGGATTTCCTTGCTAAAACTTGCGTAATTTAATTTAAATTTAAACTTTACTTTCAAAACATATATTTTTTAAGAGAAAAAACAGAAATTTAAACATTAATTTTCAAAAATTCATAACTTACGGAAAAAGTGACACATTTTCTAAAATTAAAATTAGTTTTAATGGTAGATGTTTTGAAAAAATATTAAAATTTTTGTGGAATTCTATTATATCACTACATATTTTTTTGGATTTTTTTGTTCCAAGTCTCCAACAACTGAAAATATTAATTTTCAAAAGTTCATAACTCACGTAAAACTTGACACATTTTAAAAGAAGATTAATTAACTTTAAAGGTAGGTATCTTGTGAATATATTAAACATTTTGAGCAATTTAATCACATAGGTTTTTTTTCAATTTTTTTATCGAAGTGTTCGACAAATTAAAACGTTAATTTTCAAAAATTCATAACTTGCGGAAAAATTGATACATTTTCAAAAAATTTAATTTCTTTCAAAGGTAGATATCCTATGAATATATTAAACATTTTAAGCAATTTAATCATATAGGAATTTTTTTTTTCGATTTTTTTTATCGAAGTGTTCGACAAATTAAAACGTTAATTTTCAAAAATTCATAACTCACGGAAAAATAGATACATTTAAAAAAAATTTAATTACTTTTAAAGGTAGATATCCCATGACTATATTAAATATTTTGAGGAATTTAATGATATGGGTATTTATTTTTTTTTCGATTTTTTTATCGAAGCGTTCGACAAATTAAAACGTTAATTTTCAAAAATTCATAACTCACGGAAAAATTGACACATTTTCAAAAATTGTAATTAATTTTACAGGTAGATATATAATAATAATAATAATAATATGTTTATTTCCCAACAGATCTTATGAATATATTAAACATTTTGAGCAATTTAATGATATAAGTATTTTTTTTTCGATTTTTTTTTTATCGAAGTGTTCGACAAATTGAAACGTTAATTTTCAAAAATTCATAACTCACTGAAAAAATGGATGATTTTCAAAAATGTTAGTTAGTTTTAAAGGTAGATGTTTCGTAAGGGTTTTAATTTTTTAGGGAATTGTATTATATCACTAATTATTTTTTTAGATTTTTTTTTGTAGTAGTCTTCAACTACTAAAAATAATAATTTTCAAAATTAATTCAAATATATGTATTTATTTTTCATTGTTCTACCTAATATTCGACCCTAATTCGTAGGCAAAAGTTAAATTTAACAGCTGAACGTTATCGTAAAATAAGAAATTTCGTTTTATTTCGTACTTTACATTTTCATAATTTCTGGCAGAATTCTAGTAGAATTAGGTTGGCTATCTGGCGTAAATATTATGTGATCAGTTGGCAATGCTGCACCTATGCCCACCACCCACCGCTTAAATTTCTCTTTAACCTAGAAACACTGTATATGCATTTTTTGCTTTCTGTTGTTTTATTTTTGGTTTATAATTATGAAACGATAATAGTTATAGAAAATTTATGTGAATAATAATTGTAGAGAATGCCAAATTAAAATAATAAGTTAATAATAATTGTAGAGAATGCCAAAATAAACAACTTATAAACAATAAGTTTTTCCGAAATCTCTTTAGTTTTTGAGTAAACTGAGTTTTTGAATTTGAAATATAATTTGTCCATCTTTCATAATTTTGACGTTTTAAACGTCAGTTTCATGCAAGTCTACAAAACATGATGGTCACATCACCATTTTTTTTTTTGGATATCATTTCCGAGTTTCTGTTCGAAAACTTACTATGAGTTAAATAGTTATTTTGAGGGTGATAATGGCAAATTGTTTTTTTATGTTGAGGTCAGAGTTTTCGATATTTGAATTATTCAAAATGTATCTAAATATAAAGTTGCATGCACAAAAGATGATCCAGTATTGGTGATTTCAAAAAAGTTAATGGTTTTATCTGTATTGTTTTTAAAATACTTTAATCAGTTAAAACGAACATTTTGCAAAATTTATAATAAATCCGAAAATTATATTGAGTGATTTTTGGAACTAATTCGGGGGCTGAATGCTAAAAATGGCATTTTTTACTGGAATATTGTCCGCATCTTTTATTATGAGGCATGATTTTTTTTATTTCTTTGGGTTATATTTTAGATTTTAGATTTTTTTCTAGCCTATATTTTAGATTTTTGATTTTTTCTGGTCTATATTTTAGATTTGACCTGTATTTTCGATTCTTTTAATCGTTTGCCGTTGATTTTGGACTAAATTTTCGATTTGTTTGTTAAAATTTTATTTTTGACGGCTTTTTCGATTTGTTTTTTAAATTTTTGTTTTAGACTTTCTTTTAGTTATTGTAACCTAAATATTTTTTTTTTATTTATTGAAATTATCTTACGAGTTTCGGGTCGTATCTTATTGTGAGCTAAAGTGTTAAATTATTTCCAGACTAGAATTTTAGTGCTCGTATTTTAGATTTTTTGCCTGTTAAATTCGATTTCTTTTTTGCCTGAATATTCTTTATTTAGGTCCCAATTTTTAAATTCTCTGTTGAAATTTACACCTTTTTTGATCTGCACTTTTTATTTTTAGGCCTGTGCTTTCGATTTTTGGTGTAAATTTTCAATTGTTAAATTTTGACATGTATTTTGGATTTTTTGGTCTAAATTTTTTATCTTCCGTCCTAAGGTTTCTTTATATAGCCAAAATTTTCGATTTGTTCATTAAAATTTTCGGTTTTTTTAACTTTTTCGTCTGGATTTTTTATTTTTAGGCCCGTGTTTTCGATTTTAGGTCTAAAGTTTGGATTTTTTAGCCACAATTGTTACAATTTGACCTGTTATTTCGATTTTTTTGGTCTAAATTTTTGATCATTTGTCCTAAGATTTCTTTATTGGGCTGAAATTTTCCATTTGTCTGTTATGATTTTCGATTTTTTAATTTGCATTTTTTTATTTTTGGCCCCAAATTTTCAGTATTCGGTCTAAATTTTTGTTTTTTTGTCCCATATTTTAGATTTTTCAATTTTCAATTTAAGTTTCTGTTCGGAAATTTACTTTGAGCTACAGGATTATTTCTTTACTTGAATTTTTTTTAATTTGCATTTTTAGATCTCTGGCCTGTAATTTTGTTTTCTATTCCAGAGTTTTGATATTTTTGGCTTTAATATTCTTTATTTTGGCCTGCATTTTTTATTTCTAGCCCCAAATTTTCGGTATTTGGTCTAAATTTTTGTTTTTTTGTTTTAGAGTTTTAACCTAAAGCAGTGATATTTTATTTTTTGCCAGTATTTTCAATGTTTTGGTCTAATCGTCAAATCGGAGAAAGTAATGATGGCCACATCACCATTTTTTATCATTGTAAATGTCTAGTACGATTATGAGTATTTATTGTGTCAACTGCACGGATTCATGTTATTATTTTTATTTTCATTCATAAAAGCCAAACAGATCAGCTGCGTGCCATTTTTTTTTAATTTCATGGTAACCATTATTTTCGTGTACTGTTTTTATTTGAGTATAGTTCTAGAAAGTTTCTAAAAATGTTGCTCTTTTTAAAAAATAAAAAAAAAACATGTCTCATCACTTAAGCCTAAGTAAAAAGAACAAAAAAAATACAAAAACATTTTTCGTAAAAATTATAATTTTTATTTTATTATTTTTTGGGATTTATATAAATGCGAAAAAATAAATTACAGCATAACTATATGCAGAATTTTTTACTCTACAAAAAAGTAATTTACAATGATCAGGGAAGATAATATTCCAATATAAAGAAATTATGGGACCACGGTGGCCTGGTGAGTAGAGCTCCTGCTCACGGGCCTCGTGGTCGTGGGTTCGAATCCCATCCGTGTGGTCACATTTTCGGAACGAAGAAGTGGCCGTGCGGGTCCATGGATGTTTAGTGTATGTCCCATTCATTCATTATTAAAAATGGAATCTCAAAAACTATATATCGTTAGTGGCCTCGATGCTTAAGCCAGTTCCCAAGTCATCCGCACTTCCTCAACCCGCATTTCCGTCAACAATCCTTCCTTTTTAAATAAAAAAAAAAATTACCATTGAACATCCTATGTTCCGTTTTGTTCCACTACACCCTGTATAGAATATTTTTGAAAATGTATTAATTTTAAGACAACACTATCGCCATAATATTAAAAGTAGTAAAAGGACTGTTATTTTTTTCTAATAAAAAATTGTTTTAATTTTATAGATCCTCCACCGTTCATACCGCCAGGTTCTGGTACGTAATTTTTGTAAACTTTTCTAGTTTTATGTTAGCTATCCATCTTTACATAATTTTGGGACCGTCAACTAAAAATTGTTGTAATATTTCAGATCCCCCTCCATTCATACCACCGGGCTCTGGTAAATAATTTTTATAAACTTTATGTGATTCTGCGCTGTTAATTTTTTCTAGCCGAAAATTGTTTGAACATTTCAGATCGCCCTCCATTCGTACCATCAGACTCTGGTAAATATATTTTTTTTAACTTTTCAAACTTTACGTAATTCTGCGCTGTTAATTTTTTCTAGCCAAAAATTGTTTGAATATTTCAGATGATTCTTCATTTGTACCACCAGACTCTGGTAAGTAATTATAGTAAATTTTTCTAACTGTACATAGTTTTGGGACCAGCAAAAGGCTACCCTTAACGTTTAAAAATTCCATTCTTTTTCAAATAAAACAAATAACTTTGTTGGTATCACTTTATTAATAAAGTGATACCAACAAAGTTATTCGTTTTATTTGAATTATTCAAAATGTATCACGAAGTGAAAGCCTCCACAATTACTTATATTCTTTTTCCTCTAACCGCAAAGGTACAAAAAATTAAAAAAAAAAAATGAAAAAAGAGCATTTTGTCATGGAAAAAATAATTCTCGAGTACAAAGAGCTTAAGTTAACAATGCTTTAAACTTTTACATTACTAAAGTCAAAACAGTCTCTTGCCACCTTGTTAAATTGCAATGTCAATAAATTGTTTTTCAAAGCCACCTTCGATTTTTATTTAGTGAAATGGCTATTGAAATGGTTGATGAAACGAGTTTTCTGCAAATAACTTTTAATGCGTTAGGAATTGAGACAGGGTTGTTATTAGGAAAAATGTTTGTTTTTTAATTCCGCATGGAATGACGTAAAAATATACAGGGGCTCCAATTTAAAATAAGAAAAATAAAATGCTTTAAAGTTTGAAATGTTTGACACTAAATTTTGGACACCCTGTATAATTCATATCGATCAAACTTGGTTAACGGGACTATCAGACCTTATTTAATAAGTACCTTGTATGATTTTATTAACAAGGCACTATTATTATTTTTTATTCATTTTTTAAAACAATAGTGCAAAACTGTTTTTTCTTTAGTTTTAATTTTTTTTTGCTGATATCCCTGAATCGATTCCAATAAAATTATAGGAGTATGTAGGCAACCGTAAAAGGTACCCAAATAAGCAATAAAATACATGGCATGTAATTGAAAAAAATATATCATCATGACGTCACGCTTTTTTGGGACACCCTGTATAATCAAAAATATTTTCCTGAAATGCATTCTAGGATGTAAATTTATTCTGCAAAATATCAAAATTCAAACTTAATTAGTAAATGAGCTATAGAAGACGGGAGGTGAAATTTAAGGCTCTGTAGAATACTGTAATTCTAAAGCTACGCGCACACTCGTCGGAACCTCACGGACGGCACGCAACGGATAAAATTGCTCAACACAGTTGTAAACGAGTCAACGTACATTTATCGGTACGGCATGTAACGGATAAATGTGCGTTGACTCGTTTACAACTGTGTTAAGCAATTTTTGCCGATGCGGGCCGTCCGTCCGATTCCGATAAGTGTACGCGTAGCTTTATACGTGTAATGCACTGCGTATCAGATATTGTACCTCAAGACAGTTATAGCCCATTCGGTGGAATCTGGCGGCCTAGGTCGTAAAACGGTCGGTCCGCACCCTCGAAGAAAAGGTATTGGTGGTTCGTCTAATTGCATTCCATAAATTTATTACTGTCCTTCGCTCCGATTGGTATACGCACTTTTACACCAGTACTTCTCCAACAAAGATTAGTTTGAGATAAAAAATATTACGTTCCCTACTTACCGAACTCTGACGCTCTTTTACGACCACAGCCGCCAGATTACGGAGAACGGGCTATACAAGCTGAACTGTACAATAATATTAGTGATGCGATATTTTTTTGCGGAGTGTATTATTAATAATATACAACCTGTTGGTCTTTCTGCGCTGTAATTTTTTTCTAGCCAAAAATTGTTTTATCGATTTTCTACGCTGATCATTTTTTTCTAGGCAAAAAATGTTTTAATATTTCAGATCCTCTTCCGTTCGAACCACCGCGTGCTGGTGAGTAGTTTTTGTAAGCTTTTCTAACTTCATGTGGTTCTGCACTGTTAATATTTTCTAGTCAAAAAATGTTTTTATATTTCAGATCTTCCTCCATTCTCAGCTCCGCGCGCTGGTAAGTAATTTTTGTAAGCGTTTCTAACTTTATGATGTTCTGCGCTGTTAATATTTCCTAACCAACATTTTTTTTTTGATTTTTCAGATCTTCTTCCATTCCTACCAAAACGTGGTGGTGAGTAGTTTTTGTAAGCTTTTCTAACTTCACGTAGCCCTTCGCTGTTAATATTTTCTACTCAAAAAATATTTTAATATTTCAGATCTTCCACCATTCACAGCTCCGCGCGCTGGTGAGTAATTTTTGTAAGCGTTTCTAACTTTATGTGACTCTACGCTGTTAATATTTCCTAACCAACATTTTTTTTTAATTTTTCAGGTCCTCTTCCGTTCGAACCATCACGCGCTGGTGAGTAGTTCTGTAAACTTTTCTAACTTCATGTGGCTCTGTGCTGTTAATATTTTCTAGTCAAAAAATGTTTTAATATTTCAGATCTTCCTCAATTCGCATCTTCGCGCGCTGGTGAGTAATTTTTGTAAGCGTTTCTAATTTGATGATGTTCTGCGCTGTTAATATTTCCTAACCAAATTTTTTTTTTAATATTTCAGTTCCTCCTCCGTTCGTAGGCTCTGGTAAGAACTTTTCTAAACTTTTCTAGCTTTATGCGACATCCACCCTTGCATAATTTTGGGACCAAAAAAAGCAACCCTCAACGTTTCTAAATACTATTTCAAATTCTTTTTCCTCTAACCAAAAAGGTGCACAAAATTTAAAAATTTAGTTTTTAATTCCTGGAGGGGGGGGGCGCGGTGGCCTAGTGGGTAGCGCTCCTGCATCTGGACCTCGTGGTCGTGGGTTCGAATCCCATCCGGACGGTCACTTTTTCTGAATGAAAAATGGCCGTACGGATCCATGGATGTCTAGTGGTTGTCCTTTCATATCAATATATGAATTTATTACAAACAATCGGTTGTGGCAGAATAGCCAAGTAGCTTACGCCAATTTCCCTAATATCATTCACTCTCCTTAACCCGAAATCCCATCAACCATCCTTGCTTTTTTTATAAAAAAAAAAAAAAAAATTCCTGGAGGCGTTCAGTTTGTGGTACATTTTTAATTTCGATATAAGGAAAACACTTAACTTTTTTAAACCACTTTTATTTAACTTTACGTGACTAGTTTCAATTACACGGTAATCATTTTCAAACTAATTACCGTGTAATTAAAACGTAAAGTTAACTAAAAGTGGTTTAAAAAGTTAAATGTTTTCTTTATATCGAAATTAAAAATTTAGAAAACGAACTCTCTACATACCGAAATAAAGTTACACTTGGTTTAAACTTACCCTAAATAGGTTTATATTTAAATTCCTAAATCATCTTCCAAATAAAATCAAATTGAAAAGTTTGATGATTTGAATAAAAGGAAAAAAAAACACTTTCCATTTTCAAACCGCCATAACTCGGCGCATTTTCAATCGATTTTGATAAATCTTTGAGGGCAAAAAACTTTGAAGTGTCTTCTTTAAAGTCATGCATGCGAAATTAAGCGCAACCCCTTCTGCCCCCCTCTAGCGCCCCTGTTAAAAAAAAGTTTTTTTTTCTGGAAATCATGTCCAACTTTGACGATGTCTATAGAGTTGGAAAACTTGATCCACCATAAAGGCATTAAAATTTGATCAATTCCCTATGCAGGATTCAAAGAACGAAGTCCCTGCGATGATTTGGTTATGGGTGTTTAAAAAAGTGCATTTTGAGGTTTTTCGCACATAACTCAGTGATTTTTCAACCAAATTTGATGATTCTTTCAGGAAAAAATCCCATTTTGGTTCCACTTCAAGGGAGTAAACTCAGATTGCAATGATTCCTTTTCGAACCCTTCAACCCCCGAACAAGAAAAACACGTTTTTGGGCAAAAAAACGTCCAACTTTGGCAACGTGTACTCCATAGACAAAAAGTTGAACATGGTTTCCTACAAAAGGGGCGCTAGAGGGGGGCGGAATGGGTTACGCTTAAGTTTGCATGCGTTACTTTAACGAAGACACTTCAAAGTTTTTCATCCTCAAAGATTCATCAAAATCGATTGAAAATACGCCGAGTTATGGCGGTTTGAAAATGGTAGAAATTTCACGAATTTTAAGTGTTTCATTTTTTTTCCACCATTGTATATTCAAATATACAAGGTGTCCCACGAAATAGCAGACTGGTAATATCTCGAAAAGGGTTATTGTTACGAAACTGAAATTTGGTGTATTTAAATGGTTTCTGAATACTTAATTATTTAATTTTCTTTTCACCATTTTCGGAAAAATATGAATATGAGAAGGTGGAAAGACCTCCTGGTCGATAGCCTATTGAAGTATTGTGATATTATAATGTAAATCAACACTAAAAATTGTAAATATGTCTTCAAATAAAGATGTTTGTATATATATGAATATGAAACGCCCGAAAAAAATTCTACAAAAATGCAAATCACTTCAGAAGACGTCGATCTATCAAAATAAATTTGGTTTTTGAATGTTCAACAATTTTCAGTTGAGTTACAAATGTTTGAAAATTTCCCTTTTTCAATGTCTAAAAATAATAATAATAAACGTTTATTGTACTTACTAAATACATAATAAATAATAAATACAATGGCCATCGACCGAAGTCCTTCAGCCATGTCTAAAAATTAATTTGAAACGGCGAAATTTTTTTCTACAAAAATTCAAATCACTTCAGAAGACGTCGATCTATCAAAATAAATTTGGTTTTTGAATGTGCAACAATTTTCAGTTGAGTTACAAATTTTTGAAAGTTTCCCTTTTTCAATGACTAAAAATTAATTTGAAAAGGCTAAATTTTTTTCTACAAAAATTCAAATCACTTCATAAGGCATCGATATTTCAAAATAATTTTGGTTTTTAAATGTGCAGCAATTTACAATCGAGTTATGAATTTTTGAAAACGTATTTTTTTCAGTGACGAACACTCGAGTGCAAAAAATTAAAATTTAATATGAAACGCAGGGTTACAATCCTACAAAAATTCAATTCACTTCAAAGGACGTCTATCTTTTAAAATAATTTTGGTTTTTGAATGTACAGTAATTTTTAGTCGAGTTACAAATTTTGGAAAATATCTCTTTTTCAATGTCTAACGCACGAGCGCAAAAGTTTTAAAATCAATTTGAAGCGCCGGAAAAAAATGCTACAAAAATTCAAATCACTTCACAAGGCGTCAATCTATCAAAACCAATATGGTTTTTGAATTTTCAAGAATTTTCAGTTGAGTTACGAATTTTTCAAAATATCCGAGTCTAACACTCGAGCGCAAAAAGTTAAAAATTAATTTAAAATGCCGGAATTTTTTTTTACAAAAATTCAAATCACTTCACAAGACGTCGATATTTTAAATATTTTTAGTTTTTGAACGTGCAGCAATTTTCAGTCGAGTTATGAATTTTTGAAAATTCTCACTCGAGCGCAAAAAGTTAAAAATTAATTTAAAATGCCGGAATTTTTTTTACAAAAATTCAAATCACTTCACAAGACGTCAATATTTTAAATATTTTTAGTTTTTGAACGTGCAGCAATTTTCAGTCGAGTTATGAATTTTTGAAAATTCTCACTCGAGCGCAAAAAGTTAAAAATTAATTTGAAATGCCGGAATTTTTTTTTACAAAAATTCAAATCACTTCACAAGACGTCGATATTTTAAATATTTTTAGTTTTTGAACGTGCAGCCATTTTCAGTCGAGTTATGAATTTTTGAAAATTTATATTTTTTTAACGACAAACACTCGAGTGCAAAAATATTAAAAATTGATATAAAATGCAGGGATAAAATCCTACAAAAATTCAGTTCACTTCACCAGATATTGATCTTTCAAAATAATTTTAGTTTTTGAATGTGCAGCAATTTTCAATCGAGTTATGAATTTTTGAAAATGTATTTTGTAATTTCACGAATTTTAAGTGTTTAATTTTTTTAGGACAAAATTGTTTCGCCATGTTATTAACAGTCGCAAAAGGACCATCAACCTGTTGGTCTTTTTGCGCTGTTAATTTCTTCTAGCCCAAAATTATTTTATAAATTTTCTAGGCTGATCATTTTGTTTTCTACACAAAAATTGTTTTAATATTTCAGCTCCTCCACCGTTCGTATCAGCAGGCTCTAGTAAGTAATTTTTGTAAACTTTTCTAACTTTAAGTGTTAATGTTTTCCATCCAAAAATTGATTTAATATTTCAGGTCGTCAATTCAAATTACCAGGCGCTGGTAAGTAATTTTTGTGAACTTTCCTAGCTCTATGTTACACATTTTTTGGCAAAAGCCAACCCTCAACGTTTAAAATTTTTATTTATTTTATTATACGGGAAACCGCCGTGAAATTGCATAAAATTCCATTTAAATATTTTTTCTTCTAACCGATTTTGCGATAAACAAAAGTTGATGCAATTTCTAGTTGAACCGAAAGTCCTCGAACGTTATAATGGCGTGAAATGTTAAACTAATTTCTGCAATATATTAGCTGATGTGCGTACAAATTAAATTTTTGAACATAAACAAGTTACCCTATTTCAAGCCTGATAGCCACCCCCCTGGGTGCGCGCCTGCCTGAGAGAGCTTAAATTAATATTTTATATTTTTCGTAAAACTTTTTAATGCCGTTTTTTGGCCAACTCTTATTTTATTCTTTACTTCAATTGCTATTATATTACCCTGTTAATGGATCTTGATATCTGTTGGAATATAAATATTATTATTATTATTATTATTATCTCCCCTTTCTCCCCACGAAATTATAGAAAATATTAAAATTGAAAATTTCAACGGAAATTTATGAAAAATGTCTGTATTTCAAAAACTACTAACAATTTTCAAATGAAACTATATACATAAGCTTTATTTCGCAATTTGAAGAACTGAAAAGCTTTCGGTAATATTTCATCAAATCGAAGAAAGTAACATGATGGCCACATCACTATTTTTACAGATAACTTTATGAAATTTGGGGTTTTTAGGGAATAAAGTGTGTCGACATGTGCTTTTGATAAAAATTCCACTTCCGATTTAACCTGAAATTTCCTTAACCCTTTCTACCCTGGTGGTGGCAATTGCCACCGCAACATTTACATGTCTCTACTTACTATAACAATCCATATTTTTGCTGTTAATCACTAGATGTCACTTCAACAAAGCCTCACTAATTAATTCCTATACTAATTAATCAAATCAGTTCAAATTTGATATTTATGGTCTTGAGAAGCTCCCCAATAATAATAATTAACAAAAAAATTTTTTTAATTTAAAAATCCAGGGCTGAAAGGGTTAAGTTTTCTAATTCAAATGGAACATAATTTTGCATATTTTAATTCTCCTCTAAATTCTGAGTTCATTGATATATCATAAATGACCTTCTGGTAGTAGTTTTCTGTTTAAATTTAAATTAAATTCTCTATAAGTTCGTTTTTGACTAATTCTACAAGCCTTATGTCACAGTGCTGCCAATTTCTTCGTTGCCAATTTCATTAAATAGGCCTGAATCAATTACACATCGTGACCATATTTTTCATATTATTTTTGGTATTTCAGATTCCATACCGTTTGGTCGTGGGAGCATCGGTGCAAGTAGAGGTACATTCTCTAATTTGCTTTTTCTAGTAACTTAATGGCATATTTTTTTCTCACTTTCCTTATCTCTTTTCTTCCCTTTAATAAATGTAACTACTCCTGTTCGTCCTTCTAAGCGCCTCACAAAGAGTCAAGTGACTCCTATGACAGATCATAAAATTTGAGAATCCGAAGTGAGGACCTCTTTTTATTATTCAATCGTCTTGTTACAAAAATATAAAAACAATTGGCACAAGCTGGAAAATTTCAAAATTTACTTAGAACTGATTGTCGATTATTTCCCACAAAAAATCTCAAAACATCCCTTCAGTAATTTACAAATTAAACAGCGCTTAGACGTTCTCAATTCGCAATTTCTTTCCAGCGATAAAAAAAATATCAAAACAATTGCCACAAGCTGGAAAATTTCAAAATTTACTTAGAACTGATTGTCGATTATTTCCCACAAAAAATCTTAAAACACCTCTTCAGTAATTTACAAATTAATCACACGTAAACTGTGCTTAGACATTCTCAATTCGCATTTTTTTCCAGCAATTAGAAAAATATCAAAACAATTGCCACAAGCTGGAAAATTTCAAAATTTACTTAGAACTGATTGTCGATTATTTCCCACAAAAAATCTCAAAACATCCCTTCAGTAATTTACAAATTAAACAGCGCTTAGACGTTCTCAATTCGCAATTTCTTTCCAGCGATTAAAAAAATATCAAAACAATTGCCACAAGCTGGAAAATTTCAAAATTTACTTAGAACTGATTGTCGATTATTTCCCACAAAAAATCTCAAAACATCCCTTCAGTAATTTACAAATTAATCAGCGCTTAGACGTTCTCAATTCACAATTTTTTTCCAGCGATTAAAAAAATATCAAAACAATTGCCACAACCTGGAAAATTTCAAAATTTACTTAGAACTGATTGTCAATTATTTCCCACAAAAAATCTCAAAACATCCCTTCAGTAATTTACAAATTAATCAGCGCTTAGACGTTCTCAATTCACAATTTCTTTCCAGCGATTAAAAAAATATCAAAACAATTGCCACAAGCTGGAAAATTTCAAAATTTACTTAGAACTGATTGTCGATTATTTCCCACAAAAAATCTCAAAACACCCCTTCAGTAATTTACAAATTAATCAGCGCTTAGACATTCTCAATTCGCAATTTTTTTCCATCGATTTAAAAAATATCAAAACAATTGCCACAAGCTGGAAAATTTCAAAATTTACTTAGAACTGATTGTCGATTATTTCCCACAAAAAATCTTGAACCACCCCTTCAGTAATTTATAAATTAATCAGCGCTTAGACATTCTCAATTCGCAATTTTTTTCCATGGATTTAAAAAATATCAAAACAATTGCCACAAGCTAGAAAATTTCAAAATTTACTTAGAACTGATTGTCGATTATTTCCCACAAAAAATCTTGAACCACCCCTTCAGTAATTTACAAATTAATCAGCGCTTAGACTTTCTCAATTCGCAATTTTTTTCCATCGATTTAAAAAATATCAAAACAATGCCACAAGCTGGAAAATTTCAAAATTTACTTAGAACTGATTGTCGATTATTTCCCACAAAAAATCTTGAACCACCCCTTCAGTAATTTATAAATTAATCAGCGCTTAGACATTCTCAATTCGCAATTTTTTTCCATCGATTTAAAAAATATCAAAACAATTGCCACAAGCTGGAAAATTTCAAAATTTACTTAGAACTGATTGTCGATTATTTCCCACAAAAAATCTTGAACCACCCCTTCAGTAATTTACAAATTAATCAGCGCTTAGACATTCTCAATTCGCAATTTTTTTCCATCGATTTAAAAAATATCAAAACAATTGCCACAAGCTGGAAAATTTCAAAATTTACTTAGAACTGATTGTCGATTATTTCCCACAAAAAATCTTGAACCACCCCTTCAGTAATTTACAAATTAATCAGCGCTTAGACATTCTCAATTCGCAATTTTTTTCCATCGATTTAAAAAATATCAAAACAATTGCCACAAGCTGGAAAATTTCAAAATTTACTTAGAACTGATTGTCGATTATTTCCCACAAAAAATCTTGAACCACCCCTTCAGTAATTTACAAATTAATCAGCGCTTAGACATTCTCAATTCGCAATTTTTTTCCATCGATTTAAAAAATATCAAAACAATTGCCACAAGCTGGAAAATTTCAAAATTTACTTAGAACTGATTGTCGATTATTTCCCACAAAAAATCTTGAACCACCCCTTCAGTAATTTACAAATTAATCAGCGCTTAGACATTCTCAATTCGCAATTTTTTTCCATCGATTTAAAAAATATCAAAACAATTGCCACAAGCTGGAAAATTTCAAAATTTACTTAGAACTGATTGTCAATTATTTCCCACAAAAAATCTTGAACCACCCCTTCAGTAATTTACAAATTAATCAGCGCTTAGACGTTCTCAATTCACAATTTCTTTCCAACGATTAAAAAAATATCAAAACAATTGCCACAAGCTGGAAAATTTCAAAATTTACTTAGAACTGATTGTCGATTATTTCCCATAAAAAATCTCAAAACATCCCTTCAGTAATTTACAAATTAATCAGCGCTTAGCCGTTCTCAATTCGCAATTTTTTTCCAGCGATTTAAAAAATATCAAAACAATTGCCACAAGCTGGAAAATTTCAAAATTTACTTAGAACTGATTGTCGATTATTTCCCACAAAAAATCTCAAAACATCCCTTCAGTAATTTACAAATTAATCAGCGCTTAGACATTCTCAATTCGCAATTTTTTTCCAGCGATTTAAAAAATATCAAAACAATTGCCACAAGCTGGAAAATTTCAAAATTTACTTAGAACTGATTGTCGATTATTTCCCACAAAAAATCTCAAAACATCCCTTCAGTAATTTACAAATTAATCCGCGCTTAGACGTTCTCAATTCACAATTTCTTTCCAGCGATTAAAAAAATTTCAAAACAATTGCCACAAGCTGGAAAATTTCAAAATTTACTTAGAACTGATTGTCGATTATTTCCCACAAAAAATCTCAAAACATCCCTTCAGTAATTTACAAATTAATCAGCGCTTAGACGTTCTCAATTCACAATTTCTTTCCAGCGATTAAAAAAATATCAAAACAATTGCCACAAGCTGGAAAATTTCAAAATTTACTTAGAACTGATTGTCGATTATTCCCCACAAAAAATCTTGAACCACCCCTTCAGTAATTTACAAATTAATCAGCGCTTAGACATTCTCAATTCACAATTTCTTTCCAGCGATTAAAAAAATTTCAAAACAATTGCCACAAGCTGGAAAATTTCAAAATTTACTAAGAACTGATTGTCGATTATTCCCCACAAAAAATCTCAAAACATCCCTTCAGTAATTTACAAATTAATCAGCGCTTAGACGTTCTCAATTCACAATTTCTTTCCAGCGATTAAAAAAATATCAAAACAATTGCCACAAGCTGGAAAATTTCAAAATTTACTAAGAACTGATTGTCGATTATTCCCCACAAAAAATTTCAAAACATCCCTTCAGTAATTTACAAATTAATCAGCGCTTAGACGTTCTCAATTCACAATTTCTTTCCAGCGATTAAAAAAATATCAAAACAATTGCCACAAGCTGGAAAATTTCAAAATTTACTTAGAACTGATTATCGATTATTTCCCACAAAAAATCTCAAAACATCCCTTCAGTAATTTACAAATTAATCAGCGCTTAGACGTTCTCAATTCACAATTTCTTTCCAACGATTAAAAAAATATCAAAACAATTGCCACAAGCTGGAAAATTTCAAAATTTACTTAGAACTGATTGTCGATTATTTCCCATAAAAAATCTCAAAACATCCCTTCAGTAATTTACAAATTAATCAGCGCTTAGACGTTCTCAATTCGCAATTTTTTTCCAGCGATTTAAAAAATATCAAAACAATTGCCACAAGCTGGAAAATTTCAAAATTTACTTAGAACTGATTGTCGATTATTTCCCACAAAAAAATCTTAAAACACCTCTTCAGTAATTTACAAATTAATCACACTTAAACTGTGCCTAGACATTCTCAATTCGCAAATTTCTTCCATCGATTTAAAAAATATTAAAACAATTACCACAAGCTGGAAAATTTCTAAATTTACTTAGAACTGATTGTCGATTATTTCCCACAAAAAATCTTAAAACACCTCTTCAGTAATTTACAAATTAATCACACGTAAACTGTGCTTAGACATTCTCAATTCGCAATTTTTTTCCAGCAATTAAAAAAATATCAAAACAATTGCCACAAGCTGGAAAATTTCAAAATTTACTTAGAACTGATTGTCGATTATTTCCCACAAAAAAACTCAAAACACCCCTTTAGCAATTTACAAATTAATCACACTTAAACTGTGCTTAGACAATATGAATTTTGCAAATTTTTTCCATCGATTAAAAAAATATTAAAACAATTGCCACCAGCTGGAAAATTTCAAAATTTACTAAGAACTGATTGTCGATTATTCCCCACAAAAAATCTGGAACCACCCCTTCAGTAATTTACAAATTAATCAGCGCTTTGACATTCTCAATTCGCAATTTTTTCCATCGATTAAAAAAATATTAAAACAATTACCACAAGCTGGAAAATTTCAAAATTTACTTAGAACTGATTGTCGATTATTTCCCACAAAAAAACTCAAAACACCCCTTTAGCAATTTACAAATTAATCACACTTAAACTGTGCTTAGACAATATGAATTCGCAAATTTTTTCCATCGATTAAAAAAATATCAAAACAATTGCCACAAGCTGGAAAATTTCAAAATTTACTTAGAACTGATTGTCGATTATTTCCCACAAAAAAACTCAAAACACCCCTTTAGCAATTTACAAATTAATCACACTTAAACTGTGCTTAGACAATATGAATTCGCAAATTTTTTCCATCGATTAAAAAAATATCAAAACAATTGCCACAAGCTGGAAAATTTCAAAATTTACTTAGAACTGATTGTCGATTATTTCCCACAAAAAACTCAAAACACCCCTTTAGCAATTTACAAATTAATCACACTTAAACTGTGCTTAGACAATATGAATTCGCAAATTTTTTCCATCGATTAAAAAAATATCAAAACAATTGCCACAAGCTGGAAAATTTCAAAATTTACTTAGAACTGATTGTCGATTATTTCCCACAAAAAAACTCAAAACACCCCTTTAGCAATTTACAAATTAATCACACTTAAACTGTGCTTAGACAATATGAATTCGCAAATTTTTTCCATCGATTAAAAAAATATCAAAACAATTGCCACAAGCTGGAAAATTTCAAAATTTACTTAGAACTGATTGTCGATTATTTCCCACAAAAAACTCAAAACACCCCTTTAGCAATTTACAAATTAATCACACTTAAACTGTGCTTAGACAATATGAATTCGCAAATTTTTTCCATCGATTAAAAAAATATCAAAACAATTGCCACAAGCTGGAAAATTTCAAAATTTACTTAGAACTGATTGTCGATTATTTCCCACAAAAAACTCAAAACACCCCTTTAGCAATTTACAAATTAATCACACTTAAACTGTGCTTAGACAATATGAATTCGCAAATTTTTTCCATCGATTAAAAAAATATCAAAACAATTGCCACAAGCTGGAAAATTTCAAAATTTACTAAGAACTGATTGTCGATTATTCCCCACAAATAATCTTGAACCACCCCTTCAGTAATTTACAAATTAATCAGCGCTTAGACATTCTCAATTCGCAATTTTTTCCATCGATTAAAAAAATATTAAAACAATTGCCACAAGCTGGAAAATTTCTAAATTTACTTAGAACTGATTGTCGGTTATTCCACACAGAAAATCTCAAAACACCCCTTCAGCAATTTACAAATTAATCACACGTAAACTGTGCTTAGACAATATGAATTCGCAAATTTTTTCCAGCGATTAAAAAAATATTAAAACAATTACCACAAGTTTGAAAATTTCTAAATTTACTTAGAACTGATTGTCGATTATTCCCCACAAAAAATCTCAAAACACCCCTTCAGTAATTTACAAATTAATCACACGTAAACTGTGCTTAGACAATATGAATTCGCAAAATTTTTCCAGCGATTGAAAAAATATTAAAACAATTACCTCAAGTTTGAAAATTTCTAAATTTACTTAGAACTGATTGTCGATTATTCCCCACAAAAAATCTCAAAACGCCCCTTCGGTAATGCAACAGTTAAATATCGTTCATCCAAGGTGAGAAGACTTCCCTTTCGGTAATGACACGCACGCAAAGATCCGTTGATCAAACTATACTTATAAACTGAATTATCGAAAAGATAATAAAGCCATACTTTACAATAGCTTCTGGTATTTCTCATCCTCTAAAATGATATGTTTGCTATTTTTAGAAGTTCTCCTACATGTGAAACCGACCAGAGCAAAGAAGGCCAAAAAGGTTGCAAAGAAAAGTACCAAAAAATGGGTAACTAGTAAGTATACATTTGCTGTATTTATACATACTAATATTAGAAACGCAATTTACTTTATGTACCTGAGCACTAAAAATAGCTTCCATTTTATGCTGGATGAAGTTCAAATTTTTAAAGCTTACAAATGTTGCAAAATTTAAAAATGAAACTGGCGCTGTTCACTTTGTATCAAGTGGCTCAAATTCAATAACGTTAGGAATTAGAAAAAATCTGATAGACGCTTACAGTTGTCCTGAGGTTTCTCACTATTTAATAGTTTTAAAAATATAAAAACAATCGCCACCAATTTGAAATTTAGCCACGTTAAGGCAACTGGGGTCAACCGGCGGATAACGGTATCTCGTCAAATGGGGTTAATCGGCGGATAACATAGAATCACATCAAAAACTTTACACAAAAAATGATTTTGAAAGTTTGTTAATATAAAACATTTAAAGCTACGAATACAATTTTAATTGCACATGGATCTTTGCGTGCACGTCATAGAAAGCCGAACCTGGTTACGACAATAAGTTAAATATGTTTACGTACGTCATCCGTGGTGAGAAAACGTTTTGTTTTTGGTAATGACACGCACGCAGAGATCCGTTGATCAAACTATACCTATAAAATTGATTTATCGATCAATTTTCAAAGAGATAATAAAGCTTAACATTGCAATAGCTTCTGGTATTTCTTATCCTCTAAAATGATATGTTTGCTGTTTTTAGAAGCCCGCGACGATAGGAAAGATCGCTGGATACCGATCAAGAAAAAGGATAAGAAGAAAACTGTGAGACGTTGGTTAACTGGTATACGCATTTTATTTAAATTATTTTTTTGCTAAAATTTTGCTGTATTTTAATCTTTAGAACTTTTTTTTGGAAAAAAGTTGAATTAATGTGTCGGGTAGATTTTTGCTTAAAGTTAATTTTTATAAAACAGTTTTAATCTGTAGTATTTTTTTTTTGTTTGGAAATCAATTTTCAAAAAAATTGGATTAATGTTTAAAATTAATTTTGATAAAACTGTTTTAATCTGCAGTATTTTTTTTTGTTTCGAAATCAATTTTCAAAAAAATTGGATTAATGTTTAAAAATAATTTTGATAAAACTGTTTTAATCTGTAGTATTTTTTTTTGTTTGGAAATCAATTTTCAAAAAAATTGGATTAATGTTTAGAATTAATTTTGATAAAACTGTTTTAATCTGTAGTATTTTTTTTTGTTTGGAAATCAATTTTCAAAAAATTGGATCAATGTTTAAAATTAATTTTGATAAAACTGTTTTAATCTGCAGTATTTTTTTTTTGTTTGGTAATCAATTTTCAAAAAAATTGGATCAATGTTTAAAATTAATTTTGATAAAACTGTTTTAATCTGTAGTATTTTTTTTTGTTTCGAAATCAATTTTCAAACAAATTGGATTTACGTTTAAAATTAATTTTGATAAAACTGTTTTAATCTGTAGTATTTTTTTTTGTTTGGAAATCAATTTTCAAAAAAATTGGATTAATGTTTAGAATTAATTTTGATAAAACTGTTTTAATCTGTAGTATTTTTTTTGTTTGGAAATCAATTTTCAAAAAAATTGGATCAATGTTTAAAATTATTTTGATAAAACTGTTTTAATCTTTAGTATTTTTTTTATTAATATTTAAAATCAATTTTGATAAAACTGTTTTAATCTGTAGTATTTTTTTTTGTTTGGAAATCAATTTTCAAAAAAATTGGATTAATCTTTAAAATTAATTTTGATAAAACTATTTTAATCTGTAGTATTTGTTTTTGTTTGGAAATCAATTTTCAAAAAAATTGGATTGATGTTTAAAATTAATTTTGATGAAACTGTATTTTTTTTTGTTTGGAAATCAATTTTCAAAAAAATTGGATTAATGTTTAAAATTAATTTTGATAAAATTGTTTTAATCTGTAGTATTTATTTTGTTTGGAAATCAATTTTCAAAAAAATTGGATTAATGTTTAAAATTAATTTTGATAAAACTGTTTTAATCTGTAGTATTTTTTTTGTTTGGAAATCAATTTTCAAAAAAATTGGATTAATGTTTAAAATTAATTTTGATAAAACTGTTTTAATCTGTAGTATTTTTTTTTTTTGTTTGGAAATCAATTTTCAAAAAAATTGGATCAATGTTTAAAATTAATTTTGATAAAACTGTTTTAATCTGTAGTATTTTTTTTGGTTTGGAAATCAATTTTCAAAAAAATTGGGATAATGTTTAGAATTAATTTTGATAAAACTGTTTTAATCTGTAGTATTTTTTTTTGTTTGGAAATCAATTTTCAAAAAAATTGGGATAATGTTTAAAATTAAATTTGATGAAACTGTTTTAATCTGTTGTATTTTTTTTGCTTGGAAATCAATTTTCAAAAAAATTGGATTAATTTTGATAAAACTGTTTTAATCTGTAGTATTTTTTTGTTTGGAAATCAATTTTCAAAAAAATTGGATTAATATTTAAAATTAATTTTGATAAAACTGTTTTAATCTGTAGTATTTTTTTTTTAGTTTGGAAATCAATTTTCAAATAAATTGGATTAATGTTTAAAATTATTTTGATAAAACATTTTTAATCTGTAGTATTTTTTTTTTGTTTGGAAATCCATTTAAAAAAAAATTGGATTAACGTTTAAAATTAATTTTGATAAAACTGTTTTAATCAGTAGTATTTTTTTTTGGTTAGAAATCAATTTTCAAAAAAATTGGATTAATGTTTAAAATTAATTTTGATAAAACTGTTTTAATCTGTAGTATTTTTTTTTGTTTGGAAACCAATTTTCAAAAAAATTGGATTAATGTTTAAATTTAATTTTGATAAAACTGTTTTAATCTGCAGTATTCTTTTTTGTTTGGAAATCAATTTTCAAAAAATTGGATTAATGTTTAAAATTAATTTTGATAAAACTGTTTTAATCTGTAGTATTTTTTTTTATGTTAGAAATCAATTTTCAAAAAAGTTGAATTCATGTGTCGGGTAGATTTTTGCTTTAAATTAAATTTGATAATCATGTACCGGGTGGCCCAAACACGATATAGCCGGTGGTCTTCTTCAGTTTATTTTTTTATTTCGACTTTGAATTTAAGATTTATGACACGCAATTTCTTGTATCATCGTTTTTGTCGTTAATTTACTTAAGTTTTTATTAACCGTGTTATATTAAGGTAAAGCTGATTTAAATTTCTTTTCAATGACGTAAAAAGATACAGGGTGTTTTATTTTAAAAAATTCAACTCTTAAATTAAAAGTCAAAATAAAAAAATAAGCACGCCACTGAATTTTTTTTGCATATCTTACAGTTATACAAAAAATACGTATTATTAACAAGTTATTTTTCTTTTGTATATCTTACAGTTATTGAGAAAAAGACGTATTTTAAAATATCTTCCAAACTAATCAAGTTAGCCATGATCTGTTAATGCCTTTGTTATCATTACAAAAAGATGTCATAACGTGTATATCAGAATTTTTTTAATTCTTAAGACTACCGGGATAGCCTGTACAAACATTCGATTTGGGCCACCCGGTACAATTGTAACGTCAAAAATTTTAACACCTCTTTCTTTTACAGTACATGGAAGCAGTGGCGATCCAGGTCAGTACATAATAATATTTTGAATTTAACGACACTTGTTTTTACTTTCTCCGTTACGAAGTACGAGAAAGTATTGTAAACGTGATTTTTTATCAAAAATTTTTTTTTACGGAAATATCCGTTTTGGGGTCCCTAGATGCCATTTCAATAATTTCCGAAAAAAAAAATTGTGTCTGTGTGTGTGTGTGTGTGTGTGTGTGTGTGTGTGTGTGTGTGTGAGTGTGTCTGTCTGTGCGCGCTGTATCTCAAAAACTAATAAAGCAATTGATATGAAACTTTGAACATCCGTCTTATTTGATAATCTGAAGAACTGACAAGCTTTTAGTGAAATTTCGTACACCGGAAGTGGGCGTTTACCTTAACTGTTTTTTGTTTTTTGCCAATATTTTCTTAAATATGAAAAATATAACAAAAACATTTAAACAAACTTTGAAGACAACAAATAAATGAACATCTTTTGCTTGAAAATATTTTTCATAAAATGATTTTTATTCGAGAAAAAAAATTATTATTATTTTTTTTAATTTTTGGCTTATAATTATAAAACGATAATAGTTACAACAAATTTATGTTAATAATAATTGTAGGGAATTCTAAAATGAACAACTTATAAAGAATAAGTTTTTTTCGAAATTCCTTTGGTTTTTGAGTAAACTGAGTTTTTGAATTTGAAGTATAATTTTTCCATCTTTCATAATTTTGACGTTTTAAACGTCAGTTTCATCCTCTCGATGTACATGTAAAATATTATTTAAATTGAAAATAAACCATGGAAGCGTAAATATAAATGATACCATCAAGACGGAGAAAGTAACATGATGGCCAAATCATCATTTTTTTTTTTGGCAATTCATAAAATGTGCGAATTTTGTTTTCAGAGGTGGATTTAATGATGGCTCAACTCATGACTACTCTAAACCAATTTCCGGAACAGGGACAGGGACAGGAACTGAGACGGGGACTGGGACAAAACCCGAGAGATCCAGGATATTGTAATTAACAAAAATATTTCTAATACTCCTTAGTCTCACCAAAACATAAGTCTATCCCAAAGGCTTCAACATGACGTTTGTTACCAACGTATTAGATAAATGAATACTATTCACAAAATATTACTTGTGTTTCATATCAATACAGGGTGCCCGTTTTTGGAGCTCAAGCATGGGGATCTCGGTTATTTGAAGAGATACAAGGTCGGTTAAATTATGGCAAAGGTGCCCAATCTGGAGTGTAATATAATTACTTTATTAAACAAAAGTGTAGCTGTCATTTCCAAGGCACTCTTTGCAAAAACAGGATTTTTGGCATAGCCATTAAACTGCTCAATCAAACCCCAACACATGACACATCAACGTAATCAGAAAAAAAATCTGCATTTGAAAATATAAAAATACAAGATGGCGCCCATAAGAAAAAACAAAGTTGATGATGTTTCCCGAAAATCGAAACGTCAAATTTTTATTATTATATCATCACGTTGTAGAGCGTACAAAGTGGCAATGATAAAGTGTCAATTATTTTGAAGTATCTCTATAAATAGTCTCACAAAAAATAAAAACATTTTTTTGAAAAAAATTTCGGATATCTTCGGAAGTAGTCGGAATATTTTATGTTTCAAAACGGCATTGTGTTGGGCAACTTTGCCCTAATTTAACCGACCTTGTATCTCTTCAAATAACCGAGATCCCCATGCTTGAGCTCCAAAAACGGGCACCCTGTATATTCAGTTGCCTTGGCAACGGCTAGTTGTTACTTAATTAATATTCCTCTGTTTTCAGATCCGAAAAAATATGATGACTTTGAATACGGTAAATATTAATATTAAATATTTATTATTAAATATCAAACAGGGTCTGATAAATTTGCAGGTGGTGATGATTACGAGGTACCAGAAGAAGAAATGGGATGTGAGTAATAATTGTAACAGGAGGCTTTAATATGTCCAAAAATATTACAAGAAAACTTCGCTGTTACTTCAAAAATTCGTAATAACAAAAAATTCCAATTATCTTTCAGATTATAATAATTATTCCTGATATGATAATCGCCGAATACAAGAAAACTATTGAGATTAGGAACAGGGAACCCTTATACAATCTGAAAGATAATTGGATTCTACTTAAGAATACGTTACTAAATACAGGGTGTGCCATTTGAAAAAACGAAGTTATTCAACTTTATAAGTTGTGTTTTTCTACCGCATTTTTTTTATCACCCTGTATAATTTTTTGCATGAAATCATGGTTGGCTCTATAGTTCGAACCTTCAACCAAATAATTGAAATGATTTTAATCGTTCAACGTCAATCACTGGGGCAAAAATAAAATTTCACCCAGAGCATGCATTTCAACAAATCTTCAAATATTTCGAAAACGGCAAACAATAGGTATAGGGAGTATTGAAGTAACTCACCTTTATTTGCTCCATGTAATTCAAAAGTGACAAAAAATTCAGGGTGTTCCATTTAAAAAAACATAAGTTTGGTCTGTAACTTTGTTATGAGACACCCTGTATAAATTTAAATATTTTTAGGGCGTGCAGCTCACTACTATGCACAACTTTTGTATAAAACATTTTTCGAAATTTTGAAATATAAGCACGTGATTGACCATTCCCAGAGCTCTGAAATACCCTGTGTATATAAAAATTCAAGAGAAAGTAATTAATATGATTATTATTGGTTTCCCTGGTGAGGGATTTTTTGATTACTCCGACTGCTTCGTTTTTCCTTTCCAAAATCAATGATTTCTCGATGCTATCATTCCTTCATCAATTGTTGTCCCTCTTGCATTCCGTCTTCATTATCCTCAAGGAGAATTTAATGGTGGATGCGCCGGGAGCTTAAAATTGTTACAATTTTTGATTTTTTCTTCAGATACTCCTGGCGAAGAAATGGAACATTGGTTAAAATTAGTAAGTAAAAAAAAATCCAATTAATTAAATGTACGTTGGTGCAGGTTTAGATATTCAGGCTATAATTTTCAAAAAATTATTTGCATTGAAGATTTAACTATAACTGTTTTATTATTTATTTTAAGTATTAAAATAGAAACGCTAATTAATTATTTTTTAATCCAGTGGGAGCTCAACGGTAGGAGGCCCATCACAAGAAATTACGAAATTTCTTAATTTTATCGACTCGGTACGTATTGTTAGTTACCATTTAATCATTTAACAACTAAAATAAATGTAGTCTTTGCAAGACTTAATTTTGCAGAGTTACGAACAGGCTGAATATTCACATGTTCAGGCTATTTTTCCTCTTTATTACATTTCAAACATTTTTGATTAACCTCAAAATTTCTTAGTTACCATTTACTCATTTAACAACTAAAATAAATGTAATCTGAGCAAGACTTAATTTTGCAGAGTTACGAACAGGCTGAATATTCATATATTCCAGCTATTTTTTTTCTTCATTACATTTAAAACATTTTTGATTCACCTCAAAACTTCGGCATAGATATTTCCAATTCACGAATGATTCTGATTTCAGCACCATCCTGCCGGCTGTACAAAAGAAAACCCAAGCAATTCCCAACGGTTTAAGACAAATATATTTAATCAATAGTTAATAAAGGCATTTTCAAAAGGCAATTTGTGTTTTATTGATTTCTTCCTGCTCCCTTTCTTTTCGGCATTTTTCCTCATTTATTATCAACAAATTATTTCTGGCTCAAAATTAGCAAGAAAAATGAGATTGAAGTTTTAAGAAAAAAAATAAATAAAAATTGAAAAAGTATTTTACAATAATAATAATTGTTTATTTATGCTCATCACAGTAATTAATATTAAGTCCATAGATAGAAGAATTTAAATCATATAAATACACACAAACAAAATAGTCTATATTAGAGATGGGAAAAACTGCTACTTTTGAATCACGTTGCTACCTGTGATTGCTACTTTCTAATATCAGTGATTTTACACTGTGACTGTGATCACGGTTAGTAAACGTTTGAAGATTTTTGCAGAAAAACAGAATGTTTCTTCAGTAAATTTGAAAAGTTGGATAGTTTTATGTACGTGGCAAATGTTTTCCTATTTTGGTTTTACTTCTGAAAAAACGCATCTTTTGAAAGATTATTTGCTCTGCTCTCGAAGGATTATTTTTAAATAAAATCATTAACCAAAAGAGATATGAATTTTTGAAATTTTTCGTTTCAATTTTTTGAGCACTTGGGCAAAAATATATAAAAATGCAGGCAAACTTCTATATGAAATCATCCTCAATGGCCGAAGTATCGTTAATTCAAAATCATTTCAGTTTTTGTAAATCCGACAATTTTCAATAGAGATATGGATTTTTGAAGATTTTCTTTTTAATTTTTTGAGCATTCGAATGAAACTATCGCAGAAAAAAATATAAAACGCGTAAAATAAATTCCTTAATGGTAAAAGTATCGCTTATTCAGCAATAATTTGGTTTGTGTAAATTCAACAATTGTTAATGGAGATATGGATTTTTGAAAATTTTAGTTTTATTTTTTTGAGCACTTGAATGAAAACATCGCAAAAAAAATATAAAACGTGCAGACAAAATTCCATAAAAAATCATCCTCAATGGCCAAAGTATAGCTAATTCAAAATCTCTTTGGTTTTTGTAAATTCAACGATTTTCAATAGAGATATGGATTTTTGAAGATTTTCGCTTTATTTTTTTGAGTACTTGAATGAAAACATCGCAGAAAAAAATATAAAACGCGTAGAAAAAATTCCACAAAAAATCATCCTCAATGGCCGAAGTATAGCTAATTCAAAAATCAATTTGGTATTTGCAAATTCAATCATTTTTAATGGAGATATAGATTTTTGAAGATTTTCGTTTTAATTTTTTGAGTACTTGAATGAAAACATCGCAGAAAAAAATATAAAACGCATAGAAAAAATTCCACAAAAAATCATCCTCAATGGCCGAAGTATAGCTAATTCAAAATCAATTTGGTATTTGCAAATTCAATCATTTTTAATGGAGATATAGATTTTTGAAGATTTTCGTTTTAATTTTTTGAGCACTTGAATGAAAACATCGCAGAAAAAAATATAAAACGCGTAGAAAAAATTCCATAAAAAATCATCCTCAATAGCCGAAGTATAGCTAATTCAAAATCAATTTGGTATTTGCAAATTTAATAATTTTTAATGGAGATATGATTTTTTTTAAATTTTAGTTTTATTTTTTTGAGCACTTGAATGAAAACATCGCAGAAAAAATATAAAACGTGCAGACAAAATTCCATAAAAAATCATCTACAATGGCCGAAGTATAGCTAATTCAAAATCTCTTTGTATTTTGTAAATTCAATGATTTTCAATAGAGATATGGATTTTTGAAGATTTTCTTTTTATTTTTTTGAGCACTTGAATGAAAACATCGCAGAAAAAATATAAAACGCGCAGACAAAATTCCATAAAAAAACATCTACAATGGCCGAAGTATAAGCAATTCAAAATCTTTTTGGTTTTTGTAAATTCAACGATTTTCAATAGAGATATGGATGTTTGAAGATTTTCTTTTTATTTTTTTGAGCACTTGAATGAAAACATCGCAGAAAAAAATATAAAACGCGTAGAAAAAATTCCATAAAAAATCATCCTCAATAGCCGAAGTATAGCTAATTCAAAATCAATTTGGTATTTGCAAATTCAATAATTTTTAATGGAGATATGATTTTTTTTAAATTTTAGTTTTATTTTTTTGAGCACTTGAATGAAAACATCGCAGAAAAAATATAAAACAGGCAGACAAAATTCCATAAAAAAATCATCCTCAGTGGCCGAAGTATAGCTAATTCAAAATCAATTTGGTTTTTGTAAATTCAACAGTTTTCAATAGAGATATGGATTTTTTAAAATTTTCGTTTTAATTTTTTGAGCACTTTAATGAAAACATCGCAGAAAAAATATAAAACGAGCAGACAAAATTCCATAAAAAATCATCCTCAATGGCCGAAGTGTAGCTAATTCAAAATCTCTTTGGTTTTTGTAAATTCAACAATTTTCAATAAAGATATGGATTTTTGAAGATTTTCGTTTTAATTTTTTGAGCACTTGAATGAAACCATCGCAGAAAAAATATAAAACGAAATTTAGGGATGGGGTGTTTACAGATTTTTATAGAATCTTAATTCCAGATGCATTTTTTAAATATTTGTGTAATTTCAAGTCGATTGCAATTGTTTTTTTTTGAAGTCGTCGAAATTATTGTATTTTTTCACAATTTCACGCTCTGTTTAAATGGAATTATCTCGAAATTTAGGGATGGGGTGTTTACAGATTTTTATAGAATCTTAATTCCAGATGCATTTTTAAATATTTGTGTAATTTCAAGTCGATTGCAATTGTTTTTTTTTTGAAGTCGTCGAAATTATTGTATTTTTTCACAATTTCACGCTCTGTTTAAATGGAATTATCTCGAAATTTAGGGATGGGGTGTTTACAGATTTTTATAGAATCTTAATTCCAGATGCATTTTTAAATATTTGTGTAATTTCAAGTCGATTGCAATTGTTTTTTTTTGAAGTCGTCGAAATTATTGTATTTTTTCACAATTTCACGCTCTGTTTAAATGGAATTATCTCGAAATTTAGGGATGGGGTGTTTACAGATTTTTATAGAATCTTAATTCCAGATGCATTTTTTAAATATTTGTGTAATTTCAAGTCGATTGCAATTGTTTTTTTTTTGAAGTCGTCGAAATTATTGTATTTTTTCACAATTTCACGCTCTGTTTAAATGGAATTATCTCGAAATTTAGGGATGGGGTGTTTACAGATTTTTATAGAATCTTAATTCCAGATGCATTTTTTAAATATTTGTGTAATTTCAAGTCGATTGCAATTGTTTTTTTTTTGAAGTCGTCGAAATTATTGTATTTTTTTCACAATTTCACGCTCTGTTTAAATGGAATTATCTCGAAACTTAGGGATGGGGTGTTTACAGATTTTTATAGAATCTTAATTCCAGATGCATTTTTAAATATTTGTGTAATTTCAAGTCGATTGCAATTGTTTTTTTTTTTTGAAGGCGTCGAAATTATTGTATTTTTTTCACAATTCCATGATCTGTTTAAATGGAATTATCTCGAAATTTAGGGATGGGGTGTTTACAGATTTTTATAGAATCTTAATCCCAGATGCATTTTTAAAACATTTGTGTAATTTCAAGTCGATTGCAATTGTTTTTATATTTTTTTGAAGTCGTCGAAATTATAGTATTTTTTTCACAATTCCACGATCTGTTTAAATGGAATTATCCCGAAATTTAGGGATAATGGACAGATTTTTATAGAATCTTAATCCCAGATGCATTTTTAAAATATTTGTGCAATTTCAAGTCGATTGCAATTGTTTTTATATTTTTTTAAAGTCGTCGAAATTATTGTATTTTATGCACAATTTCACGCTCTGTTTAAATGAAATTATCTCAAAATTCAGGGTTGGGGTGTTTACAGATTTTTATAGAATCTTAATCCCAGATGCTTTTTTAATATAATTGTGTAATTTCTGGTCGATGGCAATTGTTTTTATATTTTTTTGAAGTCGTCGGAATTATTGTATTTTTTTCACAATTTCACACTCTGTTTAAATGGAATTCTCTCGAAATTTAGGGATGGGGTGTTTACAGATTTTTATAGAATCTTAATCCCAGATGTATTTTTAAAATATTTGTGTAATTTCGTGTCGATTGCAATTGTTTTTATATTTTTTTGAAGTCGTCGAAATTATTGTATTTTTTTCACAATTCCACGCTCTGTTTAAATGGAATTATCTCGAAATTTAGGGATGGGGTGTTTACAGATTTTTATAGAATCTTAATCCCAGATGCATTTTTAAAATATTTGTGTAATTTCGAGTCGATTGCAATTGTTTTTATATTTTTTTGAAGTCGTCGAAATTATTGTATTTTTTTCACAATTTCACGCTCTGTTTAAATAGAATTATCTCGAAATTTAGGGATGGAGTGTTTACAGGTTTTTATAGAATCTTAGACCCAGATGCATTTTTAAAACATTTGTGTAATTTCAAGTCGATTGTAATTGTTTCTATTTTTTTTTAAGTCGTCGAAATTATTGTATTTTTTTCACAATTTCACGCTCTGTTTAAATGGAATTATCTCGAAATTTACGGATAGGGTGTTTACAGATTTTTATAGAATCTTAATCCCAGATGCATTTTTAAAATATTTGTGTAATTTCAAGTCGATTGTAATTGTTTTTATTTTTTTTTTAAGTCGTCGAAATTATTGTATTTTTTTCACAAATTCACGATCTGTTTAAATGGAATTATCTCGAAATTTAGGGATGGGGTGTTTACGGATTTTTATAGAATCTTAATCCCAGATGCATTTTTAAAATTTTTGTGTAATTTCAAGTCGATTTCAATTGTTTTTATGTTTTTTTGAAGTCGTCGAAATTATTGTATTTTTTCACAATTTCACGATCTGTTTAAATAGAATTATCTCAAAATTTAGGGATGGGGTGTTTACAGGTTTTTATAGAATCTTAGACCCAGATGCATTTTTAAAACATTTGTGTAATTTCAAGTCGATTGTAATTGTTTTTATTTTTTTTTTTAAGTCGTCGAAATTATTGTATTTTTTTCACAAATTCACGCTCTGTTTAAATGGAATTATCTCGAAATTTAGGGATGGGGTATTTACAGATTTTTATAGAATATTAATCCCAGATGAATTTTGAATACATTTACGTAATTTCAAGTCGGTGGAAATTGTTTTTATATTTTTTCAAGTCGTTGAAATTATTGTATTTTTTTCACAATTCCACGATCTGTTTAAATGGAATTATCTCGAAATTTAGGGATGGGGTGTTTACAGATTTTTATATAATCTAAATCCCAGATGCATTTTTAAAACATTTGTGTAATTTCAAGTAGATTGTAATTGTTTTTATTTTTTTTTGAAGTCGTCGAAATTATTGTATTTTTTTCACAAATTCACGCTCTGTTTAAATGGAATTATCTCGAAATTTAGGGATGGGGTATTTACAGATTTTTATAGAATATTAATCCCAGATGAATTTTGAATACATTTACGTAATTTCAAGTCGGTGGAAATTGTTTTTATATTTTTTCAAGTCGTTGAAATTATTGTATTTTTTTCACAATTCCACGATCTGTTTAAATGGAATTATCTCGAAATTTAGGGATGGGGTGTTTACAGATTTTTATATAATCTTAATCCCAGATGCATTTTTAAAATATTTGTGTAATTTCAAGTCGATTGTAATTGTTTTTATTTTTTTTTAAGTCGTCGAAATTATTGTATTTTTTCACAATTTCACGCTCTGTTTAAATGGAATTATCTCGAAATTTAGGGATAGGGTGTTTACAGATTTTTATAGAATCTTAATCCCAGATGCATTTTTAAAATATTTGTGTAATTTCAAGTCGATTGCAATTGTTTTTATATTTTTTTGAAGTCGTCGAAATTATTGTATTTTTTTCACAATTCCACGATCTGTTTAAATGAAATTATCTCAAAATATAGGGATGGGGTGTTTACAGATTTTTATAGAATCTTAATCCCAGATGCATTTTTAAAATATTTGTGTAATTTTAAGTCGATTTTAATTGTTTTTATATTTTTTTGAATTCGTCGAAATTATTGTATTTTTTTCATAATTCCACGATCTGTTGAAATGAAATTATCTCGAAATTTAGGGATGGGGTGTTTACAGATTTTTATAGAATCTTAATCCCAGATGCTTTTTTAATATACTTGTGTAATTTCAGGTCGATGGTTATTGTTTTTATATTTTTTTGAAGTCGTCGAAATTATTGTATTTTTTTCACAATTCCACGCTCTGGTTAAATGGAATTATCTCGAAATTTAGGGATGGGGTGTTTACAGATTTTTATAGAATCTTAATCTCAGATGCATTTTTAAAATATTTGTGTAATTTCGAGTCGTTTGCAATTGTTTTTATATTTTTTTAAAGTCGTTGAAATTATTGTATTTTTTCGCAATTTCACGCTCTGTTTAAATGGAATGATCTCGAAATTTAGGGACGGGGTGTTTACAGATTTTTATAGAATCTTAATCCCAGATGCATTTTTTAAGTATTTGTGTAATTTCAAGTCGATTGCAATTGTTTTTATATTTTTTTGAAGTCGTAGAAATTATTGTATTTTTTCACAATTTCACGCTCTGTTTAAATGGAATTATCTCGAAATTTAGGGATGGGGTGTTTACAGATTTTTATAGAATATTAATCCCAGATGCATTTTGAATACATTTACGTAATTTCAAGTCGGTGGAAATTGTTTTTATATTTTTTCAAGTCGTTGAAATTATTGTATTTTTTCGCAATTTCACGCTCTGTTTAAATGGAATGATCTCGAAATTTAGGGACGGGGTGTTTACAGATTTTTATAGAATCTTAATCCCAGATGCATTTTTTAAGTATTTGTGTAATTTCAAGTCGATTGCAATTGTTTTTATATTTTTTTGAAGTCGTCGAAATTATTGTATTTTTTCACAATTTCACGCTCTGTTTAAATGGAATTATCTCGAAATTTAGGGATGGGGTGTTTACAGATTTTTATAGAATATTAATCCCAGATGCATTTTGAATACATTTACGTAATTTCAAGTCGGTGGAAATTGTTTTTATATTTTTTCAAGTCGTTGAAATTATTGTATTTTTTCGCAATTTCACGCTCTGTTTAAATGGAATGATCTCGAAATTTAGGGACGGGGTGTTTACAGATTTTTATAGAATCTTAATCCCAGATGCATTTTTTAAGTATTTGTGTAATTTCAAGTCGATTGCAATTGTTTTTATATTTTTTTGAAGTCGTCGAAATTATTGTATTTTTTCACAATTTCACGCTCTGTTTAAATGGAATTATCTCGAAATTTAGGGATGGGGTGTTTACAGATTTTTATAGAATATTAATCCCAGATGCATTTTGAATACATTTACGTAATTTCAAGTCGGTGGAAATTGTTTTTATATTTTTTCAAGTCGTTGAAATTATTGTATTTTTTCGCAATTTCACGCTCTGTTTAAATGGAATTATCTCGAAATTTAGGGACGGGGTGTTTACAGATTTTTATAGAATCTTAATCCCAGATGCATTTTTTAAGTATTTGTGTAATTTCAAGTCGATTGCAATTGTTTTTATATTTTTTTGAAGTCGTAGAAATTATTGTATTTTTTTCACAATTCCGCGTTCTGTTTAAATGGAAATATCTCGAAATTTACCGATTAAAATGTTTTTCTCCAGATTTTTTTAATGTTCAATAACTTTCCATAACATTACAAATAAATCTTGATATAATGGAACATCTAAAAATAAACTACATAAACGCACAATCCTTCCCCAAATCGATCCAACATTTCATTCCCATTGCAACGAAATTCAACGGTGGCCATTCGTGTGCACTTCCAGTCTCTCGCCATTAATCACCCTCGTGTAATGCCTACCGTTAACTAGGGTAAACACCAACACCAGAATCGATCACGCCACAAAAATTACAATCACCCCCCTGCGTTGCTATGGCTCTATAACAATCAAATGGTATGCCTGGGCACAATAATTATGATCAGTATTAGTCCCGACATGTCCCACGAAACTTACAACGAGTTGTGGAGGAACGCGCAGAACCTCTTGGCTTCGACTGTGCAGAGTGAACCCAGCCAAGTCGACAGTAGGGAGCAGAGGAAGTTGCTGGCAACGTTGTACTTGAGGTACATAGTTATAGCGAATAAGCTGTCGGAATGCGTGGACCAGATGGTGCAGCCGCAAAAGAGGGCTTTGGTGAGGAAGATGCTGGAGGCCACGCTTGGAAGGGTGGTGGAGTTGAAGGCGGATTTGGTGGAGGCGGATCTGTGCGAGTACACTCATTTCGGCGACGTTTTAGATAGTTTAAGCTTCACACCTTTACACACCGAGCTGAAGATACCGGCGTGCTTCAGGAACGACCACAGGGAGGAGTTGGAGTACAGGAAGGGAACGATACATTCGGTGCTGAGCAAGTTGGGGTATTTGGACCAAGTCGATCAAAGACCTCCGATGACGCACCAGCAAGCCGTTATGATCATACAGACTCACGAGAGGGCAAGGCAGGGACGGTTGAGGGCGCAGTTCATGCGCGAGATTAAGAATATGAAGGAGCGCAGCAAGCCTGTAGTTGCTGAAGAAGAGGAGGATAAGGAGACGATCAGTTTGCCGGCGGCGTTGAGGATACAGAAGGTGTGGAGGGGGTACCAGGCGAGGAGAGCCACGAGGAAGAAAAAGTTGCAGGAGATGTTGTTGATCGGGATGGTGCCTCCGCCCAAGAAGGATAACGAGGATGTGATGACGTGCGAGAGGAATATGGAGGAGCGCAGGAGGTTGCAGATGAAGAGGCAGGTGGAGTACGAGAATGCTGTTAACGAGTGCAGGGAGAGGATGGATAAACAGCAGAGGGCTGTGGTTTTGGAGCAGCTCAGCGATCAAGTGAGGACGTGGTTGTACGAGTACAGGGAGCAGACTGGGAAGATTCCGGAGTTTACGGGGTCGGAGAGGTCGACGTCGAGGATGATGATGAGCAGACAAGGTATTGAATGGGAATTGTAACTTCCAGCTTTGTTCCTTTGGCGGAATGCAATTTTCATTTCCAAAGTTCCACGTGCAGAGATCAAATCTGCAAGGCTAAAAAAAATCATCGGTTATACTACAGATCTTGCAATTGCCTTCAAGTTCATTTACGTGAAGACATTAACAATATTTATTAACATCCTTCCAACTAAGAGTAATCTTAGACTTTTAATATTTATTCGTTTACAATCTCAGGTTTACTGGCTCTTCCATAATTCTATCTCCCAATTTACCTTGAATTACTTTTAGGAGCCAGCACAGGAACCGATAGCGAAATCAGCAAATCCACCCAAATCTCCTCCAAGGAATCCAAAAAGAGCAAATCCAAACAAAAGGAAGTAAAAACCGAGGAGGAAAACGAAGAAGCCATAGTCACGGCCATGGTCTCCGTCTTCGTCCCTGAACTCAACATTCGCAAGGAGGAGTACGACGAATTGTGGAGGGACAGAGACGAGACCTCAAATCCTCACCAGTTCCACTATTCCGACATCATCGAGCAAGAACAGATGACGTCGATGGAGAACGAGCTGCGGAAAATCGTCGACGAAATGATGAGAACAGAACTGCAGCTGTTGCAAGACGCTTTAGACAGAGATCGAGGGCACAAGGCAAGGAAGCCGAAGAAGGCCAGCAAGAGCAAGCGGGGGTCGAAGAAGAGCAAAAAGAAGAAGGAGAAGGATATGACTCCCGATAGGACCACGGCGTCGCTGTTCGAGGAGCTGATTGCGAATGGGATTATAAAAATGTGAGTTAACACGTCGCAGTCAATACCACACTAGTCAAAATTGATTCTTCTTCAAGATTTTGTAATTTTGTAATTTTGAATGAAAACATTCCATTACTTGAGTTTAAAATAATCACACGAGAACACAACTGATAGCAATTTTAAAATTCAAATTTTCCTGAACAGTTAAAAAAATACAAAAACAGTTGCTACCAACTTGAATTTTTTCAAAATTACTCAAAATTGATTACTCTATAAGATATTGTAAAAATTAGAAAACATTCCATTACTTGAGTTTAAAATAATCACACGAGAACGCAACAGATTGCAATTTTAATGTTCAAATTTTCCTGAGCGGTTAAAAAAATACAAAAACAGTTGCTACAAACTTAAGTTTTGTCAAAATTACTCAAAATTAATTAGTCTTTAAGATTTTGTAAAAATCAGAAAACATTCAATTACTTGAGTTTAAAATAATCACACGAGAACACAACTGATTGCAATTTTAATGTTCAAATTTTCCTGAGCGGTTAAAAAAAATACAAAAACAGTTGCTACAAACTTAAGTTTTTCCAAAATTACTCAAAATTGATTACTCTTCAAGATTTTGTAAAAATTAGAAAACATTCCATTACTTGAGTTTAAAATAATCACACGAGAACGCAACAGATTGCAATTTTAATGTTCAAATTTTCCTGAGCGGTTAAAAAAATACAAAAACAGTTGCTACAAACTTAAGTTTTGTCAAAATTACTCAAAATTGATTACTCTTCATGATTTTGTAAAAATTAGAAAACATTATATTACTTGAGTTTAAAATAATCACACGAGAACACAACTGATTGCAATTTTAATGTTCAAATTTTCCTGAGCGGTTGAAAAATACAAAAACAGTTGCTACAAACTTGAGTTTCTTCAAAATTACTCAAAATTGATTACTCTTCAAGATTTTGTAAAAATGAGGAAACATTCCGTTACTGGAGTTTAAAATAATCGCACGAGAACACAACTAATTGCAATTTTAATGTTCAAATTTTCCTGAGCGGTTAAAAAAATACAAAAACAGTTGCTACAAACTTGAGTTTTTTCAAAATTACTCAAAATTGATTACTCTTCAAGATTTTGTAAAAATTAGAAAACATTCCATTACTTGAGTTTAAAATAATCACACGAGAACGCAACAGATTGCACTTTTAATGTTCAAATTTTCCTGAGCGGTTAAAAAAATACAAAAACAGTTGCTACAAACTTAAGTTTTGTCAAAATTACTCAAAATTAATTAGTCTTTAAGATTTTGTAAAAATCAGAAAACATTCAATTACTTGAGTTTAAAATAATCACACGAGAACACAACTGATTGTAATTTTAAAGTTCAAATTTTCCTGAGCGGTTAAAAAAATACAAACACAGTTGCTACAAACTTAAGTTTTTTCAAAATTACTCAAAATTGATTACTCTTCATGATTTTGTAAAAATTAGAAAACATTCTATTACTTGAGTTTAAAATAATCACACGAGAACACAACTGATTGCAATTTTAATGTTCAAATTTTCCTGAGCGGTTGAAAAATACAAAAACAGTTGCTACAAACTTGAGTTTCTTCAAAATTACTCAAAATTGATTACTCTTCAAGATTTTGTAAAAATGAGGAAACATTCCGTTACTGGAGTTTAAAATAATCGCACGAGAACACAACTAATTGCAATTTTAATGTTCAAATTTTCCTGAGCGGTTAAAAAAATACAAAAACAGTTGCTACAAACTTGAGTTTTTTCAAAATTACTCAAAATTGATTACTCTTCAAGATTTTGTAAAAACTAGAAAACATTCCATTACTTGAGTTTAAAATAATCACACGAGAACGCAACTGATTGCAATTTTCGTGTTCAAATTTTCCTGAGCGGTTAAAAAAATACAAAAACAGTTGCTACAAACTTGAGTTTTTTCAAAATTACTCAAAATTGATTACTCTTCAAGATTTTGTAAAAACTAGAAAACATTCCATTACTTGAGTTTAAAATAATCACACGAGAACACAACTGATTGCAATTTTAATGTTCAAATTTTCCTGAGCGGTTAAAAAAAATACAAAAACAGTTGCTACAAACTTAAGTTTTTCCAAAATTACTCAAAATTGATTACTCTTCAAGATTTTGTAAAAATTAGAAAACATTCCATTACTTGAGTTTAAAATAATCACACGAGAACGCAACAGATTGCAATTTTAATGTTCAAATTTTCCTGAGCGGTTAAAAAAATACAAAAACAGTTGCTACAAACTTAAGTTTTGTCAAAATTACTCAAAATTGATTACTCTTCATGATTTTGTAAAAATTAGAAAACATTATATTACTTGAGTTTAAAATAATCACACGAGAACACAACTGATTGCAATTTTAATGTTCAAATTTTCCTGAGCGGTTGAAAAATACAAAAACAGTTGCTACAAACTTGAGTTTCTTCAAAATTACTCAAAATTGATTACTCTTCAAGATTTTGTAAAAATGAGGAAACATTCCATTACTTGAGTTTAAAATAATCACACGAGAACACAACTGATTGCAATTTTAATGTTCAAATTTTCCAGAGCGGTTAAATAAATACAAAAACAGTTGCTACAAACTTAAGTTTCTTCAAACTTACTCAAAATTGACTACTCTTCAAGATTTTGTAAAAATTAGAAAACATTCCATTACTTGAGTTTAAAATAATCACTCAAGAACACAACTGATCGCAATTTTAAAATTTAAATTTTCCTGAGCGGTTAAAAAAATACAAAAACAGTTGCTACAAACTTGAGTTTCTTCAAAATCACTCAAAATTGATTACTCTTCAAGATTTTGTAAAAACTAGAAAACATTCCATTACTTGAGTTTAAAATAATCACACGAGAACGCAACTGATTGCAATTTTAGTGTTCAAATTTTCCAGAGCGGTTAAAAAAATACAAAAACAGTTGCTACAAACTTGAGTTTCTTCAAAATTACTCAAAATTGATTACTCTTCAAGATTTTGTAAAAATTAGGAAACATTCCGTTACTGGAGTTTAAAATAATCGCACGAGAACACAACTAATTGCAATTTTAATGTTCAAATTTTCCTGAGCGATTAAAAAAATACAAAAACAGTTACTACAAACTTGAATTTTTCCAAAATTACTCAAAATTGATTATTCTTCAAAATTTTGCAAAAATCAGAAAACATTTCATTACTTGATTAACTGATTGCAATTTTACAAAAAAAAATGTACAAACATTTTCATTCTGGAAAACTCTACGCAGGTATCCAAATGTCGGCTTAAACGACTTCATCGGCGATCGATCCTACAACCCACCAGCACTTTACAACCAAGGCGAAGAGGCCGTCATAGCCCTCGGCGACTTACGACAAGTCGTCGCGGAGTACTGCATCGTCCCTCTTCTAAGCAACCAGCTCCATCTAACGACTCCCCACATCAAGTCCGTACTTCTAGCGGGCTCAGTTGGAAGCGGCAAAGATATGCTCGTGCAAGCCGTATGCCACGAAGTCGGAGCGACTTTATTCGATCTTACCCCAGCGAATATAGTCGGGAAATATCCGGGAAAGACCGGACTGATAATGCTGATGCACCTGGTTACGAAAGTTGCAAGGCTTTTGCAGCCATCGGTGATCCTTATGGATAACGCGGAGAGGCCGTTCGTGAAGAAAATCCCGAAAACTGACAAGACCGATCCGAAACGGTTGAAGAAGGACCTACCAAAATTGGTCAAAAGTAAGAATGAATTTTTTATTTGTTTGTCTTCATTTACTTCTGATTTCTTAAAGAAGGAACTCCCAAAAATGGTCAACGTAAGAATAAATTATAACAATTTGCTTGCGGTAAATGTAATCTGATCTAATACTTCTTTAAGGAAGGATCTCCCAAAATGGGTCAAAAATAAGAAAAATGTTTTATAATCCAAGCAATGATATTGGAGATCCTAACATGCTATAGATGGTTTGTTTATAATCAGTTTTAATAAGGGGTGGCGGTGGAAATATTTAAAAAAAACCCAATTTTAAAAACGTAGCGCTTAAATCGATTGACTTGATAAATGTCATTACTGTCACTGTCATATGTAAACAATAGTATATTGTACAACGAGCATATAATGATGACTATTAATCACGAGATCGAGGTTTACCTTATAGCCCTGCCACACACTCGTCGAGTGGCATGGGAAGTAGCGAGGAAAGGAGGCAGAGACCAGAGGTTTTTTGTGGTACGGCCGAGGAACAAGAGGTGGTAATACAGATAGGTGCGGTCACGCAGCCAGCCGTTTCTGCAACTGACCCTACCTATCTGTATTACCACCTCTTGTTCCTCGGCCGTACCAGAAAAAACCCCGCGAACCGTCACTGGCAGAGACGTAGTGTAGCAACATTACTCGTCATGCCGAACATCACGCTCCTCGTCATGCCCACTGCTCCCTGTTTTATCGGTTTTTGGGCGCGAGTCAAAGGACTGGCAATATAAACGCGTACGTTTATTTGAGAAGATTAAAGGATTGCAAGTTTGGCTGTGATTTAACGTTCAAATTATCAAAATCATCCCTCAGAATTACTATTTAGAAGCTTTTAAACATTTTACTTTCGCATTCCCACGTCTTGTCGCCATCTATTCGACGATAGCCGAACTACTAAGTGATGTTTTTGAACAGCGCCAAAATGCTCGAACTTTATCCCTATAATCAAAGTGTTAATATTCAGCAATGCGCTGTACACCAAACGATAGACTATTTAATTCCGAATCGAATGGTGTATAAAATAGCTGAGGCAATTTAGCGGTTTTCTTGTAATTTGCGAATGAAAATTAAGCACGACACACTTACCGACATTTACAGTTCACTGTAACTTGAAAATTAAATGCACAATAATTTGCTATATTATTCAATGAAATACGGGTCCCAATACTTATAACTGATCATTCAATTAACTTTTTATATTATTAATGCATTACAATAAGAGAAATATATGAGGAATCCTAATCTTCATAGAGGGTGCCCTCTGTTATCGTGGGGATAAACTACGTTTTCATTTGTGGATGTAATAATTGTTTTAATAATGAAAGAATATTTAAAAACTTAAGAAAACTGTTATCTTATAATAAAATAAATTTACTTGTAGATATTTTCGTATTTAAATTGCAGAAACAATACATTATAATATATCCGCCTAACTACAGGCAACCCGATAAACGCTTAACTACTATAAAAAACTTCCAATTTTAAAGGTGACAGTGACCAAACCATAAGTGTAATCCTCAGTAAAGCTTGAAAAATAGTGCGAATATTTAAGTATTTAAATTGCAGAAATAATTATATTACATAAACGCATACTTACAGACAATGCAATACACGCATACATAATATTAATTTATTACTAAAAATTTCCAATTTTAAACGTGACAGGGACAAAACCATAAGTGTAATCCTCCGTAAACCTTAAAAAATAATGTGAATATTAAAGTATTTAAATTGCAGAAATAATTATATTATATAAACGCCTGCTTATTGGCAACCCAATACACGTATAACTAATAATGATTTATTATTTAAAACTTCAAATTTTAATCGTAACAGGGACAAAACCATAAGTGTAATATTTTTTAAAGCGTTGCTAAGGATTACACTCATGCTTGTGTCCCTATTATATTTAAAATTAGAAGTTTTTAATAAAGAATAATATTAGTTATGGTATATTGGGTTGCCTACAAGTAGGCGTTTATATAATACCATTGTTTCCGCAATTTAAATACTTAAATATTCCCACTATTTTTGAATCTTTACTCAGGATTACACTTATGGTTTTGTCCCTGTTACGTATAAAATTAGAAGTTTTTAGTAATAAATTAATTCGAGTTATGCGTATATCGGGTTGCTTGGGATTAGGCGTGTATATTATAAAATATTGTTTCTGCAATTTAAGTACGTAAATATCCACAAGTGAATTTATTTAATCATGAGACAACATTCTTTTTAAGTTTTTCAATATTCTTTTATTATTATAATAATTATTACATCCACAAATTATTAAGTAGTTTATCTCCACGATAACAGGTAGAGCCCTCTACTTAGATTATGATTTCTCGTATATTTCTCTTATTGTAATGCATTAACAATATAAATAGTTGAATGATTAATCAGGAATAAGTATTGTAACCCGTATTTCATTGAAGAATATAGCAAATTCTTCTTTATTGAATTTTTATGTTACAGTGAACTGTAAATGTCGGTAAGTGTGTCGTGCTTAATTTTCATTCGCAAATTACAGAAAAACTGCTAAATTTCCTCAGCTATTTTATACACCATTCGATTAAAAATTAAATCGTCTACCATTTCATGCACAGCCCATTGCTAAACATTAACACTTTGACAATAAGTATTAAGTTCGAGCATTTTGGCGCTGTTCAAAAACATCACTTAGCAGTTCAGCCACCGTCCAATAGACGGCGACGAAGCGCGGAAATCCGAACGAAAAATGTTTAAAAGCTTCTAAATAGCAATTCTAAGGGATGATTTTGATAATGTAAGCATTAAATGACCGCTAAATATATAATCCTTTGATCTTTTGAAATAAAAGTGCTGTAAAAATCCTGCAATAATAAATATGGCCGCAGCAATTTTTTAATGGTTAAATTGATTTTAATGATTCAAATTGTAATTTACAGAGGTATTAATGGTTTAATAATAAACAATAATAGTACATTGTACAACGAGCATATAATGATGGATATTAATTACGAGAACGGAACAGAATTATTGAAAACGTTGTTCTTAACTCCATTTATAATAATTATTAATATTAATAACTGAAGGGTCAATAAGGGTCATCTTTAATTGTCTGTAGTTTGCTCTACTCAATATCAGTGTAATATCTGTGTAATATGTTGTAGATTTCACTATCTGTATCTCAAAATACACGATTTTTGTTGTAGATTTATGCCCTGAGGATAGAATTTTGGTCATAGGCGTGACCAATTGTCCATGGGAAGCAGATCAAAAATTGCTGCAGCAGGTTTACCAAAAGATGCTGATGATCCCGAGACCGGAATACAGCTCCAGGTTTACCTTATGGACGCATATGTTGGGCCAAAATAGTGCCATGAGTTGGCAGTTTGATTACAGCGGACTGACCAAAATTTCTGATGGATATACAGTGGGTAAGACAGAAAAAATTTACATGTTTGAATAAATTGATGTGCGATCTGTCATGCAGATGAGAAAAGGGCTGAAATTGAAAATGCTGGAGAATATTATTTTTTTCCAGGATATTAGATGTGCTACGTACGTGTATGTTACAAGTTAGGACGTCTTTAAAGTTACACGTTAACATGCCCAATCTCATAATAAGATTATTGAATTTCCAGCTTTCAATTTTTGATGGAGTTTGACTTAGTGCCCTAATCCTTTGATTGATGCAATTTTTAGGACTTTTCAAATCGTTGTTGCATTATTTGTTGTCCCAGTTTTGACACTTATAATTTTGTTTTCAACTGGGATATGACATTTTAATTGATATTTTCTCAGTTCAAGTTTTGAAACCCGCCATTTTGGGCAGGGATAATGCAATTGCTTGTAATTAATAATCAAGAATGTATTAGGTAAAAACGCCAAAGTGGCGGAATCTATTGCCTGAATGCTGTACTAAACCAAATCCGGGTGGACAAGATATGGACATTGCCAGCGGCGGAAAATATAACAATATTAATGTGAACATTAAATATTGTTCCCACATCAGAACATGTCCATATCTTGTCGGTGTTAAAGGCACCCGGATTTGGTTCAGTACAGCATTCAGGCAATAGATTCCGCCACTTTGGTGTCTCTACTTTTAACGGTGTTTGGAATACTTATATTCCAATAGTAATCTACGTTTTCCCATCAGCAACTAACTACACTGATGAGACCTGAAAGGTCGAAACCGGTGTTCTGATGGGGGAACAATATGTATGTTTAAGAATGTAATAGATTTTGAGGTCAATAACCTAATTCCTCGATTATTTTTTGCATCTGATGGTCTTATAATAAAATGACGGTTTTGAAATCAAATTGTGTTCTTTTTTTAGGAGCGATATCGAACGCAATCAACGAAGTCATGACCGTAAAAAGAAAGCTGCAACTTCGCGTCCAACCTTTGAGTCCCCTGGAATTGATAAACGCCCTGGCGAAACGCATTCCGGTTTATAAAGAAGAGGAAGAGGCTTTGGAGTCCTGGTGGAGTAAAACGCCGACGGTTAAAAGAAGGGCTCGAGCCATGGAGGTACTCCTTGAACAAGAGGAGGAGCAGAAAATCAAACAGGCCAACGCAAAAAGGAGTTAATTGATAACCGACATTCAACAAGTTTTTTTTTATTTAAAGAAGGGATGGTTTGATTGGATTTCAGGAGTTAATTTATAATCGACATTAAACTCGAATATGAATGTTTTGTTTTTTTTTTAACTTTAAATGGGGATGGTTTGATTGGATTTCAGAATAAACCATGACATCCTTTTACCGGCGTAGGTCAGGTAAAGGTGACAATGGGGTTTTGTAACAGAGAGACACATATGATAATAATAATAATAATAATAATAATAATAACTTTATTTACGTAGGCCACAAAATACAAAATATGATACATCGTATAAGTAAGATGTGAACGTCAAAGAGAGAAAACAAAAGAAACAAGGTAAACAACTCCGACGGACTAAGGTGACCTTGTGACCGATTTTGGCAACTAAGTACACCATTGCTACTTTCTGGACCGTTTGGAATGGATACAGGGTACTTATTAAATAAGATCTGACAGTCCCGTTGACCAAATTTGATTGATATTAATTATACAAGGTGTCGAAAATTTTGTGTCAAACTTTAAAACACTTTATTTTTCTTATTTTCAATTGGAACCCCTGTATATTTTTATGTCATTTCATGCAAAATTTAAAAACAAACATTTTTCTTCATTACAACCCTATCGCAATTCCTAACGCATTAAAAGTTATTTGCAAAAAACTTGTTTTATCAATAATTCCAGTAAACATTTTAATAAATAAAAATCAAAGGTGGCTTTGGAAAACAATTTTTTGACCTAATATATCTTTCAAATAAAATGATTATTATCATTTATTAATATACTTCTGCATAGTTATTAAAATAAAATGTTGCTCGGCGCATTCACCATAATTTCTATACACGGTTCTAAATTTAACTTTCCGTCTTCTATAGCTCAGTTACTAATTAAGTTAGGATTTTGAAATTTTGCAGACTTAACTTGTATTCCAAGATGTATTTCAGGAAAATGGTTTTGATTCTACAGGGTGTCCCAACAAAGTGTGACGTCATGATGATATAACTTTTTAAATTAGATGCTGTATATTTTATCGCTTATTTTGAAACCTTTTATCGTTACCTACATGCCCTTGAAATTTTATTAAAATCGGTTCAGTGTTATCCGCATAAAAAAATAGAAATTAGAAAAAATCACCATTAGTTTAAAAAATTAATATGAAATAAAAATGGTGCCGCGTTAATAAAACTATACAGAGTACTTATTAAATAACGCCTGTCAGTCCCGTTAACTAAATTTGATTGATACGAATTATACAGGGTGTTCAGAATTTAATGTCAAACTTTACAAACTTTGAAGCACTTTATTTTTTTATTTTTTATTGTAGCCCCTATCTTTGAAAAACAATTTGTTAACATAACATACTTTATAATTACAATTATTATTATCATTTATTAATAAACTTCTGAATAGTTATTAAAATAACCATGTGTTGCCCGGCGCATTCACCATCACTAAACAGGGTTTTAAATTTCACTTTCCGTCTTCTATAGCTCAGTTACTAATTAAGTTAGGATTTTGAAATTTTGCAAAATTAACTAGTATCCTAGGATGTATTTCATGAAAATGTTTTTGATTCTACAGGGTGTCTCAACAAAGTGTGACGTCATGATGATATAACTTTTTAAATTACATGCTGTATATTTGATCGCTTATTTTGAAACCTTTTATCGTTACCTACATGCCCTTGAAATTTGATTGAAATCGGTTCAGTGGTATCCGCATAAAAAAATAAAAATTAGAAAAAATCACCATTAGTTTAAAAAATTAATATGAAATAAAAATGGTGCCGCGTTAATAAAACTATACAGAGTACTTATTAAATAAGGTCTGTTACTCCCGTTAACCAAGTTTGATTGATACTAATTATACAGGGTGTTCAGAATTTAATGTCAAACTTAACAAATTTAATAAAACACTTTTACTTTGTTGGTATAACACAAATTTTATTTTATCGTTGACTTTAGTGTGTTATACCAATAAGTAAAAGTGTTTTATTATATTTACAACATGTAAAACGAAGTAGAAGCCTCCACCATAAACAAACTTTGAAGCACTTTATTTATTTTTTCTATTGTAGCTCCTATCCTTGAGAAACAATTTCTTAACATAACATACTTTATAATTACAATTATTATTGTTATTTATTATTATATTTCTGAATAGTTATATAGTTACCATGTGTTATCCGGCGCATCCACCAGAATTACTATACAGGGTGCTGCATCTCACTTTCCGTCTTCTATAACTCAGTTACTAATTAAGTTACGATTTTGAAATTTTGTAGAATTTACATGTACGTCAGGATGTATTTTAGGAAAATATGTTTGATTCTACAGGGTGTCCCAAAAAAGTGTGACGTCATAATGATGTATCTTTTTAGATTACATGCTGTATATTTTATTGCTTATTTGGGTGCCTTTTATTATTACCTATATGTCCTTAAAATTTTATGAAAATCGGCTCAGTGATGTCCGCATAAAAAAAATAAAAATTTGAAAAATCAAAAAAAGTAATAAAAAATAAAAATGATGCCTTGTTTATAAAATTATATAGGGTACTTATTAAGCATTGGCCAAGTTTGATTGATATAAATTATACAGGGGGCCCAAAAATTAATCTCAAAATTTAGAAACTTTAAAGCACATATTTTTTTCTATTTTTATGTGAAACCCCTGTATATTTTTGTGTCATTCAATACGGAATTAAAAAACAAACATTTTTCCTTATTACAACCCTATCGCAATTCTTAACACAATAAAAGTTATTTGCAGAAAACTCCTTTTAAATGTCAGAATTTTTAATATGCGATATTCTCACAGCCAACTCTGAATAAAAATCTTGTGGCTCACACGTTAAGATTTAAATTGAAAATAAATCACGAAAGTATAAATATAAATAATCATAACACCAGCAAAGTAACATGATTACAATTTTTACTTTCTCCGTTACGAAGTACGAGAAAGTATTGTGAACGTGATTTTTATTTCAAAAAATTTTTTTTACGGAAATATCCGTTTTGGGATCCCTAGATGCCATTTCAACAATTTCTGGAGAAAAAATGTTTTGTGTCTGTGTGTGTGTGTGTGTGTGTGTGTGTGTGTCAGTGGGTCTGAGTGTCTGTGCGCGCTGTACCCCAAAAACTAATAGAACAATTAATATGAAACTTTGAACATAAGTCTTATTTGATAATCCGAAGAACTGAAATTTCGTACACCGAAAGTGGGCGTTTACCTTAACCGTTTTTTGTTTTTCTCCAATATTTTTTTAAATATGAAAAATAACACAACAACATTTAAACAAATATTGAAGACAACAAATAATTTAACATCTTTTGCTTGAAAATATTTTTCATAAAATCATTTTGAATCGAAAAAAGAATGTATTATATTTTTTTTTATTTTTAGTTTATAATTATGAAACGATAATAGTTAGAGCAAATTTATGTTAATGATAATTGTAGAGAATGGCAAAATGAACAACTTATAAAGAATAAGTTTTTTTTTTAATTGCTTTAGTTTTTGAGTAAACTGAGTTTTTGAATTTGAAGTATAATTTTTCCATTAAAACTTTAACGTTTTAAACGTCAGTTTTATCCGAGTCTACAAAACGCTCGATGTACATTGAAAATATGTTCTAAATTGAAAATAAACCATGATACCATCAATTCGGAGACAGTAGCATGATGACCACATCACCATTTTTAAATACATTTTTATCTATAATTGCACCCAACATCATTTAAAACTTACTGTGTAAAGGTATTGATGAAGACCGCGCATTATAGAAAAGAGAAGGTAAGTAAATCTTAATACTAATAACAAGCAAACAGTATTACTAATATTGTTTTCAGTAAAACATAAAATAAAATGTTTATTTAAGATAAAATTGTGTTTCTATACATTCACAACAAATAACTTAACTTAACGAGAAAGGATACTTCAGATTAGTTTTCACGTAGTATAATCCATACCTAGAAAAAATATTTTTTCTTTATATATTTGGTTTACATCAGTGACGGTTCGCGGGGTGACTCATGGTACGGCCGAGGCAGCAGAGGTGGTACTACAGATCTCTGCAACCCTACCTATCTGCATTACCACCTCTGCTACCTCGGCCGTACCATGAGTCGTCACTGTTGGACATCGATGCTCAATAGTAATTTTCGTAACAAGTTCCGAAAGGGATATTTTACGGGATGAGTAGGAATCCTGCGAGTCCCGTAAAATCACTTTTGGAACGAGTTACGTACAATATTTTTTCTGCAGCCGTTTTTTTATGTTAAAAAAGCAAAAACACATACAAATGTAATATGACAAACGCTGTCATAATTAAATACAATGTTCATATTTTTGTCAAGGCCGCCTACATATATACGCAAAATCGTCCCGAAAGTAACAAAAAGCGTCCCGAAAGTAAAGAAATCGTTCCGAAAGTGAAACAAAATCGTCCCGAAAATAACTACTTTCGGTACGATTTATGTAAAGTGGTACTTCCGATTTAATAAATCATACCGAAAGTTCAATTTTCGGGACGGCTGCAGAAAAAAATACTTACTGGTATGTATCGGCTTGTCCCATGTAGACCTCCGATTCATGAAAACACCGGCTGTTAATGGCATCTTGGACATTATCACATTTCTGAGCCTTGAAGGATTGGTTGTTGTAGATGGATTCTATGAAGTACATGTACGCCCTCCCGTGGTTGCAGGCTATGCTTTCAGGCATCTTCCCTGAAATTTGTAAATTTATAATATTATTAAGAGTAGCCCAAAAATTTTATTTCATCTTGAAATTATTAATTCTTAGAAATTCATCTATTAACGTGAACAAAGTAGAGATTCTAATATTATTTTATATAATTACAATATCTGCATGCAAGTTCATTTTTCACAATTTTCGATTACTTTGTTGAACATTTTTAAGTCATTTCGGTCGAAGTATCCACGAATGTTATTTTGTACGTCATAATTTTTCTGTGGATTATTTGCGTGCACTTAAAACTCCAAAAGAGAAACTCCAATTGTGTTGAATCGCACGATCTTGCAGTCAAACCAATGTCGCCATTTCAGGAGATTGCACAGTCAAAAAAATGTCCGTGCAATGGATTGACAGTTTCTCTCGCAGTGTGATAAGTAGCGCCATTTTGCTAGATAAACATGTAGCTGAGGTCAATTTCTTCCAGCAGAGGCCTTAAAAATTTATGCAACTAATGCTCATAGAGGTTACCGTTTGTCCATTATTGTTACCCCATTTTTTTTGTTTTAAGGAAAGATGGTTGATAGGAATTGGGGTTAGGGAATTATGGATGATAGGCAACGTAGGTCATTCAGCCACAACCGATTTTGTATATATCTGGTGTGTATTAATTGGCGGATAATCTACACGTGGCGATTACTTCCTAAAATCCTGAATAGAAAATGTCGATGCAAAAATGTTGTAACATGCCTCATAGGCCATCAGGAGCCATTTAAAAGATATGCACATTTGGCAACATAGCATTCAGGAACTGTCCTGTTTTTTCAATAATCTCATGTGGGTTAGGTCAGAGCAGAAGGGTAATAATGATAAAGCGGGGTTCATTTACAATTGCATATACAGGGTAAAACAGATCTTGAGTAAATAGCGTCGAGAGAAGTCTATGTTGACACGTGGGAACTAATACAAACTGATAATAACGAGGAAAGCAGAATTAACACAAAATTGGAACTAATCCGATGAGGAAACGGAGATTACTATTGGAGTATAAGTATTCCAAACACCGTTAAAGGTAGAAACGCCAAAGTGGCGGAATCTATTGCCTGAATGCTGTACTGAACCAAATCCGGGTGACTTTAACACCGACAAGATATGGACATTGCCAGCGGCGGCAAATATAACAATAATAATGTGAACATTAAATACTTATATTTCAATAGTAATCTTCGTTTCCCCATCAGCAAATAACTACACTGATGAGACCTGAAAGGTCGAAATCGGTCTGTAGGTGTTCTGATGGGGGAACAATATTTAATGTTCACATTAATATTGTTATATTTGCCGCAGCTGGCAATGTCCATATCTTGTCGGTGTTAAAGCCATCCGGATTTGGTTCAGTACAGCATTCAGGCAATAGATTCCGCCACTTGGGCGTTTCTACCTAATCCGAAGAGGATTAATTGGATTCTCAATTTCTCCATTTCTTAAAAGTTCTCACAGTTTTGGTCGATTAAGCATTTTACCGCCATCAGTCCTTCTGCACCTTCTGGCCTGGTTGCGATTATGAAAAGAACTTAATTGCATATTTCAGGTCTAGCTCTAAAATATTGAGGAATAAATACGAAAGCAAATAAAACACCAAAAAAGAAATTTGTTGATGACAAGGAACTGAGTAAGGACCTTCAAAACCTAGCACCAGTGAACCTTCTGGGCCCAGTCATAGTTCCAACCACGTGCGTGAAAATATGACGTAATGGAAGTTCGTTGTTGTCTAACAGGCACACAAACCATTATAGTGGCAATGTCAAAACGTTCCTAAGAGACACTCCCTCGAGGAGTTTCAGGGTGCCTTCCAAGTACGGAAGGGGAGAGTATTTTGAAGAATTTCAAGCATTTATACAGGTACGACCAATAAATATATTTTTCCCAGAAAATGCGCATTACTTTTATAACGGACCAACTTTACGTCATTGTCGACACATGGCAAAAAAACTTAGATTAGATCTATTTGGGGACCTAGTCCGGACTACTACATCCCCAAATAGATCTAACACCATTATTGAGAATGCAAACAAAGATAGATTTCTTTAAGGAATGTGTGTTCCACAGAGGAGTGCTTATTGGATCTTGGTTTGGGTACAATTACTATTTTTGTACTTGAACGACGATTCAAAACAAATTATAACTTACAAATATCAAAAAGTTCCGGACATCCTGGTTGGTACCTCCCTCCATTAGGATAAAAATCGACGTGCCCCAGTGGTTGCGCCAAACTCAAAACCCGCATATAAGTGTGAATAACATCAACCAGTTGGGCATCGCCTGGATCCAAACGAAGATTTGTTGGCAGGTCGCTGTATCCCGGTCCGGCAGGATCCATGCCTAGATGTTACAAGGAAACACACATATATTATTACCGTACTCGTCCCACCCGCTAAAGCTGCGTCAGCAGCGCATCTCCATAAAAGAAGCTGCAAGCAGATAAGGCAGTTAGTTCTTAACGAGTTCATCGCGTTGCGCTACGTTGCTCTCATAAATATAAACCTCTACTTTTGTACTGCAAATTAAGTAGAATTGTAGTTGTTCTTAAAATAAAACTTTTTTAAAAACAACGACGTGTTTGAACAATCGTTAAGTATATGCTACAAACTAATTATTTATGTACGCAAGATGATATAAACGCACCCGTTATTCTAGAGATTCTGCCATTTTTCACGCCATCTCCTCCCATGCCGGCAACGTGTGCTCCTAGGCTGTGGCCGATCACGTGAATATCTTCGAACTTCACACCGGCCCTAATGATGAAGTTGAGAAAGTTGCTTAAAGCATCTCCGGCCATCTGTGCGCCTTTCATCGCGGAAAAGTATTCAAATTCGCAAAGCACAGACCAATCCATGCCGACAATATTGTAATCACCAGTCTCCAGATAAGCTAGAAATAAATTTATGAATTTCAATCTACGAACTTTGTAATCATATTCAAGATGAGTCAACGTAACTGATTTGAAGTAATACAGTTTCGTTTCATTTTTATGTTATAAGTTTCTTGACACTTGTTTCGACAATTGCAAACTATTCTCAAAGGAGTAAATACAATTTATTTAATCCTTTATTTATGCGTGTTTCTGCAAAAATACTAAATGTCCAATTCACTTGAAAATCTAATTAGTCTAATTATCTAGTTTTCAAGGTTAAAATATTACGATGTAACACTTGCCCTGGCAATTTACCTTTACTTTTGAATCAACGAAATCGCATAATGTTGATGATTTGAGCCAATGAAATTCTGATTACTGCGAGAATCATGGTGGGTGCACCATTAGCATCGTAATTGCTCATGTCACTGGCATCCAACAGTGAAGAATTTGGCGCTTTGTTAGGTATCTATCATTGGATTGATGAGGCTGTTACATGTTGAAACTACTGAAACACTGACGCATTGTAAGATCTCAAAATCCGTCTGTGTATCTAATGTCTGAATGATAATCGAAGAAGTTTATCTGTGCACACATGTGGTGAACATGATGGTCTCTACTGGCAACCGAGGAAGTTTATTCCAAATTAAAACTAAATCCTTACCATTTTTTGTCTTGTAAAAGACCTCTTCTCTGATTCCGCTTAAGTATCCATGAGTGATGATCTTTGTTGGTACCGTGATATCAAACCCCGATTCCTCGAAACCGACATAGTCTCCAATGTTTAAATTAAACGGCTGCTTTTTGCTAAAATAAGGAGATAATAAATAAATTTAAGAAGATCTAAATATATGTACACCCCGAATATTTGAATTTAAATAAATAATAAACGAATTTCAAAATAACAAAATTAAGCCAGAATATTTAAATATTACAATTGGTTGTAAATCAATAAAATTAATGCTTACAAAGACTTTTAGAAACAATTACTTTACAGCCTAATGCCATTTTCGATCAAATAAATATTTGAGTTTGTGTTCATCATAAATCATTCTACTTAAGGGATAAATGAAGTACCACATGGTAACGGTCTGTTAAAAACTATTAACAAATTATATTGATTGTTCGCGTTGTAAATAGGTCTTTTACAAATTATTTTAAATGCAATAATAATAAATAGTTAATTGAAACTCCTTGAAAAGCCTTTTATTTGCAATTATTTTAGAAAAACGAAAAATTGTCGAGTTTTTCTCCATCGATGCACACGAATAAGGGATTCGTACTGTTATTATAATAGCAGTGACGGCTCGTGGAACATGTTGATGGTAGAGCCACTTATACAACATAACCCCCCCCCCTTTTTTAAGAAAGAAAGAACGATTTATTTTCCTTGGCCAAAGTAACTGGCGAAAGTGTTTTAAAAATTCTTGCTGAGCTTGAAACTACAGGTAGTGCCATGGCTCCTTGGCTCTATATTACGAGCTGTCCCTGCTTAATTTGATAAAACTATGATTTGCAAATCTAATGTAGTTTTTGTAGAATTTAATCGACACGTTTTATATTTTTTTACTCGAGTATTACACAATTCGAAAACTAAAATTTTCAAAAATTCACAACTTGCGGAGTAATTGGTGGATTTTCAAAAACTTTACTTAATTTGATAAAACAGTGATTTGCAAATCTAGTTTAATTTTTGTACAATTTAGTCGTTAGGTTTTATATTTTTTTTTAATTTTTTGCTCGAGTATTACACAATTCAAAAACTAAAATTTTCAAAAATTCACAACTCGCGAAATAATTTGCGAATTTTCAAAAACTCTATTTAATTTGATAAAACGATGATTTGCAAATCCAATTTAATTTTTGTAGAATTTAGTTGGCACGTTTTATATTTTTTTTTCATTTTTTGCTCGAGTTTTACACAATTCGAAAACTGAAATTTTCAACAATTCACAACTCGGGAAATAATTGCCGGATTTTCAAAAACTGCACTTAATTTGATAAAACTGTGATTTGCAAATCTAGTTTAATTTTTGTACAATTTAGTCGTTAGGTTTTATATTTTTTTTTAATTTTTTGCTCGAGTATTACACAATTCAAAAACTAAAATTTTCAAAAATTCACAACTCGCGAAATAATTGGCGGATTTTCAAAAACTCTACTTAGTTTGATAAAACGATGATTTGCAAATCTAATTTAATTTTTGTAGAATTTAGTTGACACGTTTTATATTTTTTTTTCTTTTTTTGCTCGAGTATTACACAATTCGAAAACTGAAATTTTCAAAAATTCACAACTTGAGGAGTAATTGGTGGATTTTCAAAAACTTCACTTAATTTGATAAAACAATGAATTGCAAATCTAATTTAATTTTTGTAGAATTTAGTCGACACGTTTTATATATTTTTTTAAATTTTTTGCTCGAGGATTAAGCAATTCGAATATTAAAATTTTCAAAATTTCACAACTCGTAAAATAATTGGCAAATTTTAAAAAACTCTATTTAATTTGATAAAACGATGATTTGCAAATCCAATTTAATTTTTGTAGAATTTAGTTGACACGTTTTATATTTTTTTTTCATTTTTTGCTCGAGTTTTACACAATTCGAAAACTGAAATTTTCAACAATTCACAACTCGGGACATAGTTGGTGAATTTTCAAATACTCTATTTAGTTTGATAAAACAATGATTTGCAAATCCAATTTATTTTTTTGTAGAATTTAGTCCAGGCATTTTATATTATTTTTAATTTTTTTTTTCGAGTATTGGAAATTGGAAATCTAAAATTTTCAAAAATTCGATGGATTTTCAAAAACTGCACTTAATTTGATATAACTAATTATTTGCAAATGTATTTTATTTTTTGCAGAATTTTGTCGACACGTTTTAAATTTTTATAGCCCCACGCCCTCCTTTTCTGAAGAAAAAATAAACGATTTAACTGGCGAAAAAGTGTTTTAAGAATTAATTCAAAATTCTTACTGAGCTTGAAACTACAGATAGTGCCATGGCTCCTTGGCTCTGCATAACGAGCCGCCCCTGTATAATAGTACTTACCTTTTGAAAAGTACAAACTGCACATCAGGTCCATTTGGGTCTAGCAAAGCCGTGTAGTTGATGCCATCATTCGTGAAGGCCATTTTGTTCGAGTTGTCGACATTTTGACCTTGTGCAACTAAGATTTATTAAAAACACAATCAAAGTCTTTGTTTTTTTTTTTAATAATGTTAAATCAGAGTTAGGTATCTAAAATGAATGATATTGACGAAGCCACAACAATAAAAATGATGATGTGGAATACGATTTGTTCCGAGATACGTATTTTTAAAGTGAATTATAAAAAAAGCATTAAATTTCAAAAAATGGTAAATATCTCGAAAACGCTTAAATTTGGAGGTTATGTTACTTAATGTTTTTTTTTACAGAATGTTATGTAGAATTCAAATTTGCAAAAAAATATAGCATTCTATTTAAAATAACGGAGTTGGTGATGACTTCCGGCATAACCGAAAGTCGAATAATCTTAAAAATATTTTTTTTTCGCTTCGCTCGCTCGTGCTGCAAAAAGCGGCGGGTTGCTAAAGCCTATTTTCGGCCCTTGATACACTATATACTATATCATTAAAAAGAACATATGCGATTATATACATACTGCAATTTTCAGTACAAAACATTAAATAGAAGTCCATAAATTTTCAATGTGTGGTTTCGGTGGGAAACCCTATATATTTTACTAACATATTAAACATGATCTGTAGGATTAAAATAATTCAAACCTATGAAACAACCTGACATTTTTTTTTGCTTTCCTGCAAGGTTAAGTTTTGGAGATTAAGAGGTTTAGAATTGCACACGATAAACTATATTACTAACCAATTAAAGATGATCCGAAGAAATTATTGATCATTAAATAACTGAAGCAAATACACATTGATTATGGTGTGTGAAAACGATGTGTAATAACATTTTCATAGTCTACTAACTCCACTCCACAATTGGGTGGTGCGTGTTTCCATGTTTACGAACACAAAAAAAAAGTGAAATATAAAAGTACTTTCACTGCTTTTATAGGAAGTGTTCGTTTGTGATATAACAATATTGTCAAACTTGCGCACATTTTATGTTATCGTGATAACATAACAAAAGGATGTATAATTCGAAAGTTAATGACACGTATGAAGGTGTTTTTTTGTGTGTGCGGATATTTAAATTAACGGGAAAATGGAAATTGGTCTTTATAAACAAAACTTGTTAGTCTTAATTTCTTCAAATTTTACGTGGGCGTGCAGACAGCCAGGCTGCACCAAGATGTTAATTACGATTTATAAACTGAAACAAGAACTCAAGCCGTTATTTAATTAAACTTCATTTCTTCTAGAGTATATTCTTCAAATTTAACGTTCATGACAATTAAGCGTGTCGACAGCCAGCCTGCACCAAGACGTTGGTCTTAAGGCTTATAAACTCAAGCTGAAACAAGAATTAAAGCCGGAAGACCTCGTATGTTTGCAGTTTGGGTATTGGAAATAAAACTTACTCCAATGTTATCAAGTAAATAATGTTGAACGAGGAATACTATGATGTGAATCACGTTTCAGAGTTTCGGGTTTTGTCGGGATTGTTACGGCAATCAGGTCCGCTGCCACCTGGGAAACCTGATTGCCGTAACAATCCCGACGAGGAATACTATTTTCACCTAAATAAGCAAACATCACATCTAGGACTCTGAACATAAAACAAGAGAAATTCTCGACATGGCTGATGGTATCATTGGACTGTATTTTTTCTAAAATGAAGTTGATGCAACCGTTTTAGTGAATGTTGATGCTCTGGATGTGGTCGATCTTTAATTTCAACAAGACGGCGCTACATCCCACACAAGTGGTGAAACAATCACATGTAATTTTTCGAGTGGATTCAATTGATCGCCTAAATCGCGCGATTTAACACCGTTAGGTTTTTTTAATAACGTATCAGTTATGATCAATAAAAGAATTAAGTACCAAATTCCAATAATTAATTAATTGCTAGAATATATACCTCTTTCTATCTCACAGATTAAGTCAAAGAGCAACACAAGCTGAACTTCTCCTGTCCTTTTGAATAATATGTAATGACCAATTTATTATTATTAACCCTTTGCACTTGTATTTATTAGTGATAACACGTATTGTGTCGACAATAAGTCGACATACGAGTGATATTATTATAAAGCAGAATGTTTTCTATTGTTCCTAGAAAATCAACAAAAAATATTTTTAGACACATTGTACAATAAACACAATAACAAAAAACAAACATACTGTAATTTAACAAACTTACGCATAACCATCACCAAAATTCCAGAAGCGGCGAGCAAGCCCATCGCGGCAACTGCGGCGCTCATTCTTGTTGCTCTGGCTTCGAAATTTCGCGGAAAACTGACCGGCTTTACGGCAAACACGAGCACTCCAACAACCTTCCAGCATCCGGATGTTATTCCGGCATTATCTCACAGGCCATCACACGTTCGCATTTCCATTTCCCACCGACGATGATGGGACCGCTCGTTACATTCCAATTTAATGCCCAGTATCGAATTTTGCCATCGATGTGGATGGTATCGAATCAAATCTGTTTTTAATCTGCACAGGGAGCGAATTTTTGCCGAGCGAATAATTAAGGTCAGATTTAATTACCCAAATGAATGTCAATATCGAAACTAAAATAATTAAAAAATCACTGAATAAAACACTTACTATGTTTTTTACCACAATTTATTTGATGTATGTACAAATATTTCATATACATACATATCACGACTTAAGTTTCGACGTTTTACTGTCATTATCACTTGATAATGACAGTAAAACGTCGAAACTTTAGTCGTTCGTGTACATACATCAAATAAATTGTGGTAAAAAACATAGTAAGTGTTTTATTCAGTGATTTTATAATGAATTACCACGTAGTAACGGTCGCAACCATCACCATAACTAAAATAATTTTTTGTGGAACGTTTTTTTTTAATTACCCCACAATCCAATTAATTTAACATATGCAATTGTACTTTTCGATGTTTTATCTTTAGAAAAAAACTTTTTCGATGTTTTATCTTTAATTTATACACGTGAAACCCTTGCTTCAGGTTCAACTGCTTTTGTTCACGAAAATGTTATAATGTGCACATTATTTAATTGTATGGGCAACATTAATGGGGTACATTTAACACTCAATTTCATTAAACACGCATTTGCGTGCTTTGATTCACAGAACGCGATTTATGATAACATTTTGTTTACCCTATTTAATATTGAATTTAACTTTTTTAGATTTTTTTCAATTGTAATTGTAATTACAACTTTATTTTTAATTTTGGTTTTAATCTTGATTCCAATTGTAATTTTAAATTAGATTTTGATCTTGATTTTAATTTTCGTGAACAAAGTTTAGTGTACAACTCGCATATAATGGCTATTAATCACGGGAACGAGGTTTGCGAAACGAGCCGCATGCGAGTGGAGCAAATCGTTTGAGTTGTTGTACAATATACTATTATTGTTCATTATTAAACCATTAATACCTCTGTAAATTACAATTTGAATCATTAAAATCAATTTAACCATTAAAAAATTGCTGCGGCAATATTTATTATTGCAGGATTTTTACAGCACTTTTATTTCAAAAGATTAAAGGATTATATGTTTGGCGGTCATTTAATGCTTACATTATCAAAATCATCCCTTAGAATTGCTATTTAGAAGCTTTTAAAAAATTTTCGTTCGGATTTCCGCGCCTAGTCGCCATCTATTAGACGGTGGCTGAACTGCTAAGTGAGGTTTTTGATCAGCGCCAAAATGCTCGAACTTTATACTTATTGTCAAAATGTTAATATTTAGCAATGGGCTGTGCATGAAACCATAAACGATTTAATTCTGAATCGAATGGTGTATAAAATAGCTGAGGAAATTTAGCGGTTTTCTTGTAATTTGCGAATGAAAATTAAGCACGACACACTTACCGACATTTACAGTTTACTGTAACATAAAAATTCAATAAAGGAGAATTTGCTATATTCTTCAATCAAATACGGGTTACAATACTTATTCCTGATTAATCATTCAACTATTTATATTGTTAATGCATTACAATAAGAGAAATATACGAGAAATCATAATCTAAGTAGAGGGCTCTACCTGTTATCGTGGGGATAAACTACTTAATAATTTGTGGATGTAATAATTATTGTAATAATAAAAGAATATTTAAAAACTTAAAAAGAATGTTATCTCATGATTAAATAAATTCACTTGTGGATATTTACGTACTTAAATTGCAGAAACAATATTTTATAATATACACGCCTAATCCCAAGCAACCCGATATACGCATAACTCGAATTAATTTATTATTAAAAACTTCTAATTTTATGCGTAACAGTGACAAAACTATAAGTGTAATCCTGAGTAAAGCTTCAAAAATAGGGGGAATATTTAAGTATTTAAATTTCGGAAACAATGCTATTATATAAACGCCTACTTGTAGGCAACCCAGTATACTATAACTAATATTATTTTTTATCGCAATCGCCATCTCTTTGTAAGCGACATAATTTATTCTTTCATTTTTGCATAACAAACACGGAGCAAGTTATGTGTGCCATCTATGTAGCTATTTATGTTTGAACAATACTTACAGTTATGTGTTTAATCTATGTAGCCATCTATGTTTGATCAACACTCGCAGTTAGATGTTTAATCTATGAACTACATAGATAAAACTCCTAATTGCTGGTCTTGATCAAACATAGATAACTAATCCATGTTTGATCAACACTCGCAGTTAGGTGTTTAATATATGTAGTTTTCTATGTTTGAACAATACTCACAGTTAACCATCTATATGGTTATCTATGGTTGCAAAACACTCACAGTTATATGTTCCATCTATGTAGTTATCTATAGTTGATCAACACCCGAAATTATGTGTTTCATCTATGTAGTTATCTATGTTTGATCAACACTCGGTTATTTGTTTCATCTATGTAGTTATCTATGTTTGATCAACACTCGCAGTTAGGTGTTTAATCTATGTAGTTATCTATGTTTGATCAACACTAGCAGTTAGGAGTTCAATCTATGTAGTTTTCTATGTTTGAACAATATATGGTTATCTATGGTTCAAAAACACACAAAGTTATATGTTCTACCTATGTAGTTATCTATGTTTGATCAACACTCGCAGTTAGTTGTTTAATCTACGTAGTTTTCTATGTTTGAACAATACTCACAGTTACGTGTACCATCTGTATGGTTATCTATGGATGAACAATATTCACAGTTATGTGTTCCATCTACGTAGTTATTTATGTTTGATCAACATTCAGAGTAAGCAGTGTGCTCTATCAATGTTTTGAATATTCTGTTTTTTATGTGACGAAAATACAGGAAATTTTGCAATCAAGGTAAAAAGCAATTTTATCAACTGCATAACAAAGCCGATGATTTACTATTCTCTATTGTGAAAATCAAAAATACTCTCTTATGACCGAAGCGCCCTTTTTTATATTTTTATTCTTTAGGTTAGAATCGGTTGCACCAGCTGCCCTCTCGTGTGAAAATTATTCCCACACAACACAACATCTTTAAGTTTGATCATCAACTCATATGTTGTAGCCTGTGATACCGAGAATCGAGACAAGTTACACAATGAGCCACATTAAACCAATGAATTTAGAAGGAGACACCGTGAAAAACTGGATAACCTGGCGAAGGAACTTTGAGAGGTTCCGGTCCACGCAAGACTGGAACAACCAATCCCCGGACGTCCAAGCCATGAAATTCATCATAGCCTTCGGCGAAAAGGCCCTCGATCTCTGCATGCGACTGAACCTCTCGAAACAAGAAATGTCCGACATGGAGACGCTGACGGAGAAATTCGAAAACCACTTCATACCCCGCAAGAATCTCACCCAACACCGGTACACGCTCTTCAATCAAAAACAGAGCAAAGGCGAGACCACTCAGGAATACGTCGAACTGCTGGAACGATTGGCCGAAGGCTGCAAATGGGGCGAGCAAACCAACGATATACTGAAGATGGTTTTTATTAGTGGAATGCTCGACGAAGTCTGCAGAACCAGACTGTTGATAGAGAAAGACCGTTCGTGGGAAGACACGGTTAGCTTTTCGTTGCTGGCCGAACAGGTTAACATAGCCTGCCAGGACGTCAGCACCAAGGCGAGCGTGAGCAACGTCGAGAAGGTCGAAAAGGTCGAAAAGAAGTTCTGCGGGTATTGCGGACTGAAACACGAGAAGGCCAAATGTCCGGCCTTTAAGAAGGTGTGCAGCGTTTGCAAAAAACCGAATCATTTCGCTAAAATGTGCAGGAATAAGAAGGATGGATTCGTGGTGATTTGAGTGGTTAATTTTTATTTTTAAGACCGTCCATTGTGTTAATTCCTCATTGCAATTTTTTTTATGTGTATGTATTTAGATGTAAGTTTTGTTAACGTAAGAATATCTTGAATTAAATATATTAATTACTACTGCAGTCATGAATGAATGATTAAACCACATTTGCCCGAGTTTAATAAAGGGAAAGTAAATGATATCAATCAAGTAATTAAGATTTAAAAACACAAGAGGTTATTTTTTGTTTCCTGTCAAATGTCAATGAATAATCACTGAACGTTCTTATTGGAATATAAAAATGATAGATGGCGTTGATATAATTTTAAGAGGAACTTTAAAATTTGTTATGTAGGAAGCTTCTACTTCGTTATACATGCTTTTTATATAGAATAAAACACTTTTTTACTTTGTTTGTATAACACTTATTTGTTTATTTTGTTTGACTGCAGTTTCGGCAACTCAGCTTGCCATTATCAAAACTAAAGTCTTTACATTCTGAAACTAAAGTCTTTTAGTTTTGATAATGGCAAGCTGAGTTGCCGAAACTGCAGTCAAACAAAATAAACAAATAAGTGTTATACAAACAAAGAAAAAAAGAACTTTAAAATAGTTTTCCCGCATATAGAACAGGCAACTTTAGATTGAAAGAAAGCCGTATTTTTGTGGATTTATCTTAAAGTTTAGTGATGAGATTTTTAAGATAACTACTAAATCATTACGGAGAATGATGCCCTTAGATGTTTTGGGCCGAACGCGCGTGTCCTCCCTGGCCGAAAGGTCCGGGTAACCCGCTGAACCTCCTTCGTGCTAGGGATTGGGGCTTGCAATTGTTCCCCATGAACGAGGAATTCCCAGAGAATGATTAATTCTAAGTAAATTTTGAAAGTTTTAAATTTGTGGATATTAAACATATATAATTTTGCACCGTTTAAGAAATTGTTCATCAATCTATCAAAAAGCCATTTTTCGTGCAATTATCTTGAATTCTAGTAATGGGACTTTTCAGATCGCTACTAAATGATGAAATAAAATCAATTCTAAATAAATTTGGAAGGTTTCAAGGTTGTGGAAATTGTTTTTTACCGCTTTAGAAATGCTCAAAGTTGGAATGCGAGAAAGATATGTTCTAGTGGGATTATTTAAAAATGTAGAGAAGGAATTATTTAAATCTTTACTTAACCATTAAGCAAGATTAATTATAAATCAATTTGGAAAGTTTTAAGTTAGTGGCAACTGTTTTTATAACTTTTCGCCGCTTTAGAAATGCTCGAAGTTGAAATGTCAGAAAGATATGTTCTAGTAGGATTATTTTAAAATTTAAAGAAGGCATTTTTTATATTTTCATTTAACCATCCAGCAAGATTAATTGTAAATCAATTTGGATAATTTTAAGTTTGTGGCAACTGTTTTTATAATTTTTTATCGCTTTAGAAATGCTCGAAGTTGGAATGTGAGAAAGATATGTTCTAGTGGGATTATTTGAAAATGTAGAGAAGGAATTGTTTAAATCCTCACTTATCCATTAAGCAAGATTAATTATAAATCAATTTGGAGAGTTTCAAGTTTGTGGCAACTGTTTTTATAACGTTTCACTGCTTTAGATATGCTCGAAGTAGGAATGTCAGAAAGAGTTCTAGTAGGATTATTTTAAAATTTAAAGAAGGCATTTTTTATATTTTCACTTAACCATTAGGCAAGATTAATTACAAATCAATTATCATATCAAAAAGATATTTTCTAGAAGGCTTATTTCAAAATGTAGAAAAGGAATATTTTATATGTTTAGCTAACCATTAAGTAAATTTGGAGAGTTTCAAATTTGTAGCAACTGCTTTTATAATATTTTACCGTTTTAGAAATGCATTTGTGCCAGGTGCGCACCCACGGGGGTGCTATTGGGCTTGAGGCATTCCTAAAGCGAGAATAATACTACTTTTCAAAAAGCAGTCCCGAAGACTCGCCTTATGCATCCTTAGGTTAAAACAGTGTTTCTAAAACCTAATAGATAACCCTTGTATTTTCAAATTTAAATCTCCCGCTGGAAAATCGGCCGGTAAAACACGCACCTTTCCGCCGACTGTCAGTTGTCATATCGACCGGCATTTTGACATTTCACCACGAATGATTCGATGATTTTTATTTGCCCCTTTTGAAACTGGAAACGGCGCGACGCAAAATTCACGATGGACGCCCTCAAGCAGCATTTGGGCCAGATCAAGATCCCGGGGCCGTACGACAAGGTCTACAAGGACGAGTGCGTTTTCTCCTTCGACAATCCGGTGAGCCCTTTTGCGAGGTTAATTCTCGATTCTGTTGTTTTCTCGCGCGCCAGAGGGGCCCCAATACGTGAACTTGCTTTTGTTTCCTTGCCCCCCAGGAGACCGACACCGGGCTGTACATCAGTCTCAGGAGCTTTCTGGGACTGGGGAAGGACCACGTCGAGAGGTACCACCAGAAGACCGGGGACGCGGTGTACTTGCACATACGAAGGGAGCGACACGAGGTAAAGTTGTTGTCGTGTTTGCTTAATTTGCCGGAGGTGCGTGAACTAATCGTGAGGATTATTGTGAAGAGTGGTATTTTTTATGATGCAATACTTGGTGTGGCATTAGCCAGGGAAGTACAGGACGGCAAATGTAAGTTGGCCACACGCGGAGAGAGAAAGCGAAAGCTCTCTCTCTACAGCCGGCCGAGTACAGTCTCTGTAATAAGCAAGCACATATTCTTCGCGTGCGCTAACTCTATCGGGTGATCTCCTCCACATAATTAATGCACTGTTACTTTTGAAAATGATTGTACCAGACACGAAATCTATCGCGAGCGCCCTTCGAAGGTTCCGCCCACAATTTTGCCACTGCGCAACGGCAAGTTACGTTTGCCGTCCTGTAGTCGGTGTGGCAATAGCCAGGGAAGTAGTCGATGTGGAAGTGCCCAGGGAAGAAGTCGGTGTGGCATTAGTTGAGGAAGTAGTTCTTACTACAATTTTTTTTTTAAACTGGCATTACAATTTTGGAAGGGAAGTCTGATATATTTTTATTTATTAAAATTTTTAATGAAACAGTTTCTTCTCTTGATCTTAAAAAGAAGGCTGCATTTAGCCTTGAATTTTCAATTTTCACATTTACTTCTAATTTAATGTAAATTTAGATATTTGTTATGTAGGAAGCTCCTACTTTATTTATTTATTTACCAATCAATAACCCAACAGATTCAAGTTCCAATTACAGGGACGATAAATACACAAATAATCCTAATAAAACTTAAAAATTAAAAAAAAAGTTAAAATAAGATTAAATTACATAATACGACTTTTAGACTTAAGTTTTGATAATGGCAAGGTGAGTTGCCGAAACTACAGTCAAACGAATAAATCAAGGTGTTATACAAACGAAGTTATGGGCGGCCGTTGGTGTAGTGGGTACAGGCGAGCGTTTGTGCCGGTTGCACCGCGGCCGTGTGGGTTCGATTCCCAGCTCGGACGAAAGACTTTTCTGTCGAGAAGTATTCGTTCGGGTCCGTGGTTGTTTGTATACGTCTTTCATTACTCATTTGATCATTTATTCATTTAATTTATAACTTAAAACATATATAACATAGATGATGGCTAATGGTCAAGTAGCAAAGCCAGGCATAACGCCGGAAAAAAAAAAATCGAAGTTATTCCATGTAAATGAAGATGTTTATTATGATGCAGGTACAATCACCACCACAGGGCGATGGTCCCGAGAAAAAGATCACCCGGCTCGCAATTGGCGTGGAAGGTGGTTTCGATCCAGACTCCTGCCGGAAGAAGTTCGAATTTGAAGATTTCTACAGCGTGTGTGTCGTTCCCGACTTTGCGATGCTGCCGTGGCCGAATCCAAATTTCCCGGAAATTGTAAGTTAGATATTCCACTGCTAATTCTAGCATTTCATGCGCTTTGACTACTGGTCATCTTACATATTTATTAGTTACTCCATTTTCGATCAAACGATCCTATGAATTATTATACTTTATGTTGTTTTTTGTCAACTTTGTTTATCCCTATAAAAATAATAATTACAATATTTTATTGTTGATATAAACAACTGCAATTGTTTTACTTTCATCTTTTTCATGGCTAACTATTTTTTTTAAATTTATAATAAATCTTGCATCTCACTTATTTTTAGAAATAACTATATTATTATTTTTCTAAAGTGGCGTTCACGTCATCGAAATAATAATCATGATAATGATACAATTTTACAAGGTTGTCAGCTCTCCTGTATATTTAAAAATGGCTGCAATCAGCTGTTGTGTCAATTATACAAATAAATAAAAAAGTAATCGTTTTCTGATATGTTTACATATACAGGGTTGGGCATATGTGTCGGAACACCTGATTTCTGGCTAAACGTCTGTTGTTTTCTTATTTCTTTAAAAAGAAATTTGTATAGTTTTATTTATTCCATTCAGTGATGTATTTTGATTTTCTATAGCTACCCAATTTTTTGAGATATGACGTCATCGGCAGTTGTTTTTAAATGGAACACCCTGTATATTTTTACATTTTCGAATAGATACTTTTCCAACAATTGCAATGATGTATGGTTTGGTAGGTGTGCGACTTGTGGTTTCTTAAATATTAAATAAAATAATTCAAGATCGAGTTGGCTTTTTATATCTTTTTACTCTGTTTTCTGATAAAACAATTTCATGTTTTTATGTTTTCTGTAACTAACAGATAGTATCCATGTGAAATATTAACATTGCTGTTCAATTTTGGGTGAACTAACTGAACGTGAAAAAATGACGTTGTTAATGATGGTTAGTTTTGGAGATTGGTAGAGATCTCCACAAGATGCATGCAATATTTTTAATGCAACATTCCCTGAGAGAAATTGTAATATTTATAAATCAAAATTTTCAAAAAAAAAAGTTTTACGAAATTCACAAATTTCTTTTTTTATTATTTTATTTATTATTAAAAAAAAACACAAGTCGCACACCTACCAACCCCTATATCATTGTAATTGTTGAAAAGGTGTCTATTTGAAAATGTAAAAATATACAGGGTGATCCATTAACAAAAGCTGCCGACCACGTCATATCTCGAAAAATAGGGTAGTTGTAGAAAATCAAAATACGTCACTGAATAGAATAACTAAAACTAAACACTTTTCTTTTTAAAGAAATAAGAAACCAACAGATGTTTAGCCAGAAATCAGGTGTTCCGACACATATGCCCAACCCTGTATACTGCACTAATTGGTAGATGAGAACCTCCTGCATCTCGCTCTTGCTCAAAATACGTTACCAACGATGCAACAAATTGCTTTGCGTGAGAATGAAACTGCTTAGACATTGTAATAATCGAATAAATATAACAAGTTAAACGTCAAAAAAGTGTGGTTATGCACAAATGTATGAGCATGGTTAGTGAAAAAGATTTGGCATCGTCGCGTATAAAAAATCACGACTGCCAACATAACATAATTTTCTACATGATTGGCAGGCGAAAATTGTGTGCCGGGTCAATACGCCGATTACTTATTTATAACCACCGGTGATCAATTTTATGTAACAAATGCTTCTCAGATTAATTTCGATTCTTCAACTAATTTTATGCATATTCTCGAAAACAATCACGTTGGTATGAAAAAACGTCATTTCACACGTGCTTGATGACATGAACGCCACTTTAGAAAAATAATAGTATAAGACATATGTGATATCGGATTAAAGAGAAAAAAATAGTCTTTCCGATGAGGTCATAGCCAACTGTAGTTTTCATTAAAAAAAATGTAAGTTGGTGTCGTATCTCGGAAAATAATGGCGTTAAAAATTTTCTGAATTCGTTTCATTAAGCTGCGTAAAATTATCTACAACTTTGTCCTTTACAATTTTTTTCTATCTGTCATAATAACCGAGATATATTTATTTGAAAAAATTGACACTTTTTACATTTTTCAAAATATCTGGTTACCCTTCACTTTTTTGAAAACTTTCAAAGTGTTATTTAATTGGGCTCCTGAAACTGCACTTCTTTGTCCGTTTAATCGTTTCTTTATCTCTTATAGTTTGAGATCCCCATAGAGAACATCGAAAAAAAAACTCACCCTGTATATTAAAATACTGTATGACATTCAAAATTTAAGAATAATCTAACTAACAACATATGTACCTAGTATTAAAGGCTGAAAGACTTCGGTCGATGGGCATTTGTAGCTTTTAGATTATATCGTGTGAGCCAGAAAATTTTGTTTCAGAGTTGGCTGTGAGATAAATGAGGTATGTCGCATATTATTACGTCATGAGACAATTGAATTAGATTTAAAAAAAATGAATTAATCTCAGACATGACTCAGCTATGTTTCTCTCTCTCAGGCATGGCCAACTCTGAAACAAAAATCTGTGGCTCACACTTTATATTAGAGTTTCAATAAACTGTACTTATTATTGTTGCTGTTGTAATCCATGATTACTGGTATAAAAGATATATACGGGACCAGCTTTGTAAATTCATTTTTACTGGGCACACTTGGAGTTTGTGAGGCGAGCGACGCAGGAGCGAGCCTCATAACCAAGTAAGCCCGGTAAAAATTAATTGCAAGCGTGTCTTGTATAAAGTTTGATTTTCACCTTTCTAAAGCTTTTTTTTAAATAAATAATAAACAAACAAAAATAGGACACTATGATTTAGGCGATTGTATTATGGAGTAAGTAGGTCTTTTGTTAATAGGTGACGTGATTAGTGATCGCGATTAATTGTTGATGTAGTACACGTGAAATGCAATAGTGGCTATTGTGGCGCAACGCGCTGTTCGCTAGATTTGATTTGACATAAGTTTTGTGAAATTATGGCTGAAGCTTATGTAAGTATACAAGCACTTGCGGATGCTGCACCGATAGTTTCGAAAAAGTAATGTGAAGTTTGTCAATATGTCAATATAACCAACAAATTCAGATGACATGTTGGCAGCCATATTTACAAGATTAAAAAATAAACATTAATGAGAGAGATAGCGGTTTAACAGGTCTGCAACCAATGTGAATAAACAAGAAAGAGAGAGATCGTTGACTTAACAGTCCTGCTTCAATTTATTACAGGTCTCATACTTATAAAGACGAATTTACACTGTAACCAAAAATGCATGTAATGTATCATTTACATAGACGGTGGAAATAAAATGACGTACGTCCCAGTATTTAGTTAAAATTTTATTTTTCTGTACTAGTTTCGGATAATATCCATCTTCAGCAGAAGATTATTATTACTAATATTTTCGGGTATTTCAGATCATTCAAAGTGTGCAATCAATATTGGAAGTGCCGTCGGCTAGCAAAATGGCCGAACTTGAAGCCCTGGCGGGAACCTGGGACGGGGAGGCCAGAATAGTCAGCAAACACACGAGCAGCCTGCAGCAAATGGACAACGGCAAAAAAATACCGCCGTCGGGCTGGATGTGCGAGAGGTGCGACAAGACGGAGAACCTCTGGCTGAACCTGACGGACGGGACGATCCTGTGCGGGAGGAAGTTTTACGACGGATCGGGAGGCAACAATCACGCGGTCGAACACTACGAGAAAACCGGCTATCCCCTGGCCGTAAAACTGGGAACGATCACGAAGGAGGGAAAGGCGGACATTTTCAGTTACAGCGAAGACGATTTGGTGGAGGATCCCAAATTAAACGAGCACTTAGCGCATTGGGGTAAGTGCGACGTATGTTAAAGCAATCGATTACTACCGTGAGGTCAGAAAGTCGAAAATAGTTGGCAGCACATTTTCTGAAAATAAGGATAATGATTCGAGTAATATTATGTTGGCTGTCTGGAATTCTGCAGTGTGGTGCATTTTGACATCTTGTAGTTTTTTGAGGTTACTTGTTTTAAAAAAATACTCAGTTTTTTTTATTAGCCGACCAGATCTAGTTTTTTGATTATTTGGGTGGCCATCCCTCCTGCTTGTGATATATGAATGCCGTGTTGCATTTGATTAATTATTTGACAGAAAAATGGTAATCGGATTATTCTTTTGTTTTATAGCTACACGTGTCTTGAATATTTTCCTGAAATTTCATAAAAATTCATCAAGGGATTTTCCTGGAAATTAAAATGTAACGAAAATGTGCATTTTGCATAAGGAAGAAAATTCCTGAAAAACTAGTGATGACCCGTTTTTTGATTATTCTTTTGTTTTATGGCTACACGTGTCTTGAATATTTTCCTGAAATTTCATTAAAATTCATCAAGGGATTTTCCTGGAAATTAAAATCTAACGAAAATGTGCATTTTGCATAAGATGGAAAATTCCTGAAAAACTAGCGATGACCCGTTTTTTGATTATTCTTTTGTTTTATAGCTACACGTGTCTGGAATATTTTCCTGAAATTTCATTAAAATTCATCAAGGGATTTTCGTGGAAATTAAAATCTAACGAAAATGTGCATTTTTCATAAAAAGGAAAATTCCTGAAAAAATAGTGATGACCCGTTTTTTTATTATTTTTTTGTTTTGTAGCTACACGTGTCTGGAATAATTTCCTGAAATATCATTAAAATACATTAAGGGATTTTCGTGTAAATTAAAATCTAATGAAAATGTGCATTTTGCATAAGAAGGAAAAGTCCTGAAAAACTAGTGATGACCTGTTTTTTGATTATTCTTTTGTTTTATAGCTACACGTGTCTGGAATATTTTCCTGAAATATCATTAAAATACATCAAGGGATTTTCGTGTAAATTAAAATCTAATGAAAATGTGCATTTTGCATAAGAAGGAAAAGTCCTGAAAAACTAGTGATGACCTGTTTTTTGATTATTCTTTTGTTTTATAGCTACACGTGTCTGGAATAATTTCCTGAAATATCATTAAAATACATTAAGGGATTTTCGTGTAAATTAAAATCTAATGAAAATGTGCATTTTGCATAAGAAGGAAAAGTCCTGAAAAACTAGTGATGACCTGTTTTTTGATTATTCTTTTGTTTTATAGCTACACGTGTCTGGAATATTTTCCTGAAATATCATTAAAATACATCAAGGGATTTTCGTGTAAATTAAAATCTAATGAAAATGTGCATTTTGCATAAGAAGGAAAAGTCCTGAAAAACTAGTGATGACCTGTTTTTTGATTATTCTTTTGTTTTATAGCTACACGTGTCTGGAATAATTTCCTGAAATATCATTAAAATACATTAAGGGATTTTCGTGTAAATTAAAATCTAATGAAAATGTGCATTTTGCATAAGAAGGAAAAGTCCTGAAAAACTAGTGATGACCTGTTTTTTGATTATTCTTTTGTTTTATAGCTACACGTGTCTGGAATAATTTCCTGAAATTTCATTAAAATTCATCAAGGGATTTTCGTGTAAATTAAAATCTAATGAAAATGTGCATTTTGCATAAGAAGGAAAAGTCCTGAAAAACTAGTGATGACCCGTTTTTTGATTATTCTTTTGTTTTATAGCTACACGTGTCTGGAATATTTTCCCGAAATTTCATGAAAATTCATCAAGGGATTTTCCTGGAAATTAAAATCTAATGAAAATGTGCATTTTGCATAAGACGGAAAATTCTGGAAAAACTAGCGATGACGGATTATTCTTTTGTTTTATAGCTACACGTGTCTGGAATATTTTCCTGAAATTTCATAAAAATTCACCAAGGGATTTTCGCGGAAATTAAAATCTAATGAAAATGTGCATTTTTCATAACACAGAAAATTCTGGAAAAACTAGCGATGACCCATAATTCATCTGTACGATGGGGGTAATTAAGCACGTGGCGACCAAGTGAAAAACGTAACCTCAAATTTCTCTTGAAGGCGAAAGTCAATTACAACCAGAGTATCCAACCAAATATCCGACAATATAAAAAAATCACCAGATCTCGTCGGTCAATAAAAAAAAAAACGAGTATTGTTTTGTGTTTCTGTCTATTTTTAAGGCGCGTAACCTCAAAAAGCTACAATATGTAAAAATAAACAAAACAGTGCACTGCACTGAAGAATTCATGGCTTCAGATATAATATCACATTGATTTATCAATTCTTTGTTGATTTATATATAATTAGATGTCATCATTAGAATTAGATTTAGTTTATTACTATACTTGTGTCATACTATCAACTGTATTTTGTTTGTCTCTCGTTATTGTTTATATGTTTAAAATAGGGAATTCCGTTAAATAAATAAATAATTAAAAAAACAAACAATGATTATAGGGATTTTCAGAAAATGTGCTGCCAACTATTTACAACTTTATGACGTCACGGTATAATGCAAATTGATCAGGGTTACTATAGTATTGTGTTTACGTCTAGTAACATTAAGATTGATTGTAAATTTAGGGATAAATGTTGCGAATATGGAAAAGACGGAGAAATCCATGGTCGAGCTGGAGTTGGAGCTCAACCAGAAGACGAACGAGTGGGCCGCGCTGCAGGAAAGCGGGGGACAACTGAGGCCGATGTACGGTCCCGGTTACACGGGAATGGTAAACCTGGGCAACTCCTGTTACTTGAACAGCGTGATGCAGATGCTGTTTACCGTTCCCAGTTTCATCAAGAAGTACGTCGACGGAGCCGGACCGATTTTTAACTCGGCTAACGGAGATCCTGCGGAAGATTTTAATGTGCAAATGTAAGTACATAACTTAATGAAGCAAAAGTATATATACACGTTCGCTGCCACCGCAATTGGGATTGCATTTACGCAAATATAAAGTCGGACGCATTAGCGCGTCGGTGGCAGCGAACGTGTTAAAGATCTTTGAATTCAGTATGATATATACTTTTATACTATGATATATACTATATATATAATAATAATATTAGGTTTATTTTTGTAGAACTTTCTAAAGGGAAAATGTACATTAACCCATTATATCCCATGACACATTTTTTCAATTAATTTCTAAGACTTTATATTTTATTTAAGTTTCACAGTTGTTGATTTTAATGTATTTTTTAGGGCAAAATTGGGTGTCGGCTTACTGTCGGGAAAATACTCAGTGCCTCCGCCTGCCGGTTCCCCCGTGGATGCAGATCCGCCGGGTATATCACCCGGGATGTTTAAAACTTTAATAGGAAGGGGACATGCCGATTTTTCCTCGAAGAAGCAGCAAGACGCCCAAGAATTTTTCCTCCACGTCCTCAACCTGCTGGAGAGGAACACCAGAAATCAGGAGAATCCCAGTAGTTGTTTCAAATTTAAGGTGGAGGACCGAGTGCAATGCAACAGCAGCGATAAGGTGAAGTACACCCACAAGGACGATACACTGCTGGCGCTGAATATACCGCTGGAAGCTGCAATCAATAAAGAAGAGGTAAATATAATTTCTGTTTGTTTTTTTAAATCATATTCTGCGAGATCAAAAAGTCGAAAATAGTTGGCAACCCTTAAAACATAACCTAATTAACAGATGTCTCTAAAAATGATTTTTTTGTGAATCCTTTTTTTTTTTGTTTCGGCGTTACGCCTGGCCTTGGGTCTATGACCATTAGCCATCATCAATGTTTAAGAGATATATAAGACGTATACAACAACCACAGATCCGAACGAATACTTCTCGAAAACCGAAAAGTTTTTCCCCCGGGCTGGGAATCGAACACACACGACCGCGGTGTAACCGGCACAAGCGCTCGCCTGTACCCACTACACCAACGGACCGCCCTTATGAATCCTAAATGTATTAATATCGTATGTTCATTAAAAAAAACCTCAAGTGTGCCATGATTTTTAATTTAAAACAATCAAGTTGGCATACATGTTCGGACTTGACAAACAAAACGTCAGATCGTTCTAAAAATCACAATTATTCCGTGGTCACTATAGCGGCCCTTACACGGTCAATAATACTGTCATTACGTAAAAATATTGACAGTATTATTGATCGTGTAACCGTCTAGTACTGTTGTATTGAAGAATGAACTGATGTATTACAAAATATTTTGTAATCCAAACCTCAGTACTTCAGTATCTTGGCCACGCCTACAAAGTGGTGGGGATACTGATAGTGTAAGGTCCATCGCATCATTACTTCAGTACTGGAGACGTTGGTGCCAAGTGGGTCGCTCTCGTTCAGGTGTTTCAAGTTTACTTGTTGGACGTGGTGAATTGTTTCAAATTATTTTCTTATTATTTAAAAGTTTGGTTATTATTTCTTTGATTGTTTAAAATTCTTTTGGAATGGAATTAGAAAACGAATCAATGGATTTTAATAAAGAAGTTGGTGAGGAGAATTCTAAATCCAGAATTTTGAGACAGCTCATAGAAATGTATGAAAAGCTACCTGAACTATGGAATTCGTCTAGTGATAAGTATACGAATAAAAGGAAGCCTGACGAAGCATTAGATAAACTGCTTGTCATATTTAAAAATATTAAGTCTGATGCTGTTCGTGCTGATGTTCGAAAAAGAAATCAATACATTGAGGTCTAACTATCGCAAAGAACTTAAAAAAATCATTCAATCCTAACGGTTATCCATAACAAAAAGTAGTTCACTGGCTGGTGTCTGTTAAAATACTGATGATTTGGAATGACCGTGTAAGGTGGACAAAAAATACTGATAACGATTCAAAATACTGTCAGTATTTTGGAATGACAGTATTATTGAGCGTGTAAGGGCCGCTAATGGTTTACAGCAACCTGCAAAAATGTTTCTAGTTGAAAGTTATTTCCGAAATGGGACTAAAGTGGACGGAAATTGGATGTATTCATTCAACGCACCTTTGGCCGAGTTTCAGGAAGAATTTCCTAACGTTCTCATTATTTATGATGATTTTAAAAATGCCTCATCACGATCTGTTGTATTATTTCATGAAACGGGTAGGATTCTCCGTAAACCAGGAAGTGGTAGACCTGTTAAACGTACTTAGGATGCTATTAACACAGCCCAAGGAATTTTGAAAGGTGAACCTACGCCTTCTCTGCGTCGTTCATCACAGCAAATGAATTTATCAGTAGCAACATGACGCAAGTAACATAACCTCAATATGTGTTACCAACTTAAATTTTTAAAAATAAAAAATCATGGCACACTTGAGGTTTTTTTTAATGAACATACTTTATTACTTCAATGGAATAGACACAGTCATCGCCAATCCAACAGACAAGTCAACCACAACAAACCAGTTGTAAATGTCCCTAAAACGTTTATTAATACGTAAGCGCTTAAGCTAAATTTCACAACAAAAAAATGCAGAAATGACAAACAGGAAAATAATTTACTGTGCCAGTAAATTTATCAAAGAATTAACACACGAATTTTGTGTACAATTAAGTATTGTGTCAAACGGGCTTTAAAGTGTCTTTAAATCCTTAAAGTTAACTTTGATTTTAAGTAGTGTAGCATAACCTCATTTTAGGGTTAAGTCACTCTAGAGCAGTACACACCCTTAGGGCCGGTTTTTCAATAGCGGCTTTAACCAGGCTTAACCTTAAACTCGGTATAAGGTATTTTTAAGTGTTTTTCAATCATGGTTTATCGATAAACCTAGCTTAAAGTACGGCTTCCGTAAGCGGCCGACGACGACCGCTTAGCGGGTAAAGCGGCAGTTTATAACCTTCAAAATAGACAATACAAATATGATGTAGATTGATCTATTGCATGAATTAACCCATGATAGTTTATTACAATAATTTATGGACCTCCGCGTCTGCCAAAAAAAGTGGTTTGATCATTTTAATCTGTGGAGTGAAGTAGTGTTTGTGGACAGATTAGATTATCAAAAGAAGCATGTGTATGGGTGCTCGGAACAATTATTTTTATTACCAGAATGGTAAATACATATTTTCTGAAAAGGTATGAAGGGATATAATGTGCTGCTTGTAACAAAAATAACCGAAATTAAAGCAAGTATTAAAAGGAAATCAATAATTGACCCTTTAGTTACTAAAAAGTTTTCAAGAAACTGGCTGCCTGAATGTAAGAAAACAAAGACTGAAAATTTGATAAATTTTATTCCATTTGAACCAACGTATCATGTTACTAGTGGTCGTCAATAAGCGATTCACGGCATAAAAGAACGGCAAAAAATATGGGAATCTCTTATTGAGGACAGCCAATAAAGGGTTAAGGAAGCATGTATGATAATCAGCTGTTTATGACAGGAATTATGAGAGAAAATGTTAAGTATGAAGATAGTCGCAATAGTCACAATTCAATGCCAACTCAAAAATATGCAGTAATATTGTACTGCCAACACAATTTTTGATAGGATAAGTAAACTTGGTTTATGTAATGCTTGAAAAACGCAATCATAAATCAACTTCAGCTTACGTAATCTACAGCTTAAGCCGACATTGAAATACCGGCCCTTAGAAATATATTTCAGAGTACAGATGGTACATTTTTTTTTTACTTTCTCCGTTACGAAGTACGAGAAAGTATTGTGATCGTGATTTTTTTTTCAAAAATTTTTTTTACGGAAATATCCGTTTTGGGGTCCCTAGATGCCATTTCAACAATTTCTGGAAAAAAAAAAATTGTGTCTGTGTGTGTGTGTGTGTGTCTGTGTGTGTGTCTGTGTGTGTGTGTGTGTGTGTGTGTGTCTGTCTGTGTGCGCTGTATCTCAAAAACTAATAGAGCAATTGATATGAAACTTTGAACATACGTCTTATTTGATAATCTGAAGAACTGAAAAGCTTTTGGTAAAATTTTGTACACCGGAAGTGGGTGTTTACCTTAACTGTTTTTTGTTTTTTGCCGATATTTTCTTAAATATAAGAAATATCACAAAAACATTTAAACAAATATTGAAGACAACAAAGAAATTAACATCTTTTGCTTAAAAACATTTTTCATAAAATCATTGCTATTCGAGAAAAAAATTTATTATAATTTTTTAATTTTTGGTTTATAATTATGAAACGATAATAGTTACAGCAAATTTATGTGAATAATAATTGTAGAGAATACCAAAATGAACAACTTCTAAAGAATAGGTTTTTTTCGAAATCTCGTTAGTTTTTGAGTAAACCGAGTTTTTGAATTTGAAGTATAATTTTTCCATCTTTCATGATTTTGACGTTTTAAACGTCAGTTTCATCCGAGTTTACGCAACGCTCGATGTACATTTAAAATATGATTTCAATTGAAAATAAACCCATGAAAACGTAAATATAAAGTCGGAGAAAGTAACATGATGGCCACATCACCATTTTTTAGAATAGAAATCAATTTTATTCCATAATTATAGAATATACATTTACGGAACAGGTCATTAAAATTAGGTCACACAGCAATAATACAGATCTGTTGAACCTAAATCTAGTGTACGGTTACTAGGATATAATATTATTAATTAACTTTTGCTATATTTTCTGAATATTTTTTTTTCCTATTTTCAGGTCGCCGCTTATGAAGTGAGAAAAGCCGAGGCGGAATCCCTGGGCAAACGCCTCGAGCCCGACTCGCTCGTGAGGCCGAAAATAAAACTGTTCTCGTGCCTCGAAGTGTTCACGCAAACCGAGACGATAGATCAATTTTACAGTACCGCCATTAATGGTAAAACTACGGCCAGAAAGTAAGTCGTGTTTCCTTAAAAATACGTGATGAGATTATTAATAAATAAAATGATATTTATTGCATAAAAATAATACAATTGACCATCTTATCGACAGACATATTTTACAAAATTTGTATAAAACAAAATGGAAAATATATCGCTATCTACAATATTGTATGATGTCAACCTAACTCACAAGTATTGATTAGTGTAAGTGTAATATTGTATGGATTACGATGACTAGTGACATAGGAATAAATGCTAATAAAGTTTGTTTTTGTATGCATTACAAAATTATGGGGAAATAAGTGCTAAAAGTTAAATGGTGCAAGGAGTAGTTAATACGCTGACATTTAGATGGCACTTTCATGCATTCTAGTTACTTACAGTATTGAATTTAATTTCTTGACAAATAAGTTGCAATATCTGAATACCGTAAGCGGGGGTGACTGTGACAGTTTTTGAGATTTTTTGGGCCTCAACAGAAACTTCTTGATCAAATCGATCATCAAAAATTTATTTTAGTAGCCACATTCTTCCTCTACAAAACGGTGTGTTTATTTATGTCGGTGACCTTAATAATAACAAAAATATTTATATTTATATCCGTTAAGAAGTTACCCCGCAATGCGGGGTGGCTTTGGGACAGTATTAAATCCATATCTCAGTCAGAACAAAAAGTTCCAGGGAACGAGAAATAAAAAATAATACAAAGTAACTCCCAATAAATTGAATTTAAAGGTAGGTTTTTGTTTTTACAATGAATTTTTATTTAGAAAAAAAAACATTTTAAGTCTTCTGGAGTGTCAAATCCATCATCTTCAGACCAGTTAATAATAATAATAATAATACCTATACTGTCGTCAGAATCTTTGAGGGAGAACATTTCACTGCCATCGCTTTCATCGTCGGTATTATTATTATTAGACTGAATCTGTCATAAAGTCACCCCGCAAATCTTCGAAATTCTCTAAAAATATCTCTTACAAAATACGTTTAATCACACATAATTTTACATCATTTTGTTCGCAATTCTTGAATCTCAAAAAAACAAATACCTACCTTAAGTTATTCTTTACCGCCTCGTTCTTCACTAATGAAATTTATCGGTTGAATTTACCAACAATGTTTATCCATATAAAACAATTAAATGGATACAGACAATACACGAGGCGCAGGAGTTTTTTTAATCGGCCGCTTGATGGCGCGAGAGACTTAGCCGTCTATCCTGTCGGTATTACATACAACGGCGTTAATAATCGTACAGCGAGATTTGAAAGACGGAATATTAACTGAATGTCACAAAGTCACCCCAGCTTACGGTATAGGTCTTATTTAACCCAATCAATGATACTAAAAGCGCAGCAATTTGACTTCTCTACCTTGCTTGTAGCATTTCATAAGTTTATCACTGCAGCAGCAATTTACTGGGGATGTCACTGTAGGTGAGGAATGGAGGGGTTACTTTTGACGGAATGCATGTACGTGAGAGATCCATACAATATTTCAATCGACAGCATATTGTTTAACATAAAAAATACTTTTAATCTAAGAGACCATGTTGCAAAGACCATTTTTACAACTTGAGAGATTCTAAGAATTTATACAACTTTATGGTTGAGAATTTATATTTAAAATCGGTATTCCAGTTGCAGTTGTCCTACTGTTTGCATATTTAGTTGATTATTTCATTCATAAACAAATGGACGTTTTTGATTGGTTATTATTTTGGAAAAACTTTTATGGTAGAATGAAGTTTTTCCGATTTTATGCTTCTGCAAATACCAAACAATCGAGAAATTTGTGACAGTGACAGTAAACATGAATTGATTTGGTTATAAATTTACCGATGAAATAGATGCAGAAGTAGAAAACACGGTTCCAGTCAACACTACTAAAAGTAAGGGATCAATCTGGAACACACAACATTTTGTGAGTCAAATGGATATATATTAATTACAATTATGTACCATATTAAAGTCGTGGGCATTCAATATGCGAAAAATCAACGTCAGTGAATACAAAGAGTGTGTGGTTAAGGTCCTTTGAAACGTTATAGCTAAGATGTTACAGGAGATATACTTCACCCAATATAAAATTAACTTTGATCCATTTAAAGACATTACATTTAAAAGTGCTCGTGATGCAAGAAATGCAAAATGCTACGCTCTCGTGACTTTATCATGTCAGTTCGAACTCGTTAAATTGCCAGGCAACCAACATTTTGTGTAAATTAATATTTTTCCAGCAAAATTTAGCCTCTTGTGGTATTACTTGTGATAATTTCATTTAGCGTTTAAAAAAATGGGGAAACTTTAGTAAGCGAGTGCAGATATTCATTTGAGGGATTCGGACTCTGGTGAGGGCTCATAGGATCGTTAAATTACATCTAATTTATTCAGGACAGATTGATGCAAATTCATTAGCAAAAAGCAAAAAGTAAACATTCATATATTACATCAGAATCCTCATATAATATTTTCTGCTTCCTTACCCAATCAAGCAGATCCACCGCCACGCACACTTTTGAGTGGAAATATTTCAGTCCATCATTTAACACAGCATCATGTTTCTAGATCAACCAGGCTATCCACTTTCCCGGACTACCTGCTGATCCAGCTGAAAAAATTCACACTGAGGGAAGACTGGGTCCCCATCAAACTGGACGTTGCCGTCGAAATGCCCGATATTCTGGACCTGACGCCTTTGAGGGCGACGGGTCCTCAACCCGGCGAAGAATCTTTGCCGGAATTGGCCGGAAACGTTGCGGTGGAGCCGAATTATGATCAAAACGTCATTTCTGAATTAGTCAACATGGGTAAGTTATTAAATCCTTATTGGCAGAGTGTTAAGAATAACAATATGAAATAAATAAAAGCAGTTTCATCTTAAATTTCACGCTATTTTTTATCTGTCAAAATATTAGCAGGTTTTTTTTTGACATTTAAGTAGTAAAAACTATATGATTAACAAAAATGCATTACTAAATCCTTATTGGTAGAGTTCATATTATTGAGAATAGTAATATGGAATAAATATAGGTAAATTTCACACTATTTTTCATCTGTCAAAGTAGGACGAGCCTCTTTTTGAGTAGTAAAAACTATATGGTTGACAGAAATGCAACGACAAGCACTTGCACAATGTATTGAAATTGTGAAAATTGAAGGCTTAAGTGGTACTGCATTTGGCCAAAACGACACGCTTTCTCGTCCAACATCTAACATGGTCATAACCAAGGAAGATGTCAATAAACTAGTAGTCATTTGCATGAAAGCATACTAACTGGACGGGAATGTGAAATATGTTGCAGCCGACAGTGTTTTCCTCATACTTGCTCACTTAATAACTTTGAAATGCTCGCAGTTAGCTCATGGGAACTAAGTTGGCTATTACCTGATACCCTTAATTATAATAATACATATTTATTATCCACAGTTTACAATAAAACTAATTACAGGATAATATAAAATAATATAGAAATAATACTACATTTGTGCTACATAAAGATAATATCAAGTATTAAAGTATAAGAAATAAAATAAACATCTATTTGCAAACTAATTACTAATGCATAATAAAGTATAATGAACAGTTTAAAAAAACAAACAAACAAACAAAATAAAGTCATCAAACAGATACACAGATGTTGTAGAAGACAGAAACTTCACTATGAATGTAATTTTAAGTGGATCATCAGGTATTAAAATATCTACAGAATGTTTAGTTTTAGTCAAGCAAAACAATCACAACATTAGTTAACTATTGCATAGGAAAGTAATTGTTGCAATAGATAATTTACCTTATAATCTCCAAGACATTTGTGTAGTCTATTATATTACGTTTTACATTATATTAAAAAAATCTATTATTTATTTTGTGCAGGTTTCCCAGAAAACGCCTGCAAACGGTCGTTGTACTTCACGCAGAATTCAGGATTGGAGATCGCCTTACAGTGGATAATGCAGCATATTGGAGACGCCGATTTCGCAGATCCGTTCTTTCCTCCGGGATTGGAGAAATCGGGGTCCGACTTTGTGGCCAATCCTGAAGCCCTACCGATGATTATGAGCATGGGATTCACGCGGGATCAAGCGGTCAAGGCCCTGAAGAACACCAACAACGACGTGGAGCGAGCGGTGGATTGGATTTTTTCACATCAGGACGAGTTGGATTCGGCCAGTTCACCAGCACCGCCGGAGTGTAAGGATGGGGAAGGACGTTAGTACTAAAAAATTTATATTCGTTATTAATGAGATTAGATTTTCACCAATTTTAAACTTGATATATTTGTAAATCTGCAATTTACACACTTACTGAACATGCAATAAACAAAATAACATAAACCGTCTAAATCAAAAGCACAAGTAACTTTGTTAATGCATTGAAAAACATGCTGCAATACTACAGGATTTTTTGACATTTATAATACTTAGATTTGTATATTTTATTTTTGCAGATTACAAACTGATTGCATTTATATCACACATGGGCACGTCCAGTATGGTCGGTCACTATGTGGTCCACATATTGAAGGAGGGCCGATGGGTTATCTACAACGATAGCAAGGTCGCTCTCTCCGAGAACCCGCCTAAGGAACTCGCATATCTCTACCTCTACGAGCGACTCTAAAGTGCCCAACACCACTCACACCAAGCCCGCCTGCAATTTGCGTTTTTACCTCTTTTTTTTTGTTATCAAATGATTTCTAAATAAATTAATTAACTAATATTTTTTGTATTTTTAATAAATATTTTGTGTGTTTGAGAAGGGTGAACATTTGGCATTGGCTGCTTTCGCACGGATTCCTTCAGGAATTATACCTTATGTATAAAAATTATTTAGATAAAGGGTGGCTTTGTATTTCGGAACGTACGTTGCAGGTTTGATACGTCGCATCACGTCTTCGCCACCAGTTGTTCAAAGTAATAATTTGACATAAAATCAACAACGTGCTGAACTAATCTAAGGCCGTGATTTTGTTTATCACGGTCATGCCTTATCTAAATAATTTTTATACATATGGTAGAAGGTTGCTCATTGCTTAGCATGATGAAAAACATGTAAACCCTAACAACCGCATTCATTGAATTTTCATAGATGATTAGGTATTAATAATTGAATAAAACACACTTAGTTAATATCACACTGTTTATTTATTTGTGACTGCAGTTTTGATCAAACAATAAGTAACGTAAATACAGAGAGAAAATCTTATTTATAACGCATTGAACAAAATAAGATTCATTCTCAGTATTTATGTTACTTATTGTTTGATCAAAACTGCAGTCACAAATAAATAAACAGTGTGATATTAACTAAGTAAAAGTGTTATTTAATTAAAAATGTATCACGAAGTAAGTGCTGCCAGCCTCATTTATTAATAATATTTTCATAACGGCAAACGCCTTACATAAATTGTACAGTAACTGTAAATGATACTAAAAATATTTATGATCCAAAGAACACATGTATGCCCAACAATAATTAATACAAAACAAACTGTTGATCAAGATTGAATAATTATAAATAATGAAAACAAAATATGCAGTATCACAATTATGCCTAAATAGTAAAATAAAATAAACACGAATTATTGATCAAATATAAATGCAATCTTATACTAAAGTTTATTCTTTAAAGTTTGTTTAAAGGAATTAAATTTATTGCTAGTTAGTCTAACAAGGGAAATTCCCATAATCGTATCATTCAAAAAGCCTCCCAAGGTAGACTTCACGTGTAAAATATTTACCTTGAAAGCCTCTGGAGAGGCGGTAGAAGCCAAAACTTATAGAATTACAATTAAAATAAATTCAACCCTTAAAGAATCGCAACGGCAATATTTATTATTCCGCGATTTTTATCAAACGTTTATTTAAACACGTTTAAGAATTGAAAGTTTGGCAGTGATTTAAAGCCTCAATTATCAAAATCACACCTTAGAATTACGAGTTATAAGCTTTTAAAAATTCAAACATCGCATTCGTAATTACCGCCGCCTCCGCGCCATCCATCGGACGATAGCTGAACTACCAAGTGATGATTGTGAACAGCGCCAAAACGCTCGAACTTTATACCTATAATCAAAATGTAAAAATTCAGCAATGAGTTATACACCAAATCATAGAATATTTCACTCTGAATCGAATGATGTGTAAAGTAGCTGAGGAAATTTGACGGTTTTTGAGTAATTTGCAAATTAAAATTTAGCTCGAGTAAGGGTCGGTAATTCAGTTTACTGTAAAGCTTAAAATGTAAATATTTAGTATTTTGCAATGTTTTTCAATTAAAGACGGGTCAAAATAATCACAACTTATTGTTTAGTTCACTTTTAATCTTATGTAATGCATTATATTACAAGCAATCTTAATTTCTTGACAACCGCACCCTCTGTTATCGCGGGGATAAACTAGTAAATTATTTAAGGATTACATATTTACTTTAACAATAATTCAATAATTAGAGATTATTTACAAACAGTAAGAATGGTATCCTAAAACAAATTGACTTGTTATTATTTAAATTTTGCAAATAATATGCTTTAAATAAACACGTCTAATTCCTAGGCAACCCAATATACTCGTTGACTATAAATAAATATAAAATGATTTGTAATTATAATTTACGTATATTATAAATATAACTAATTACGTTAGTCTTACTATTATTTAAATTTATTAAATAAAATACTTCAATAAAAATAAAATAAAAACAACCTTACTTGTTGCTGAAAGTATTAAATAAATTCGAAAAATGAAATATAGCCTGAATATATAAATATTCAACCTGTTTGTAACTCTGCAAGCAAAATTAAGTCTTACTAAGACTATAAACAAATAACTTATTGAAACAACTACTTCAATAAACACGCTTTATTGCTAGGCAACCCAATATACCCGCAGACAAACAATATTTAATAATTAGGAAAAATAAATATAAAATGATTTGTAAATTGTAATTTATGTTTTTTATAAATATTACTAATTTCTTAAGACTTGTTATTCATTAAATATATCAAATAAAACACTTTAATAAACACGCTTAAGTGTTAGGCAACCCAATATTCCCAAAGACAAACAATATTTCACATTTAGGGAAAATGATTTATAATTATAATTTACGTTTATTATAAATATTACTAATTTCTTTAGACTTGTTATTCATTGAATATATCAAATAAAACGCTTTAATAAACACGCTTAAGTGTTAGGCAACCCAATATTCCCACAGACACACAGTATTTTACTTTTAGAGAAAATAAATATAAAATGATCAGTAATTATAATTTACGTATATTATAAATATTAATAATTTCTTTAGACTTGTTATATATTGAATTTATTAAATAAAATGCTTTGATAAACACGCCGAAATGTTAGGCAACCCAATATACTTGCAGCAAACAATATTTTACATTTAGGGAATATAAATACAAAATTATTCGTAATTATAATTTACGTATATTTTATATATTGCTAATTTCTTGAGACTTTGCAAACTAGTTTGAATTTTAAAAGTTGAAGGGTAATAACGCTCAAATTTTGGTAGGTTTTCAAAAATACTATCTAACAGTTGTGCTTGTTGAATTCATATTTAAACCATTGTTTTTAGATATAATAGCTTAGATTCATTCCTGTTATGCTTAAAATCAGAAGCTTTTCTAATATTTATTTAACAGAAGTTATGTGTATATTGGGTCACCGGTTATTAGGCATTTACATAATTAACTAGTTTACCCACACGATAACAGATGGCACGGCTGTATGAAGATGATGACTTTCCATATTGTATTGCATTAATAAGATAAAACAGTTAATAATTAATCAATAACGAATGGCAAGACCTGTATTTATTTGAATATTACAAAATGCTCCATATTTAAACTTTAAGCTTTACAGTAAACTGAATTACCGGCACCAGTTCCTGTTAAATTTTAATTTACAATTTACTTAAAAATCGTCAAATTTCCTGAGCTATTTTATACATCATTCGATTCAGAATTAAATATTTTATCGCGTGATGTACAACCCATTGCTGGATATTTACATTTTTATTATAAGTATAAAGTTCGAGTGTTTTGGCGCTGTTCACAATCATCACTTAGCAGTTCAGCCGTCATCCGATGGATGGCGCGGAGGCGGCGGAAATTACGAAAGTGATATTTTTGAATTTTTAAAAGCTCGTAACTCGTAACTCTGAGCTATGATTTTAATCATTGTAACGTTAAATCAGTGAAAAACTTTCAATACTTAAACCTGTTTAAATAAATCGCGGAATAATTGCCTGCGTAATTCTTTAACGTTTCAAATGGTAATTTATGGAGGAATTACTGATTTAATAATAAACAATCAAGTACAGTTTGTTAATGTTAGGAAATTAACATTTGTTATTAAATGTTTTTAATTTTTTTTCTTGTTGTTGCAATTTCCACGTAACTTAATATGTTTCCAAACAAATCTGTTTTGAGGAAATTGTTTGATTGTTATTAACACAATTGCAGCGTGCTCTCAACGAATGAACCAATAAATATTTACATAACGCAGACCTTCAATTACATAATGTAATTAAGTAGTTTTGACAAATGCTATTTATTATAACAAGTAGAGCTCCGCACATGTTTCGTTAACGTTTATTGTCCTTGCACTCGAATGCGGGGCAATAAAAGGCAATTCACAACGCAAACAGATTTACGACGATGGAAAGCTACAAGCAAATAGAGATCTAATAAAAATAGAGTTTAATGATGCTTAATTTAAATTAATTTTATATATACAAGATTTTTATTCTGACAATACATTTACATAAATACAAAATGAACATAGATTTTGAAAATGTGCTCTTTCTGCTGAATACATTTTAATTTTTCGTTTTATTTAATAATTTCAGGAATTTAGCATTAAAATTCTATGCATTTCGTATTGCAAGCCATAACATTAAATGTTTCCCAAGTTTCCTTCAACATGTGCAAGTATTTCAAGTACATCGATGTAATTATCTTATGGTAACTTAAGTTCCGCGCATTTTTTGCATAGAATGATAAAATTCAGTTGAAACATGGGCTTTGTTATTTGGAAGTTGCTGGTTAATAAGTACACAAGTACATATATTCAATTATTTGAAACGATCTAGAGACCTGTTTTATAACAAGAATTTGATAACAAGGAACGAACCAAAGTATACGATAATTGAATATGAAACTAAGGATTTTGAAGCGTTTCAAGCTTTATACGAATTCCTGGTAAGTAATTAAGATACCAATAATAATAATAATAATCATGTTGTGGATTTATTTTTAATTTTCTTCAATTATTTTCCCGCCCAAATTACTCTTTTAATTTCTGCGATCCTGTTACTCCTGGTCGAAATTTTTGTGTGAAAATTTTTGCTAAAAATGTGAAATTATTTTCGAGCGCAAATTACTCTTTTCATTTCTGCGATCCTGTTACTCCTGGTCGAAATTTTTGTGTGAAAATTTTGTTGAAAATGTGAAATTATTTTCCCGCTCAAATTACTCTTTTCATTTCTGCGATCCTGTTACTCCTGGTCGAAATTTTTGTGTGAAAATTTTGTTGAAAATGTGAAATTATTTTCCCGCTCAAATTACTCTTTTAATTTCTGCGATCCTGTTACTCCTGGTCGAAATTTTTGTGTGAAAATTTTGTTGAAAATGTGAAATTATTTTCCCGCTCAAATTACTCTTTTAATTTCTGCGATCCTGTTACTCCTGGTCGAAATTTTTGTGTGAAAATTTTGTTAAGAATGTGAAATTATTTTCGCGCGCAAATTACTCTTTTCATTTCTGCGATCCTGTTACTCCTGGTCGAAATTTTTGTGTGAAAATTTTGTTGAAAATGTGAAATTATTTTCCCGCTCAAATTACTCTTTTCATTTCTGCGATCCTGTTACTCCTGGTCGAAATTTTTGTGTGAAAATTTTGTTAAAAATAAATTAAAAACGTGAAATTATTTTCGCGCCCAAATTACTCTTTTCATTTCTGCGATCCTGTTACTCCTGGTCGAAATTTTTGTGTGAAAATTATATATATTATATAACCGTCATGATTTTTTTTAAATTTTCAGACCCAACATTTTTTTGCATACATTTTTTTTTCCTGAGTAATACTGTGGAAAAAAATGGCGAAAATCATCAAATGATGCAAAAAATATTTTTCTGAAAATTAATGACTTTACACGCTTTTTCCCGCCATTAAGAACCGTCATGAATTTTTTCAAATTTTTCTGATACAAATTATGAAAATCTTTTGAAATTATTTTCGGGTAGACATTCTGAACCGAAAATTTTCGATTGATTTTCGAAATTAAAAATAAGGAGCAAAATACCTCTTTTCGTTCCCAGTCTCCTGATAAAAGTCGTGAAATTTTTTCGAAATTAATTTTGCGTAGACCGCAAATTTAGAGAAAAATGTAGTCAAAAATACCTCTTTTCGTTCTGTTCAGAAGACTGATGCTCTTTTATTTGTATTCTAAAAATTCTAAATTCTAATTCCTCATACATTCATTCATTCATTCATTCATCATTGACAATGTAGAATCGATAGAATTAATTAGTTTTTATGGCCCTTAAAAGGGCCGTTTTTTGGGAGTAGGGTTGCCGATAATTTGCCGTCGTCATATCTTCAGAAGATGATGGTGTGGTCGACTTCTCTTGGGAGGCGGTCTCTGGTGACGGTCACAAATACCTCTTGTTTCTAGTATCCTGTTACACATTGTATAATTTTTGAATGGGTTTGTAATTACTTTATTGGGTTACAAATAATTCCTGAAATTTTTCGATGCGTTTAAAATTATTTTCTGATCTGAAAAAAAGGTACACTTTAATGGTCTCCATGATTATTAAAAAAATTGATTTTTTTGAGAGAAAAAAACTTACATAACTTTAAATTAACATTTATACAGTATGAGGTTAAAGGGGTTAGTCATCTGAGGTGTTTCTTTTTGATTTTTTCCATTTTTGAGCTCTTTGCTGACGCGTCACGTGCTTCAAATTGACATTTGTTCTTGCGAAAGTACATTTACCGAGGCGTCTTGAAGGGATCTTTCCAGTGACGTATAGAAACTCTGAATGGAACCAATGGTTTCTTCAGGAAATCATTTCAAATGCAATTTTTGAGCAAAAGTAAGAAGGGGACACCCTTCCATAGTTTTTCGAGTTTTCGTAAAAAGTAAATTCCGGTATTGCGTTGACTAATTAAGAAAGAAAGAAGCGATTTCATAAAACTCCTTTATCGATCTGCCTGTCATAAAGTGAGGTCTCGATGATAACGATCGATTTTAATATCGCCATCTGCGCCATGTGTGAAATTAATAAAGCCACACGCACATGAACAATTATATCTTATCAGATGTGAACGAGACGGTTCTCAGTTTGGAATAATCGTGCGTTCGTTAAAGACGTTTTCCGCGGAAGCGGCACTGGTCTGTATCGGTTTTGGGAGATGAAGAAGAAGCTCAGGATCTCGGGGGGTCCCGCAAGGAAGGCTAATAAGGACGCTGTTGTAGTTAACGGGTGAGTAGTACGCTTAGTGGCAGTTGTGAAATACGGTGTTTTGATAATTTTGCGATATGCTATAGCATTAAAAAAATAACACCTTAAAGATTTTATTACATCAACCAAAATTCTTACTTTTTTTTAGTACTAATAAACTAAAACACTTGGTGTATTTCTATGCAACTTTCTATTAATGCCAATATACAAATCTGTACCGTGATGCAGGAATAACCAAGAATGTGCATGATGATTTTTCCTTATCGAATAATATAATTTGAGGAGTTGAACTGCAAAACTCAACAAATCCACTTTTAAAATTTGTTCAGAAACCGCGAAAAACGTTCAGGAAGTCTATTTGTTGCTTAAAAAAAATGAATGTTTAGTCGCATTTTTAAATATGATTTGTTGTGTTTTGAAAGGTAATTCACACATATTCGGATTTATCTATGTTTGGACAGTAAGAATCGATACCAAGCTCATTTTGGCCCAAAATTGGATTGGTTGAGTTTTGCAGTTCAACCCCTCATTTATGAACTGTACATCTTCTACAGATTTATGTACCTTGATGCAAGAACAACCAAAAAAGTGGATGATGATTTTTCCTTATAGACCAGTATAATTTATGAACTGTGCATCTTCACTAGAGCTTTACCAACAATATGAAAATATGAATAATGTATTTTGTGAAGAGGATACTGCGCATCTTCTACAGATCACTGGAGCTTTATCAACAATATAAAATTATATGAATAATGCACTTTGTGAAGAGGATGACTGTAACCGTTACTACGTCAAAAATTTTGGGTTTTGGGATTTAAGCTGAATAGTATTTATAAAGTAAAGTGATGTGGAGGCCAACAAACAGAACAATGTAAGTCGGAGAAGATTTTTAAAGTGGAATTACTCAAAACTAGCAAAACTAACTTTGGTTGTTCTTGCATCAAGGTTCAACAATAATATAATTACTTCAACATTCAAGCAATAAGAAGATCATATAACATATTTTTAACATAACAAAAGATAATTGACGCATCTTGCTTGTAAACAAAATTGCAGCACTATGAACTCGAATTTGAGTGAGTGAAATGTGCACCAACCGATTAAAAAAATTCTAAAAAAATTATCGCCCGTGCAATTTGCTTGAAAATTTCCAAATTTGCTTAGAAATAACATATTTTTGATATACCAAAAGATAATTAACGCACCTTGCTTGTAAACAAAATGACACCACTCTGAACTTGAATTTGATTGAGTGAAATGTGCACCACCTTATTAAAAAAATTCTAAAAAAATTATCGCCTGCGGAATTTGCTTCAAAATTTCCAAATTTGCTTAGAAATCACATATTTTTGACATACCAAAAGATAATTGACGCACATTGCTTGTAAACAAAATGGCAGCACTCTGAACTCGAATTTGAGTAAATGAAATGTGCACCAACTGATTCGAAAAATTCTAAAAAAATTATCGCCCGCCGAATTTGCTTCAAAATTTCCAAATTTGCTTAGAAATAACATATTGTTGACATACCAAAAGATAATTGACGCAACTTGCTTGTTAACAAAATGGCAGCACTCTGAACTCGATTTCGAGTGAGAGAAATGTGCACCAACTGATTAAAAAAATTCTAAAAAAATTATCGCCCGCGGAATTTGCTTCAAAATTTCCAAATTTGCTTAGAAATAACATATTTTTGACATACCAAAAGAAAATTGACGCACCTTGCTTGTAAACAAAATGGCAGCACTCTGAACTTGAATTTGATTGAGTGAAATGTGCACCACCTTATTAAAAAAATTCTAAAAAAATTATCGCCTGCGGAATTTGCTTCAAAATTTCCAAATTTACTTAGAAATAACATATTTTTGACATACCAAAAGATAATTGACGCACCTTGCTTGTAAACAAAATGGCAGCACTCTGAACTCGAATTTTGAGTAACTGAAATGTGCACCAACTGATTAAAAAAATTCGAAAAAAATTATCGCCTGCGGAATTTGCTTCAAAATTTCCAAATTTGCTTAGAAATAACATATTTTTAACAAACCAAAATATAATTGACGCACCTTGCTTGTCAACAAAATGGCAGCGCTCTGAACTCGAATTTGAGTGAGTAAAATGTGCATCACCTGATTAAAAGAGTTCTAAAAAAATTATCTCCCGCGGAATTTGCTTCAAAATTTCCAAATTTGCTTAGAAATAACATATTTTTAACAAACCAAAATATAATTGACGCACCTTGCTTGTCAACAAAATGGCAGCGCTCTGAACTCGAATTTGAGTGAGTAAAATGTGCATCACCTGATTAAAAGAGTTCTAAAAAAATTATCTCCCGCGGAATTTGCCTCAAAATTTCCAAATTTGCTTAGAAATAACATATTTTTAACATACCTAAAGATAATTGACGCACCTTGCTTGTAAACAAAATGACAGCACTCTGAATTCGAATTTGAGTGAGTGGAATGTGCACCACCTGATTAAAAAAATTCTAAAAAAATTATCGCCAGCGGAATTTGCTTGAAAATTTCCAAATTTACTTAGAAATAACATATTTTTAACATACCAAAAGATGATTGACGCACCTTGCTTGTGAACAAAATGGCAACAGTATGAAACCAAAACAAACAGAAATACTCTAACCACTTGCAAATTAAAGACGGTCAGTGCACGCTACTGACCGATGACTGACGGTTCTGGTGAGCGTTGTATGCGCTATAACGGCTTCTTTGTCTAACCAATGCCACACGTTTTCGAGCGGTGGGCACTGCTGTCGGTACTTGTATCAATGCTCAGAAGACATACGTCCCTACTATTGACTACGATGATGCGCATATAATAGTACAAAATGATAAAAAGCCGCTTGTCTTTGATATGTTCTGAAACTGATGATGTAAACGCCAAAATTCATGAAATAAACTATACGCTTATTTCTCGATATTGTGACAGCCGTCAAGATCTTGCAAATTTATGCCATTGGATTTTTTTCTCTGGGTTATGTAAACAGTAAAGTGTATGCCAATGGATAATTCCAGAACTAAAGGTCGAAATTACACGCGTAATTGATGAGATCGATCTTCGTTTATATTTAAACGTCGTTGAAAGTTTGAAATAAAGAATGGTTTCATGTTAGAGATGGGCAAAACTGCTACTTTTGAATCACCTGTGATTGCTACTTTTTAATATCAGTGATTTTAAACAGTGACTATGATCACAAAAACATCGCAGAAAACAATATAAAAAAACGCAAAAAAAAATCCATAAAAAATCATCTTCAATGGCTGAAGTATCGCTTATTCAAAATCAATTTGGTTTTTGTAAATTCAATTATTTTCAATAGAGATATGGATTTTTTTAAATTTTTGTTTTAATTTTTTGAGCACCTGAACAAAAACATCGCAGAAAAAAAATATAAAAAACGCAGGAAAAATTCCATGAAAAATCATCCTCAATGGCCGAAGTATCGCTTATTCAAAATCAATTTGGTTTCTGTAAATTCAATAAAATTTCAATAGAGATATGGATTTTTGAAAATTTTTGTTCTAATTTTTTGAGCGCCTGAACAAAAACATGACTGAAGAAAAAATATAAAAAACGCAGGAAAAATTCAATAAAAAACCATTCTCAATGGACAAAGTATCGCTTATTCAAAATCAATTTGGTTTTTGTAAATTCAATAATTTTCAACAGAGATGTGGATTTTTGAAAATTGTTATTTAAATTTTTTGAGCACCTGAACAAAAACATCGCTGAAAAAAATATAGAAAACGCAGGAAAAATTCCATAAAAAATCATCCTCAATGGCCGAAGTATCGCTTATTCAAAATCAATTTGGTTTTTAAAAATTCAATAAAATTTCAATAGAGATATGGATTTTTGAAAATTTTTGTTCTAATTTTTTGAGCACCTGAACAAAAACATCACTGAAAAAAATATAAAAAACGCAGGAAAAATTCAATAAAAAATCATTCTCAATGGACGAAGTATCGCTTATTGAAAATCAATTTGGTTTCTGTAAATTCAATAATTTTCAACAGAGATGTGGATTTTTGAAAATTGTTATTTAAATTTTTTGAGCACCTGAACAAAAACATCGCTGAAACAAATATAAAAAACGCAGGAAAAATTCTATAAAAAATCATCCTCAATGGCCCAAGTATCGCTTATTCAGAATCAATTTGGTTTTTGTAAATTCAATAATTTTCAATAGAGATGTGGATTTTTGAATTTTTTGGTTTTAATTATCTAAGCACTTTAACAAAAACATCGCAGAAAAAATATAAGAAACGCAGGAAAAATTCCATAAAAAATCATCCTCAATGGCCGAAGTATCGCTTATTTAGAATCAATTTGGTTTTTGTAAATTCAACGATTTTTAATAGAGATATGGATTTTTGAAAATTTTTGTTTTAATTTTTAAAGCACCTGATCAAGGAGGAGCATTTGGAGATTTTCGCAGTTTGGTGAATTGTTTTTATTTTTAATTTTCAGTTAATGAAGTTTGCAATTTAAAAATTGGTTTCGTGGTATTATTTCAATGTTTAGATATTCGCACTGATTCTTAAATTAAAATGAATTTTGAGTTTACCATTTGTAGAAATTGTTTTTATATATTTGTTTTTAAATTAATGAAAATCGTGATTTGAACATGAACATAAGAGTAAATGGAAGTAAACAGTACTGAATATAAAATAATATGTAGAAATGCTATTCTCCGTTGTTTTCTTACAATCACGTTTTTAGGTAACAGTTGTGATTTTAAGGAGCAATCACAGTTTAAGTCACAGTTTAAATAGCAGTGATTTTAAGTAGCTGTGATTTAAAGTAGCAGTGATTTTAAGTAGCGGTGATTTTAAGTAGCAGTGATTTTAAGTAGCAGTGATTTTAAGTAGCAGTGATTTTAAGTAGCAGTGATTTTATGTAGCGGTGATTTTAAGTAGCAGTGAAATTTGCCTATTAGTAACAGTAACGACCTGTGATTTTTTAATACTAGTGAAAAATCACAGGTACGTGAAATATCGTCCATCCCTATTTCACGTCAGACAAGGCATTTATCTAATATTATGTTCCATGTTTAATTGTTACGAGTATTAGAGTTCTCATTAAAAGATTTGATATTTTCAATTTTTTTTCGTTTAACGAATTAAAATCCAATCTAAAATTTAGACACTGAATGGCTGAATCAGTTTGAATTATTGGTAATTTTGTTGTTTTTTTTTTAATATTTAATCCATTTTTTTCAGCAGACTGTTTGGTCCATTTTCCCAATTCATTTATACCTGGCATATTTTTATACCAAACTGAAGCAGGATGTTTGTTCTAAATTGGATTCACGGGCAAAAAAGTAATATTAGTGTTTCTTTTTTCTAACATATGTGCTAAATGAAACACGTGTGTTGAGAATTTTCACAATTTTTTTTTAATGTCGAAACACTGCGACATATGTTGTGGATGGTGGAAAGTCTCAACACACGTGTTTCGATGAACATAAGAGTAAATGAACTGTTATGAACGCCACCTGCACGAAACATATTGTATCAACCCTGGAGGCGTGAACAAACAAATTTACGTAGTCGGTAAAATTTGGGGCCCAAGATAGTGGCGATTATCATTTTCTGGTCTAACTCTGGCGCGAGGTACTTACCCCCTTAATGGTATGTACTACTTTCACGAACTGTAGACTTCTGCCATACGGTGTGGTAAACTTTAAATACGATTGACGACCTCTTCTTTTGTGATGTTTCCATTTCCTACACCTTGCCAGCGCTGCTAACCAACACCTACCAGCTTAAGTTAATTTATTTATCGTTCTTCAGTCCTTCGTAAATGGGTTTTATAGCTTAGAAAACTTCAGTATGAATTCCTGGCTAATGCTTATAATTAACAACATCATTTGTTATCTTTGCTTTTGTATCTATATTATAATACCCGCGTAAGGGGACGCTTCATTCAATCCCGCTCTAGCACTATGATGCCGTTTCAATTTCATTGTAAAACCTTTTGTATTCCATTCTTAAGACTACAAACTATAATTTAGGAAAGAAAAACAAATCGATTTGGGGCGTTACCCCTTAAAGTAATGCCTGATTTCTGGTGATGAATTAATGTACTGCATTCTGTGCAAAGGAGCTGCCGATTATCTTCAGAGTTGCGACCACTACATCACCCAGTCCTACCACAGCTTTCAGTTGCTCTGGCTTGACTGGTGCCAAGGAGACCTAAAGCAACAAACGCACATTCCACACATAGATTTCTACAGCCCGGTATAGTCAAGTCCATTAAAACATAATGACACCGGACATGACGCATGCCTGCTCGATCAATGATTACAAGAGTTAATCATCGTTGGGCGCGGTGCTAATCACCAAACGCTATAATAACTACAGGGCCATTCCCTACTAAGTACTCATCATGCATTTTTATGAGGATTCCACTTCGCACCTGCAACACATTCACGGAAATCGCACATCAGTAGTGGTTGTTTACAACCAACTGAACTTCGCCTGTTCTCACAAAAATATAACTTTTTTTTCTTTAATAAAGACAGTTTATTATTATTATTATTAATCAAATTAAGCAATCCAGTTTAATAAACAATTTGATAAGACGTAGCAACGCGACACCGAAGAAATTATTGATTAAACAATTATGGGTAATTCAACGCCATGCAAGCACATGTCGATCAATTATTTACGGAGATGGTTGCAAGGTCAAAAACCCGCCAATTTTTTCGATTCGCTGTACCCAAGATTGCGCAACAAGACCCAACAAAGGAAAACAAAATGTCTGTATGGTTTCCATGAACAAAGTCCCCACCACGTACACATGCAAAACTCAGTACCATCAGACCTCGTGTTGGGTCACCACGTGCTGCAGTTCGGTGCGCGATGAACTCGAAGAAGAAGTGGAGGCTGTTGGGCAGGAACAGGGAGAAGGACACCCCGGAATACCAGAGTGTGTAAGTGTGCCCTTGAACTAGAAGGTGGTTTGGAAAGCGGTGCCAAGTTTATTTTTGGAGAGTTGCGAGAGATTCGCTCGTGAGAAAGTTTTCGCAAAAATTCATCATGTTGGTGGACGTTGTTAATTATAGTGCAATGTGTTGGTAAAGATTGCAGATATTAAAGATTGTTTTCGCAAAAATTCATCATTGTTAATAATAATTCTTTATTAATGCATTAACATATATATGTTTTACATACATCATAATATATAGTGATGGGTATTCTTAAATTTAGAGTAAAACTAAAATGAAATATTTTGTGTTTAAACACGTACAAGAGGCCTTAGTACCTAACGCATGATTACAGACATCTTAAAAGATTAAAACATATTAAAATAAATAAATAAATACGAGCTAAAATCGAAGACAAGATACAGATATGCTAAAAGTTTAAAAATTATTAAAATAAGTCAATAAGTTAATTATGTGATAGTGGAATGTGTTGCAAAAAAAAATATTTTGGTAAAGATTGCAGAGATTAATAACCGCAACTGTTGTTGGATGTTATTAATTATGTGACAGTGCAATGTACTGCAAATAAAATTCTTCGGTATAAATTGCAGATATTAATACATTCTGGATGTTTTGTGTTGAGATTACATTTTCGTAATCTGCACACAACAAAATATAAATAAATTACTTATCGAGTTATATTTTATTTTTATATTTTTTTTTGTAATCTACAAGAGTCGTATTAAGGCTGCAAAAGAGAAACAAATTACTTATTGATTTTCCTGGCTAATGCAATTACACAAAAAATAATTGTGTAATTGCACCTCTAATATTAAATATTTAAACAGTAAACCACACTTGTGGCTGAATGGTCAAACCTATGCCAAAAAAAAAATAAATAAATAAATAAACCACACTTGCATATAATATTCTAACTAAAAGATTTGTGGTCGATTGTAAATTAATAATTATTACATAAATTTGTTTAACCATTCCAAATTAATCCAAGATGTAAGGAGTAAACGCCTCCAGAGTGAAATATTTAAACAGTAAACCACGTACCTAATATTACCTCTATAATAAAAGATAAATCAAAAATTAATATCATTGCGATGGTTGCGACCGTTACTACGTGTTAATTAATTATAGAAACAGTGAATAAAACACTTATAATTAGTAACAAAATTACTAATTTATAAATTGTGGTAAAAACATAGTAAGTGTTTTATTCAGTGTTTCAAAAATTAATACTTGGTTTGTTTCACAAATTTGTGTTAATTTTTGATTTATCTTTATTATTTTCAAAATGTTTCACCAAGTGATAAATGAGAAAGTTATTCAAGAAATATTCTCTCTTTAGTCTGGTAGTATATTAATAATAATTAGCAACATTTTAAACTTCAAGGCTTAGTTTATTGATTAAAGAAATTGTAAACAATGTCAAAATTTTAACAACAAATTTTATAGATTAGAGTGTGCGTGCAAAAAATACGTGAGGCATTCCAATAATACGTGTGCATTCTTGGAAAATTATGGTAGTCCTTGTAATTGTTGGAATTTCCCAAACTGGCAACTGAACTAGTGTTTCTTGGCCTTGAATTTAATTTAAAAAATGGTGATGTGGCCATCATGTTACTTTCTCCGACTTGATGGTATCATTTATATTTACGCTTCTATGGTTTATTTTCAATTTAAATCATATTTTAAGTATGCATCGAACGTTTCGTAGACTCGGATAAAACTGACGTTTAAAACGTCAAAGATGGAAAAATGTACTTCAAATTAAAAAACTCAGTTTACTCAAAAACTAAAGAGATTTCGAAAAAAACTTATTCTTTGGAAGTTGTTTATTTTGGCATTCTCTACAATTATTATTAACATAAGTTTGCTGTAACTATTAGTGTTTCATAATTGTATACCAAAAATGAAAAAAAAGAAAATATTTTTTTTTCTCAAATAACAATGATTTTATGAAAAATATTTTCAAACAAAATAATTGAATTTCTTTATTGTCTTCAATATTTGTTAAAATGTTTTTGTGATATTTTTCATATTTAAGAAAATATTGGCAAAAAACAAAAAACAGTTAAGGTAAACACCCACTTCCGGTGTACGAAATTTTACCAAAAGCTTTTCAGTTCTTCGGATTATCAAATAAAACTTATGTTCAAAGTTTCATTTCAATTGGTCCATTAGTTTTTGAGATACAGCGCGCACAGACACACACACACACACACACACACACACACACACACACACACACACACACACACACACACAGACACACACACACACACACACAGACACAAATTTTTTTTTCCAGAAATTGTTGAAATGGCATCTAGGGAACCCAAAACGGATATTTCCGTAAAAAAAAATTTTGAAAAAAAAATCACGATCACAATACTTTCTCGTACTTCGTAACGGAGAAAGTAAAAATGGTGATGTGGCCATCATGTTACTTTCTCCGACTTATATCATAGCCATTTATATTTACGTTTTCATGGGTGATTTTTAATTGAAATCATATTTTAAATGTACACCGAGCGTTGTGTAAACTCGGATGAAACTCAAAAACGTCAAAATTATGAAAGATGGAAAAATTATACTTCAAATTCAAAAACTCAGTTTACTCAAAAACTAAAGGGATTTAAAAAAAAACTTATTCTTTATAAGTTGTTCATTTTAGCATTCTCTACAATTATTATTAACATAAATTTGCTGTAACTATTATCGTTTTATAATTATAAACCAAAATTAAAAAAAAAAATTCTTTCTCGAATAACAATGATTTTATGAAAAATGTTTTCAAACAAAATAATCGCATTTCTTTATTGTCTTCAATATTTGTCTAAATGTTTTTGTGATATTTTTCATATTTAAGAAAATATTGGCAAAAAACAAAAAACAGTTAAGGTAAACACCCACTTCCGGTGTACGAAATTTTACCAAAAGCTTTTCAGTTCTTCAGATTATCAAATGAGACGGATGCTCAAAGTTTCATATCAATTTCTTTATTAGTTTTTGAGATACAGCGCGCACAGCAGACACACACACACACACACACAGACGCAATTTTTTACTTTCTCCGTTACGAAGTACGAGAAAGTATTGTGATCGTGATTTTTTTTTCAAAATTTTTTTTTACGGAAATATCCGTTTTGGGGTCCCTAGATGCCATTTCAACAATTTCTGGAAAAAAAAAATTGTGTCTGTGTGTGTGTGTCTGTGTGTGTGTGTGTGTGTGTGTGTGTGTGTGTGTGTGTGTGTGTGTGTGTCTGTCTGTGCGCGCCGTACCTCAAAAACTAATAGAGCAATTGATATGAAACTTTGAACATCCGTCTTATATGATAATTGAAGACAACAAAGAAATGAACATCTTTTGCTTGAAAACATTTTTCATAAAATCATTGTTATTCGAGAAAAAAAAATATTAATTTATTTTTATTTTTGGTTTATAATTATGAAACGATAATAGTTTCAACAAATTTATTTATAATAATTGTAGAGAATGCCAAAATGAACAACTTATAAAGAATAAGTTTTTTTCAAAATCTCTTTAGTTTTTGAGTAAACTTTTACGTTTTAAACGTCAGTTTCATCCGAGTCTACGAAACGTTCGATGTACATTTAAAATATGATTTAAACTGAAAATAAACCACGAAAGCGTTAATATAAATGATATTATTAAGTCGGAGAAAGTAACATGATGGCCACATCACCATTTTTTTTCCAGAAATTGTTAAAATCTAGGGACCCCAAAACGGATATTTCCGTAAAAACAATTTTTGAAAAAAAATCACGATCACAATTGAAGATCTTGAAGGATTTATTTATAGAAAAGTTAACAAGTTTCTTCAAAGACAAATAAAAGATATCAAAAAATGGTGATGTAGCCATCATGTAACTTTATCTTAATTGATGGTATAATCGAGAATTGTATGATATTTTTCATATGTATCGATTTTTTTAATTTAAAAAAATACACATTCTTTATAATAATAATAATAATAATATTCCTCATTATTTACAAAATAATGTACTTAAAACCGTTACACATTATGAAAAATAACGTCAAAAAATAAATTGTTCATTTTAGCATAATTATTGTTGCAAATAAAAATTTCAAGTAACTACTTATTACAATTTCATAACTAAAACCAAAAATAATCATTTTTTTTTAATTCAGGAGATTATGGATGATATTTATTAACAAAAAAAAATGGTTAGAGTTAACTTGTTTTCAGTATTTGTTAAAGTGATTTTCTAATATTTTTCATATAAAAAAAAAACAAACAAATCAGGTAAAACCCCACGTTCGGTGTCCTTTTCAGTTCTATGGATTATCAAAAAGGGCTTATGTTTAAAGTTTCATCCGAAAATATTCAGTAGTTTCAGATAGTTACCCCACCGAGAGACAGATATTTTCAAAAATGGTCGAAACCGTCTCGGGAGACCTCAAAACGGAAATTTCCAATTCAAATAAAATCACGAAAACAATACAGACTTCCAAAACAGTAAAAAATATATTATAAATTCTCATCTGACACGGTTTATTAGCAAGAAGTTCGTTGTACTTGAGGAATAACATTTTTAAACACTTCCACTTTGTTTCGGCATTGTTTAAGTTACTTTTAGTTTGAAATTTTTTTCGTGTGATATTCATAAAAATCGTGTTTATTTCATTTTGCAACTATAATCTTGTTTCATGTCTAACTTGTTTATTACTAACTAATAATATTATGGTTACATCGTCTGTTAATTGAACAATAATGCCCGCGGGCGTTAATTTCTATAACGCCCGCTAATAATGCCCACACATAAAAAATAAAACAGTCAACTAACGCCTAAATCTGTTGTGTAATCTCCTTTTCAGAAAATAGTATGAAAAATATACTGAAGGAAAAAAGAAATGAAACACTTGAAATTCGTGAAATTTCGACCATTTTCAAACCGCCATAACTCGACGTATTTTTAATCGATTTTGATGAATCTTAGAGAGCGAAAAACATTGAAGTGTCTTCTTTAAAGTCATGCACGCGAAATTAAGCGTAACCCCTTCCGTCCCCTCTAGTGCCCCAATGAAAAAAAAGTTTTTTCTGGAAACCATGTCCAACTTTGATGATGTCTACGGAGTTGGAAAAATTTCGTCGACTCGATCCACCAAAAAGGCATTCAAATTTGATCAATTCCCTACACAGGACTCGAAGAACGAAGTTCCTACGAGGATTTGGCACCAAGTTATGGGTGTTTGAAAAAAGTGCATTTTGAGGTTTTTCGCACATAACTCAGCGACTTTTTAACCAAATTTGATGATTCTTTCGGGAAAAAATCCCATTTTGGCTCTACTGTAAGGGAGTAAACTCATATTGAAATGATCCCTTTTCGAACCCTTCAACCCCCGAACAAAAAAAAAACACGTTGGCAACGTGTACCGAGTTGGAAAAAAATGCGTCGACTCGATCCACGAAAAGGGCATTGAAATGTTCAATTGCCTGCGCAGGATTCAAAAACGAAGTTCCTACGGCGATTTGGCACAATGTTATGGGTGTTTTAAAAAAGTACATTAAAAAAATGACACTTTTCGACGATTTTTCTAACCCTAAAATGTTATGTTATGTTATGTTAACAAGGCGGTGAAAAAATCAACCCCTATAATAGTTTGCGTTAGAACTTTTTAATGCGTCTACATTTCAAAACTTAATTGAAATGGAGAGATTCAATCTGCAACTTTTTTGTCTCTTGACACTTTCTTGTTTGTTTGATAACAAAAAAATAATAAAATACCCTGTATATGGTTTGTTATATTTTACTCTCAAAAAATTTTTTTAAAGCGGGTGTAACACCAAACTGAAACACCCTACATATATATAATATAAAAATAAATATCTCATCAAATCAGAAAAAAAAAATTTATTGAAAATTTAATAATACTTCATTGTTTTATTTCCTTACTACAAAAAACAAATCAGGACAATTATATACAATGATTACTTTATCTAGAAACAGAAACGTATTCTTTGATGATAACATACTTCAGCACCTTATCTGTAATTTAATATACCTAGAAAATTGATGCTCAATCGTGGATATTGTATTATCTACTGTTGACCCACGAAGGCTTTATAAATGATCCACGCGTTGATTTTTATGAACTTATTTTTTATATCATAAAAAACAGGACAGACAACCGAAAATACAGAAAAATTAAAGTATAAATATTTAACGTCGAATTGGTAAAAAAAATCAAGTGGACATAAATGGATATTTCATGCAAACAATGTACATTTAGTGTTATAAATAAACGAGTGAAGTAAGGAATATAACTGTGTTTAATTATTTTATTACGATTAAATTATGAAAAATTGTAATAATTTTGTTGTCTCGAAAAAAATATAATAACAATAGCTATCCACTTGAAACTTCTCAAAATCACGCAATATTAATTCAAGAATATTTTGGTGAAAAATTACAATTCATTCCGTTAATAGCATTTACGATATTTCATGAAAATACGATATAAACTTATTAAAAATTGTAATCATTTTGTTGACACAAAAAAAATATAAATACAATTACAACTCACTTGAAACTTCTCAAAGTCACTCAATATTAGTTTGAAATTGATTTTGAGGAAAATTACAATACATTCCGTCGAGAGGTTTTCCGATTTTTTAGGCAGACACGGTGTAAATTTATGAAAAATTTTAATAATTTTGTTGACCTGAAAAAAAATATAAAAACAATTGCTATCCATTTGAAACTTTTTAAAACCACGCAATATTAATTCAAGAATGATTTTGAGAAAAATTGCAATACATTCCTTTAATAGCTTTTCCGATATAAATTTATAAATAATTTTGTTGAGACGAGAAAAATATGAAAATAATTGTTACTTTGAAACTTCTCAAAGTCACTCAATATTAGTTTAAAATTTATTTTGTGGAAAATTACAATACATTCTGTCGATACTTTTTGCGATTTTTCATGCAGGCACGATGTAAATTTTTGAAAAATTGTAATAATTTTGTTGACGCAAGAAAATATAAAAACAATTCCTATTCACTTGAAACTTCTGGAAATCACTCAATATTAGTTAAAAATTGATTTTGTAAAAGATAGCTTATGCGTTACTTCATGCAAAAACAGTGTAAATTTATGAAAAATTGTAATCTTTTTGTTGGCATGAAAAAATATAAAAACAATTGCTATCCACTTGAAACTTCTCAAAATCATTTAATATTAATTCCAGAATTATTTGGTGTAAAATTACAAAACATTCCGTTAATAGTGTTTGAGATATTTCTAGATTTATGAAAAATTGCAATCATTTTGTTGACAGCGAGAATCAAAAAAGAAACAAGTTTTTCTATTAACAAACTATTGGTACTCAATTGGTACGTGTTACACAATACGAGCTCTAAAGTATTAACATAAATTCTCATAATTTAATATAAGATTAGAGGCGATTTTGAGGCCGCGGAGCAGGCGGCGGCAACGTTTATCAAGGCAGCGATGAAATCAAGAAAATTTGACCGATTACCAAGGAGACGGCATAAATAAAATTTATAAACACATAAAATCTTTCTTCATAAACCAAAATTAATTTGGAGAAATAAAGTAGCCTTTAACTCATACTATTGCGCTACAAAAATATTAACATGAAACGTCGACAATCCGAACTGAAAAACTTTTTGGTAAATACTTTTTTAACGGAAATATCCGTCCCCTGAGGCGATTTCAACGATTTTTAGGAAAAAAAATACATGAAACTGAATATTAGCCTTATTTGAACTGAATAACTTTCCAGAATTACTTAATGTTCATTTATTTAAAAAAATGCATTCCATTTTGAGATGCATGTGGTTTACATTTGTAAAAATGTTTATCATTTCTACTTAAAAAAAAATAAAAATACAAATGCTATTGACGTAAAACTCTACAAAATTATTCAAAATTTGTTAGAGATTGATTGTATGAAAATTGGTATTCATCACGTCAGCCCATTTTTTTTCTGCTACACTGCCTAAATTGTTTTAATGATAAATCAACATAAGGTTCATCCCAAATTGGTTTTAAAATTTTAAAGCTTGTATCAGTTTAATTTCATTATTATCTAAAAGTTTTCAAATCGCCGAATATATTTTTTTTCTCTTTGGTTTAAGTATTGATATTTTGATTTCAGCTATGATATATCAATTGTTTTAGTAGAATATCAAAATTATCATTTTATGTCCTTGGTACGTAAATAACTGTTTTCTACCATAAGGTCGGAGAAAGTTAAATGATGGCCACATCAACTTTTCTTATCATAGTATTATTATTATTATTAAAACAACGCTGTTTACACGTAAGAATGCTTATTATTAATAATAAATATGTTACATAAATAAACTTGACAAGGTTTCAATAGTTTTTCCAGGAACGTTTGCGTGCAGTTAATCTTACGAAATGCAGCAAAACAATAAAACGCGATTTCGCAAATCCGTTTCTCGGAGAAATTATTGTTATTAATTTTATGGCTACAATTAACTAAGTTGTACTGGATGTTTCCGTGTTATTCCGAAGTTTTTAGTCTGTAGACTTTAAAATCCAAAACTCAACGCATTATACACGTTTTTTTTTTATCGTGGGCCATAGGATTTTACATGCTATACCTTGTGTTAATGTATATTTTATCATGAAATTTTAGTTAGTAATAAATCAATTCTGTTTCTACATGATGCGCTTAGTCAGAATAATTTAAACATGTTTTATTCCATTAAAAAATGAAATTATTTAAATTAAATAAGTGAGCAAAAATAATCAAAGTACCTTGAATTTTTGAAATGTCAGATAGATTAATGAATTAATTTCATTTTTTTAATGGAATAAAACATGTTTAAGTTAATCTAATTAAGCGCATCATGTTGAAAAGTAATTGATTTATTACTAACTAAAATTTGGTTTAAAATTACATGTTAAAACATACATTAACACAAGGTATAATTTTTAGCATGTAAAATCCTATGGCCCACGATAAAAAAAACATACTGTATATACAAAAATTTCTGAAGTGTTTTTTAATTATTTCATGATATGAAAGTCCATTAATTTCATATACCTTATTAATATTTCAGAATTAATTCGTTATTTACTTGTTTTTGTTGTAGTTATTGATGAATCATCGTAGTGTTTGCCTATAAAATTTTTGATTCCAAATTTTGTGTTCTTTTTTTAGATTAAATTGAAATGCATTATTTCAAGTAAGTTCTTAATATTTTGGATTAATTAGTATTAACATTACATATATGATGATGATGTTACGAAAGTATTCTCGTATTAATTCATGTTTTGTTCACGGTATTTAACCTAGGTATATACAGATTAATTTGTCGCTGAAAATAAACTTACAAGGACTAAGAAAGAATAGCGGAAATTACGTAAATAAATAAACGTCGCTATTATGTTTAGTCTCGGTCACGGTCACGGAATCAATCTAAAGATTGTTGAACTTAACAATGAAATTTACAAATGTGCCAACCTGTTCTTGTTTTTGAAGAATACATTAAATGAGTCAAGATTTAGAAAAATTTAACAAATGTACTTTTATATATTCTGAAGGAAAAAAAATGAAACACTTGAAATTCGTGAATTTTCAAATCGCCATAACTCGGCGTATTTTCAATCGATTTCGATGAATCTTTGAGGGCGAAAAACTTTGAAGTGTCTTCTTTAAAGTTATGCATGCGAATTTAAGCACAACCCCTTCCGCCCCCCTCTAGCGCCCCTGTGAAAAAAAAGTTTTTTCTGGAAACTATGTCCAACTTTGACGGTGTCTACGGAGTTGGAAAAATTTTGTCGACTCGATCCACCATAAAGGTATTAAAATGTGATCAATTCCCTGTGCAGGACTTAAAGAACGAAGTTCCTACGACGATTCGGCACCAAGTTATCGGTGTTTGAAAAAAAATTGCATTTTGAGGTTACATAACTCAGCGACTTTTCAACCAAATTTGATGATTCTTTCGGGAAAAAATCTCATTTTGGCCCTACTTTAAGGGGGTAAACTCAAATTGGAATGATCCCTTTTCGAACCCTTCAACCCCCGAACAAAAAAAAACACGTTTTTGGGCAAAAAACGCCCAACTTTGGCAACGTGTACCGAATTGGAAAAAATGTGTCGACTCGATCCATTCTTGATAAATTTTAACTCATATTAAAACATATAAAATTGTCTTTTAAACGGCATAAATATTTTTTGATTTGATGGACAGCTAAAAAAAATAGATTAAGTCAAAAGTTTACAGTGGGCCGATTTCTATGGAGTATAATTATATTTAATAAAAAGGATTGTTGCGACCTTGAATTTAAAAATTCATGTCTTAACCACAACTAATTATTGTTAAAAAATTATATAACGCGAGAACAGTTATATAAATCTAAACAAATATTCACGACTTGAGTTTCGACGTGTTACCGTCATTATCAACTTGATAATGACACTAATAGAGCTCTTAATTCTCTTTACAATCACATAATAATTTTTGCAAAAATACATAATCTTTCCTTTGCAACGTAAGTACTTGTTTACTACCTGGAAAAATCTAGCCATCCATATTTAAATAAATAGTAGGACATTTCACGTACCTGTGTTCATTTCTTGGAACTGATTAGATGTTTGTAGTAATGGATATACTGACCTAAATTAATAAGGAATGTTATTTAAATCTCTTATTTTTTCAAAGAAAAAGATTGCAAAAATAGCGTCTGTAAAGAATTAAAAAAAAACGGGTTGACATTGCCTTAAAACAATTGACATATCGCAGATGGAAACAAATTTACAACTCTCAAAACCTAATTTTTTTTTTAATTTTAAATTTTAAATTGTAATTTTAATTTTTGTATTTTCATATTTTATATTTATATTTTATTTTATATTTTATATTCTAATTAATACTTTAATGTACAGGGTGAATCCCGTAAATATATTATAATTATTACCATTAACCTAAATTACAAAACTGAAAATTACATTCGGAGATTAGAAAAATTGTAAAAAAATCATCTCTGCTGAAATTATCTTGAAAATTTCAAAATTCATGCAAAATACACGTATTTTTGACATCTTCTTAAAAAAATTGACATATCGCAGCTAGAAACAAATTAACAACACTCAAAACCTAAATTACAGGAATGAAAATTACATTCGGAGATTGGAAAAATTGTAAAGAATTCATCACTGCTGAAATTACCTTCAAAATTTCAAAAAACATACAAAATACACGTATCTTTGACATCCCCTTAAAACAATTGACATACCACAGCTGGCAATAAAGTGACAACACTCAGGAAATAAATTACAGAAATGAAAATTACATTCGGACATTAGAAAAATTGCAAAAAATACATCACTGCTGAAATTACCTTCAAAATTTCAAAACACATACAAAATACACGTATTTTCGACATCCCCTTAAAACAATTGACATACCACAGCTGGCAATAAATTGACAACACTCAGGAAATAAATTACAGAAATGAAAATTACATTCGGAGATTAAAAAAATTGTAAAAAATTAATCACAGCTGAAATTACCTTCAAAATTTCAAAAAACATGCAAAATACACGTATCTTTGACATCCCCTTAAAACAATTGACATACCACAGCTGGCAATAAATTGACAACACTCAGGAAATAAATTACAGAAATGAAAATTACATTCGGAGATTAAAAAAATTGTAAAAAATTAATCACTGCTGAAATTACCTTCAAAATTTCAAAAAACATGCAAAATACACGTATTTTTGACATCCCCTTAAAACAATTGACATACCATAGCTGGCAATAAATTGACAACACTCAGGAAATAAATTACAGAAATGAAAATTACATTCGGAGATTAGAAAAATTGCAAAAAATTAATCACTGCTGAAATTGCCTCCAAAATTTCAAAAAACATACAAAATACACGTATTTTTGACATCCCCTCAAAACAATTGACATGCCACCGCTGGAAATGAATTGACAACACTCAAGAAATAAATTACAGAAATGAAAATTACATTCGGAGATTAGAAAAATTGCAAAAAATTCATCTCTACTACTGAAGTTACCTTCAAAATCCATGCAAAATAAACTGATTTTTGACATTCCCTTAAAACAATTGACATACCGCAGCTGGAAACAAATTGACAACTCTCAAAACCTAAATTACAGAAATGAAAATTACATTCGGAGGTTTGAAAAATTGTAAAAAAATCACCTCTGCTGAAATTATATTCAAAATTTCAAAACCCTTGCTAAATAAACATAGTTTTGATATCCACTTATAACAGTTGACATATCTCAGTGGGAAACAAATAAAAAAGTCATCTCAAAATTACTCGTCAAAAATTAACAAAAATCGAGCCATTCGAGAATTATTTATTTTTTCAAACTATTCCGGCAAGAACGCTTTGGTTCTATATTAAAAAAAGTACCCTGTATATGGGGCGGGCCGAATACTGTCCTTCAGCTTAGCAAGAGTTCGGGGCTTGTTAAGGAACAGTCGCTGTTTCAAATATCCCCATAAAATGAAGATCAGGCGGCCAACGATACTCGAAATTATTTTGTCTCCGAAAATGTACCTTAACAGCTGCATGAACTCTCGGGATGAGTGAGCAGTTGCCCCATCTTGCTGCCACTACATCCCAGTTGCGTTTTCAACAGCAGGAAGTACAAAATTTCTTAACATCAACGATATCTTTCGCCGGTAATTGCGACCGTATTATTCCATTTCCGAAAATTTACCTCAATGTCCTCGCAGCTGGTATTCTCGGGCTTGGTGAGCAGTTGCCCCATCTTGCTGCCACCACTTCCCAGGTGTGTTTTCAACAGCAGGAAGTACAAAATTTCCTAACATCTGGCGATATCTTTCACCGGTAATCGTGACCGTATTATTCCATCTCCAAAAATTTACCTCAATGTCCTTGCAGCTAATATTCTCGGGCTAAGTGAGCAGTTGTCCCATCTTGCTGCGTGTGGAAACATCTGGTCATATCTTTCGCCGGTTTTACCTTAACAGCTGCATGAACTCTCGGGCTGAGTGAGCAGTTGCCCCATTTTGCTGGCACCAAATTCCTGGTGTGTTTTCAACAGCAGGAAACATAAAATTTCTTAACATCGGGTCATGTCTTTCGCCGGTAATTGTGACCGTATTCCCATTATCATTCTCGAAGAAGTACGGACGCACCCTTTCTGATGTAATTCCGCACCTAACCGTGACTGTCAGAAGGAGCAGCTCTCGTTGATAAATGAGTCTGTGAGTTTCAGTTCCTGAAAATCCTGTATTTGTGTTCACAAAGCCATTTAAAAGGGAAATAAATTTTGTTTCTCATCAGTTGCTCAAGAAATTTAAACAAACATTTTCAAAAATCCACATCACTATTGATGTTTAAATTAACAATACTTCGGCCATTGAGGATATTTTTTTTTAATTTTGTTTGCGCGTTTTATATTTTTTTCTGCGATGTTTTTGTTCAGGTGTTCAAAAAATTAAAACAAAAATCTTCAAAAATCCATATCTCTGTTGAAAATTGTTGGATTTTCAAAAACCACATTGATTTTAAATAAGCAATACTTCACCGTTGAGAATATTTTTTTATGGAATTTTGTTACCCCTTTTTACATTTTTTTTTCTGCGATGTTTTCGTTCAGGTGCTCAAAAAATTAAAACAGAAATTTTCAGAAATCCATATCTCTATTGAAAATTGTTGGATTTTCAAAAACAAAATTGATTTTAAATAAGCGATACTTCGGGCATTGAGAATGTTCCTTTATGGAATTTTGTCCGCGCATTTTATATATTTTTTCTGCGATGTTTTCGTTCAAGTGATCAAAAAATTAAAACAAAAATCTTCAAAAATTTATATCTTTATTAAAAATTGTTAGATATTCAAAAACCAATTTAATTTTAAATAAGCGATACTTCAGGCATTGTCAATATTTTTTTTATGAAATTTTGTCTGCCCGTTTTATATTTTTTTTCTGCGATGTTTTTGTTCAAGTGCTCAAAAAATTAAAACAAAAATCTTCAAAAATCCATATCTTTATTAAAAATCATTGGATTTTCAAAAAACCAAATTAATTTTAAATAAGCGATACTTCGGGCATTGTCAAAATTTTTTTTATGGAATTTTGTCTGCCCGTTTTATATTTTTTTCTGCGATGGTTTCGTTCAGGTGCCCAAGAAATGTTTTTTTTTCAAAAATCCATATCTCTCTTGGAAATTATTGAGTTTTCAAAAACCACGTTGATTTTGAATAAGCGATACTTCGTCCGTTGAGAATATTTTTTTTTGGAATTTTGTCTGCACGTTTTATATATTGTTTTGCAATGATTTCATTCAGGTGCTCAAAAAATTAAAACAAACATCTTCAAAAATCCATATCTTTATTAAAAATTGTTGGATTTTCAAAATCCAAATTAATTTTAAATAAGCGATACTTCGGGCATTATCAATATTTTTCTAATGGAATTTTGCGTTCAGGTGCCCAAGATTTTTTTTTTCAAAAATCCATATCTCTATTGGAAATTGTTGAATTTTCAAAAACCACGTTAATTTTAAATAAGCGATACTTCGTCCGTTGAGAATATTTTTCTATGGAATTTTGTCTACGCGTTTTATATTTTTTTCTGTGATGTTTTCGTTCAGGTGCTCAAAAAATTAAAACAAAAATTTTCAAAAACCCATATCTCTATTGAAAATTGTTGGACTTGTAAAAACTAAATTGATTTTAAATAAGGGATACTTTGGGCATTGAGAATATATTTTTATAGAATTTTGTCTCCCCGTTTTACATTTTTTTTCTGCGATGTTTTCGTTCAGGTGCTCAAAAACTAAAACTAAAATTTTCAAAAATCCATACCTCTATTGAAAATTGTTGTAGTTTTAAAAATCAAATTGGTTTTGAATAAACGATACTTCGGCCATTGAGGATAATTTTTTATGGAATTCTGTCTGCGTGTTTTAAATTTTTTTCTGCGATGTTTTTGTACAAGTGCTCAAAAAAATAAAACAAAAATCTTGAAAAATCCATATTTCTATTGAAAATTGTTGAATTTTCAAAACCCAAATTGATTTTAAATAAGCGCTACTTCGGCCGATGAGAATATTTTTTTATGGAATTTTATCTGCGCGTTTTATATTTTTTTCTGCGATGTTTTTGTTGAAGTGCTGAAAAAATTAAAACAAAAATCGTTTAACTTTAAAAACCACTTTTGAATAAGCGATACTTCGGCCATTGAAGATATTTTTTAATGGAAGCTCAGTCTAATTTTTGGGTTTAAGGTGCATCGACAATCAAGGTCATCAGCGGGCAAGCTCAGTTACACATACACACACGAACACACGCACACGCGCAAATACACAAAATCTAAGTTCTAAAATAATTTTAGTTTCTGGTTACCTTGATGTGTCCAAGAACGTATAAATATTATTTTCGTTTTTTTTTTCTTTTCAGGAATTTAGATGAGCAAAATGTAGAACAAAAGGAAGACACCCCAAGAAACGTTTCGTTACGAGAACTGGTAAGTAAATGCTTTAGTAAATAGTGCTTTATCATAAATAACTGTAAATTTATGTAAATACTGCTATTCTATATGCAGTTGGTTAATTGTAATTTACATATTCTCGTTTTTTGTGCAAATGTTCGAAATAATTACAGTTTTGATTTTAAGTGCTATCAGATATGTTCGTGCGGTTCAAAGTAAGTAAGGCATTTATATTTTCAAAATAAAATGGTTTTTTGGCCTCAGCCTTGTTTTCGAATACAATTTGGTAATAATAACGACTGTTAAGATTTTGAATATTGTTATAAACATTGTTTTCGTCACATAGGCAGATGATCTTTGTGAAATATACATTAATCTAAAGAACAAGAAAAGCTAATCTTGAAATTTTTCGTTGATAGACGGACGATAATTAATTTCATCACTGTAAAGTTTTGAAGTTTTAAGATACATAATTTTAGAGATATTAGAAGTTTCTTCAGAAAATATGTCTAAGCTTTCTTTTATTGTTTCAAAGTTTTAAACTTGGACAATGGTAATGAATACCAAGACTAGGCGTAAGCCAATAAAATTAAAATTAAGACAACCTCACTTTGACTTAATTTTGTAGTCACGAACAGGTTGTATATTCACATATTCAGGATATATTTCCTCTTTATAAAAAAAAAGTTTTAAAGAATTGAATTCGACAGTTTAAAGCCACAAGTTTTTCAAAATTGTTTTTTCCGTATATTTAGACGGCGTCGTTTGCTAAAGTCAATGACCGTTCAAAATTGTTAATGTCAAAATAATAATTTGTGTTCAAATCTGGCGAATACTATCTTCCGGTCTTCTGTTTCAGTTTAGATTTGCATCATGCGTGGATGTGGTTTGTATAACCTTCGGGATTTTGTCGGCAGTCGTGGCCGGCGTCCTCCAGCCCTTCATGTTCCTCTTCTTCGGACAAGTGACCGGCGACATCATAGCTTTCGCCTCCGTCGTGGCCAACGGCACGCTGCCACCGGAAGTCCGCCAGAAAGCCGAGGAAGAGTTCATCTCCAACGTGCAGGATTTCTCGATCAACACCTCCATCCTGGGCGTGGTCACCATCATACTCACCTTCATCTCGATATTACTCATTAATTTCAGCGCAATCAGACAAGTAAGTAAAACATAAAAAACTTAACTTTCCCAAAAAGTTTTTACAGCTAACTTTACGTTTAGTTCGTTCAAAAAGCTTCCAACTTTAAACCGACGCCATTTTGTTTCCAGTAAAGATCTTCAAAATTTTATTCCTAGATACACATGACTAGATATTTATAAAGCATTTCTAGAAGTTACAATCAACTGCTATTGCTGGTAAAATGTTGATAGAAACTTTAACAAAGAAATCTACTTTACGTTGCTGGCTTAAAAAATGGCAACTTTCAAACTACGAAAATTTCTTCATCTTTACAAAATTGTTCAGAAATGATCAGGCTTTCATATTTAAAAAAAAGTAGAGACATCCATTACGTAGTTTTCCAAATAATCCCCCTCAAACCCAAGAATAGCAATTTTCAGGGCCACAAAAACCTAAAAGGCAACGACTTTTTTTTTTCACAATCTAAAACAAATGCAAATTTACAACTTTCACAAAATTGTACAGAGATGATGAGGCTTTCATAGTTTAAGAAAAAGTAAAGATATTCATCACGTAGTTTACCAAATAATAATCCTCAAACCCAAGAATACCAATTTTCGCCGCCACAAAAATCGAAAATGCATTGATTTTTCAAAATATAAAACAAATGCAAACTTATAACTTTTACAAAATTGTTCAGATATGATTAGCCTTTTATATTTTAAGAAAAAGTAAAGATATACATTACGTAGTTTTCCAAATTATTACTCTCAAACCCAAGAATAGCAATTTTCAGGGCCACAAAAATCGAAAAGGCAACGATTTTTCAAAATCTAAAACAAATGCAAACTTACAATTTTCACAAAATTGTTCAGAAATGGTTAGGCTTTCATATTTTACGAAAAAATAAAGATATACATTACGTAGTTTTCCAAATAATTACCCTCAAACCCAACAATAGCAATTTTCAGCGCCACAAAAATCGAAAAGGCAACGATTTTCCAAAATCCAAAACAAATGCAAACTTACAATTTTTACAAAATTGTTCATAAATGATTAGGTTTTCTTATTTTAAGAAAATGTAAAAGTATTCAGTATGTAGTTTTCCAAATAATCACCCTCAAACCCAAGAATAGCAATTTTCGGCACCACAAAATCGAAAATGCATCGATTTCTCAAAACTCTAATACAATGCAAACTTGCAATTTTCACAAAATTGTTCAGAAATGATTAGGCTTTTATATTTTATAAAAAAATAAAGATGTTCATCACGTAGTTTTCCAAATAATCACCCTCAAACCCAAGAATACCAATTTTCGCCTCCACAAAAATCGAAAATGCATTGATTTTTCAAAATTTAAAACAAATGTTAACTTACAATTTTTACAAAATTGTTCAGAAATTATTAGGCTTTAATATTTTAAATAAAAGTAAGCAGATTCATCATATAATTTTCCAAATAATTACCCCAAACCACAAAAATGGCAATTTTCGGCGTCAAAAAAATCAAAAATGCATTTATTATTAAAAATCTAAAATAAATGCAGACTTTTAACTTTCACATTATTATTCAGAAACGATTAGGCTCTTATGTTTAGAAAAAAGTCTGCATATTCATTACGTAGTTTTCCAAAAAATGTCAATCAAAGGCAATAATGGCCATTTTTAGTGCTCAAAAATCAAAAGAAAAATGTAAATCCGTTACAAAGCAGCGTCCAAATTTCACAAAATTGTTCTGAAATAATTAGACTTTCATATTTAAAAAAAGTAAGCATATTCATCACGTAGTTTTTTAAATAATCTCACTAAAACCCAAGAACGGCAATTTTTGGCGGAAAAAAAAACGAAAATGCATTCATTATTCAAAATCCAAAATCAATGGAGACTTCTAACTTTGACAAAATTGCTCAGAACTGATAAGGCTTTTATGTTTAGAAAAAAGTCAGCACATTCATCATGTAGTTTTCCAAGAAAATTACCATCAAACGCAATAATAGCCATTTTTAGCGCTCAAAAATCGAAAAAAATGTACGTCCGTTAGTGCAGCGTTTGAAATTTCACAAAATTGTTCAAAAATAATTAGGCTTTCATATTTTAAAAAAGTAAGAATATTCATTACGTAGTTTTCCAAATAATCACCCCAAAACCGAAGAATGGCAATTTTCAGCTCCAATAAATCGAAAACGCATTAATTTTTCAAAATCTAAAACAAATGCTCACTTAAACCTTTCACAAAATTGTTCAAAAATGATCAGGCTTTTGTGTTAAAAAAAGTAAGCACATTCATCACGTATTGCTATCAAACGCAATAATGGCAATTTTTAGCGCTCTAAAGTCGAAAAAATGCAAATCCTTTACAATTGCAGCGTTCCTTGTTTCACAAAATTGTTCAGAAATGATTAGGCTTTCATATTTTAAAAAAGTAAGCACATTCATCACGTAGTTTTTCAAATAATCACAAGAAAATTAAAAATCGCGTTTTGAATTTTTTGATAAATGTATAATTACCAAACGCTTTGTTAGATTTTGATGATCCAAATGACAAAATGTAGCCAGTTTAATGAAATTCAAGAATGGATAAGACATTTTCTTGTTAGATTAACAAATCACGACAAAATCACACATTTTTTAAATGTTTTGTTGGAGAACCTCAAATTTCAAACGACGCCATCTTTTTTCCGTTATTTCATTACGGAATACACGTGTGCACGAGTATTTTTAAAGGTTGTACAGTGCTTGAGTTCCTGATTGAGTTTTTGCAACATTTTTATCAAAGGAATGTACTTTACGTTCAGTTCGTATTTTTTTTAAATCTTAAATCGACGCTATTTTGGTTTTGCTTGAGATAGTGAAAATTTTATTGGGGAACACAGAGGACTGGATATTTGAGATGAATTTCTAGAAGTTACAGGCAGCTGCTGTGGCAGATAAAATTTTCAAATTTTGTCAAAAAAAAAACACTTTACGTTCAGCTCGTTAAAAAAAACTTTCTACTTCTAACCAAAGCCAACTTCTTTATCATAAAGAGCATTTTAAAGGTTTTCAAAATAAGGAAAATAACTTCTTTAACAAAACTATTTGAAAGTTATTACCTTGGTCAAAATTCTGAAATTAATTTTAAGATTTTCTGCATTTCGTCCATTTTTTTCTTTATTTTCAGAATTGTTTCAGGATATATCTTCTTGTTGGTTTCACTTAAGTTATTTTAGAATTGCGTAGATATTTCACAAAGTAATTTATAAACAACTTCAGAGGCATTTGATTTCACATAATATTTTTTTGAATTGCGTAGATTTAGCAGTAATTTATAAACGACTTCGGAGGCATTACAACATTGTAAGTGAAGGTAACTCGAAGAAAGAAAAGATATTAATTAACTTCTTGGTACATTCTTTCCATAAGAATCGTTGCTAAAGCAAGTCCACCTTTTTGGGAAATTTAGGGAGAGAATCCATGAAATCAATGCATAAATTGCATTTTCTTCGTCCTCGTCACATAACCTTTCAATGTAATCTAAGGCCAAGCAGATTTTTTTGCTCTTATGTATAATTAATCATTATTTTGGAATTTACGATTAATTCCTGTTTCTAATCTTAGTGCTCAAATCATCGCATTTGGTGCGGAAAAATCTAAAAATATAATGTATTTTTTTTATGGCCAAGCTTTAAACAAAAGTTTAGCACATTCAGTAGAAAAATAATGGCTGTTGGAAAATTTAAAATAGCAATCAGTTTTGTATTTTGGAAGCGGTTATTCTAATTAGTAGTTATTATAACTTGATATTTTCTTTTAATATGTACTAAATTACGAGATCGTAATGAGTAATTAATTCCATGGGCTGTTATAATAAAACTTGCACACCAAAAGCAGTTACGCCTGTAGCTGGCGCTGCCTTCGCCACGATCTAGTTACTGTATTGACTTAGGCACATGAAGAAGATAAAATAACAACCAACATCTTCAGCATTCCATGTTACTCATAAGTTCTAACCCATGAGAATTTTTTTTTGTCATCTGAAATTACCGTTTTGTAAGGTTATTTCTTATTCCATGAGAAGTTGGTTAATGAAATTTCTTATCAATTTATTGTACTTATAATAACATTCACTACGATGTAAATGTATTAATTTTTTTATTAACTAATAATATTGTTTTCGAAAAAAATCTATTGTATTTGTATTTGCTTGCAGGTATCTAGGATAAGGTCATCCTATATGGAGAATGTGTTAAACAAGGATATCTCTTGGTACGACGTCAATCAAACTGGAGATTTTGCCAGTCGAATAACCGAGTAAGTACACAGCAGTTAAATTGGATCGAATTAATCAAGTGGCGGACGCAAAACACTCGCGACGTCGCCGGCGTGCGTTATTCATTTATTTATCCAATTGATATCAATATACGAGGCACGGGATCATTGTTGAAGCTGAATCTTTATGATTTAACGAGAATTTCTAGGGGAGACGATGTTTTATTCATTCGAATTCGTGACATTTTATATTCATATGGTCGATTATTAATTAATTGAAATCGGAATTTCAAGAAGGCTTGGTTTCGGTACAAATTGGTGTTGGTGATCAAAGAACTTTCTGCGTACTCAAAATTATTATTATTTTTCATTAGCCGATTGATAGTAACACAGCCTCGGAAAAATGTTATCGAAAGTTTTTCAAAGACAACTCTATACATGTTGAGTAAAACGTTATCCCTTCTCCATAGAGGCTTTATTTTTAGAAAAAAAATTTGCAACCAAATCCACAATTTGATGATTTATACCGGTTGAGTTCAAAGGCAAGGAACCTTCTTCCTAGAGCCTTAATATTTATAAAAAAAAGTTTTCAATAAAATTTGATGATTTTTATTTTTTTCTGTGACACGATACTTTTTGACAATGACGTCTTCGATACTTTTTTACATGGCAACTTAATTTTCCTAACATTTTTGTTCCACTTTTCGAAAATCCAAAAGTTGCAGAAGAAAAACATCTTGTATTTTTATCATAAAAAAAACTTGTGATGTGAAGATCCAGCAATAGATTTTAAATTACGTTATTCCATTAAAACGGGCTACATAAATGAATGTTTCTATGATTATTAAGAAACACATGAACATTGTAAACGCAAAAAAAATCAACCCCTAATTGTCCTCTTTTTTTCTCGAAAAAATGGGGGGGGGTGTGCCAACGGTTTTTGAATGATTATTGTTCAGGAGTATGTGAGGAACGTTTAACTGATTTTAGTTTTTCTATGGGAGTATGACTTCCTTGTTTTTTTTTTGCGAAAATATGTGAATGCCGTGCAGCGCTACGCAAATCATTTTTTTCTCAAAAAATCGGGGGGTGTGCCTGCGGTTTTTCTATGATTATGATTCTAGGGTGTCCACAGAATACAGCTGTATTTTTTGTTTTCATATTGGAATTTGTCTTCTTGTTATAAAAGTGGAAGTTATTTTTGAGGGGAAGAGGGGGTGGTTTCAAAAGAGGACAATTAGGGGTTAATTTTTTTTTGGGTTTACAATGTTCATGTGTTTCATAATAATCATAGAAACATTCAGTTATGAAGCCCGTTTTAATAGAAAAACGTAATTCAAAATCTATTGCTGGAATCTATTGCTAACTTCACGCCCGTAAAAAACTTCTACTTTATCAAAACAATTAGAACCAAAATTTAATAACGGTAATTCATCGTAAAAGATGCTCAGGTTGTTGTCCATTAACTATTGGAAAATTTGAAATTCGATGTGAAAACACATTCTGAACCACTTTGACTGGTATTTCTTCCTGAAGATATTAATTTTCAAGTCCTCCAAATGTTTGTAAGTTTTTAAGAGAAAATGTCTAATCAATTTAAATATGATGGTCGTGTGGCCCTCCGATGCTTCCCCTTTTACCGATCTACCTGTTTTGTTCTCAAAAATTTATATTAATAATTTACCACTCCAGGCCGAGTTGGCCTTTGGCTCAAAAACAAATGACGATTGAAAATCCAATTTCATGCAAAAATATGTATTTTTATCAAAGAAAATCGACCTGTTTTTTCCAAAAATATTTTATTTCGATTTTACTGAATTTATTCCATACTTTAGGTGCGCACTGTGTAGAAAAACTGTGTCACGTGGTTTAGGTCTCGTTTCCCTTCAATGATTTTTACTTTCTCCGTTACGAAGTACGAGAAAGTATTTTGATTGTGAATTTGTTTCCCAAAACTCTTTTTTGCGGAAATATCCGTTTTGGAGCCCCTAAATGCCATTTCAACAATTTCTGGAAAGAAAAATTGTGTCTCTGTGTGTGTGTATGTGTGTGGGTCTTATTTGATAATCCGAAGAACTGAAAAGCTTTTGGTAAAATTTCGAACACCGGAAGTGTTTGTTTACCTTAACTATTTTTTGTTTTTTGCCAATATTTTCTTAAATATGAAAAATATTACAAAAACATTTAAACAAATATTGAAGACAACAAACAAATTAACATCTTTTATAAGAAAATATTTTTCATAAAATCATTTTTAATCGAGAAAAAAATTTATTTTGTTTTTCATATTTTCAGTTTATAATTATGAAACGATAATAGTTACAGCAAATTTATGTTAATAATAATTGTAGAGAATGCGAAAGTGAACAACTTATAAAGAATAAGTTTTTTTCGAAATCTCTTTAGTTTTTCAGTAAACTGAATTTTTGAAGTTGAAGTATAATTTTTCCGTCTTCCATAATTTTGACGTTTTAAACGTCAGTTTCATCGAAGTCTACAAAACGCTCGATGTACATTTAAAATATGATTTAAATTAAAAATAAACCATGAAGGCGTAAATATAAATGATACCATCAAGTCGGAGAAAGTAATGTGATGGCCACATCACCATTTTTTGTTTAAATACGAAATTTTCGGATATTTTAAACATTAAAATGTAAAATTACATTTTTTTGAGATACAGCAAAATTTCTTTCTAGCGCCGATATCTAAAGTATATTTTGCTCTAAAGGCCGAAAAGGTTTCTTTTTCAAATAAAATACTTCTTTTGAAACAGCTATGTTTCTTTGTACGGACACAGATTCACTCGCAGCCTCAGACACGGTAACCTTTGAAATGTTATATATCAGATATGCGTTTTTAAAGGTCTCAAAATACTACGATTATAGTTTAATCACTTAGAGTTTAAGTGTTCGATAAGGTGAAACAATTATCAATCTTGATATTCTAAAATCTCTGTTTGCATTATATATTTTTTAAATAAATTCAGGATAGATACACCATTATGGTGACATCTTTTGTCTTGTAAATAATTTTTATAATTGAGTGGAGGTACGCACTAACAATTATTATAATAATTCGTGTAAACATAAATTATTGTTTTATTCATGTAAACATTAATTATTTTTTCCATCAGTAAATATACAGTGTTAAATTCAAAATGTTTTTATTTCGTCTCGCACTCGACCGAATTGAATGATTTTTTCTTTAAATTCAAGCTCCAGATTCGCAGAATTATTTATATATTTTTAAATTGTTAATTTCATATTAAAATAACGAAATGCAAATTTCAATTGAGACACCATGGACTGCCCAGCAATCTTCCGCGTCCCCCACTCTAACGTAGCTCGATCGCGATAGAAGCGGGAAAAGCAAGCGCTCACTTGATTTCGGCCAATGTTATTGTAAAGGACGTCTTCCTATTTAGCAGACAATTTATGCTCAATTTAATTAAAAGGTCGTCTTTCAATTTAGCAGACTTTTTATGCCAAACATTATTAAAAGGACGTCGATAGCGAATGTGGCTATTTAGCAGACATTTTATGCGTCCCCACGAAATCATAGTGTTACTTGAATAAGTATAATATTTATAAATTTATCATTATTGTATTTATCAATACTCCGTGGAATTTTGACGCGTTTTATCCAGTTTAAATTCCCTCTATTCTATTGTATCTAAGTTACAATCATTTATCAAACTACTATTTATGAGATTGTAGATTACGAAAATTATACTATTTTCCATGATTATGAAGTACTATTGCATCACCGTAAATTTATTGCACAATCTTGCACGGATTGATGTATATTTTTTTAATGCATCTTCAACAATCGAGGTCGTCTCAAGTTTAATGATTTTTTTTTGTTTGTTTATTCAGAGATTTGGGAAAGATAGAGGAAGCACTCGGAGATAAACTATCGACGTTTTCCTTTTATATGGCGATTTTTGTGTCTGGTATAATATTTTCGTTCATAAAAGGATGGGAGCTTTCGTTGATCTGCCTGATTTACCTGCCGATGTCGATGATTTCTATGGGGCTTGTATCATGGGTAAGTGTTTTATATATATATATATATATATATATATATAACAGGACAATGGCTTAAACGTTCTTATCAGAAACAGACGTGTTTGTAAGTATTATATACATTTGTGAAATTCACGTGTTGATAATGTGCTGATAAAATGTGTGTTTATTTATTTCTATAATAAAGGACAACAATGTGCACCAAGGACAGAAAATATGCGCAAGGGCGCCAAGAAGCCATACGTTAAATTTAACGTCTGAACGTTATGTTAAAATAAAGGTTAGGGGTAATGGACGTACGGTTTTATTTTCGTATTCCGTATCGACTCGCATTTATACATATGTTGTTCGTCCAATGTTAAAAAACAATGTCCAATGTCAAATAACAAGTATGTTTCTTCAATTATTTTTTTGCATATAGGTGAATATCTCGTGAATAGTTAGAGATAATTGAAAAATTCTTTTAGTTTCAAATTCTATGGTCCGCCAGGATGCTGATTTCACAACAAAAACAATATGCTGCTTCAATGTTTTTTTGCATATAGGCGAATATTTCTTGAACGGTCGGAGATACTCGAAAAATTCTTCTAGATTCAGATTCTTCAGGCCACCAAGTTGCCGATTTCGCAATAAAAAAGTTTGTTGTTTCAATTGTTGTTTGCATATAGGTGAATATTTCGTAAATGGTCGGAGATATTTGGAAAATTCGTTTGGATTTTGATTCTCCAATCCACCTACTTGCATATTTTACAATAAAAACAGTATGTTGCTTCAATTGTTTTTTGCATATAGGTGCATATCTCGTGAATAGTTACAGATAATTGAAAAATTCTTTTAGTTTCAAATTCTATGGTCCGCCAGGATGCTGATTTCACAACAAAAACAATATGCTGCTTCAATGTTTTTTTGCATATAGGCGAATATTTCTTGAACGGTCGGAGATACTCGAAAAATTATTTTAGATTCAGATTCTTCAATCCACTAAGTCGCCGGTTTCGCAATAAAAAAAGTATGTTGTTTCAATTGTTTTTTGCATATAGGTGAATATTTCGTGAACGGTCGGAGATATTTGGAAAATTCGTTTGGATTCAGATTCTCCAATCCACCAACTTGCAAATTTCACAATAAAAACAATATGCTGCTTCAATTGTTTTTTGCATATAGGTGAATATCTCGTGAATAGTTGGAGATAATTGAAAAATTCTTTTAATTTCAAATTATATGGTCTGCCAGGATGCTGATTTCACAGTAAAAACAATATGCGGCTTCAATGTTTTTTTGCATATAGGTGAATATTTCTTGAACGGTCGGAGATACTCGAAAAATTCTTTTTAATTCAGATTCTTCAATCCACAAAGTTGCCGATTTCACAATAAAAAAAGTTTGTTGTTTCAATTGTTTTTTGCATATAGGTGAATATTTCATGAACGGTCGGAGATATTTGGAAAATTCGTTTGGATTCAGATTCTCCAATCCACCAACTTGCATATTTCACAATAAAAACAACATGTTGCTTCAATTGTTTTTTGCATATAGGTGAATACATCGTGAATAGTTAGAGATAATTGAAAAATTATTTTAGTTTCAAATTCAATGGTCAGCCAGGATGCCGATTTCACAATAAAAACAATATGCTGCTCCAATGTTTTTTTGCATATAGGTGAATATTTCTTGAACGGTCGGAGATACTCGAAAAATTCTTTTTGATTCAGATTCTTCAATCCACTAAGTTGCCGGTTTTGCAATAAAAAAAGTATGTTGTTTCAATTGTTTTTTGCATATAGGTGAATATTTCGTGAACGGTCAAAGATATTTAGAAAATTCGTTTGGATTCAGATTCTCCAATCCACCAACTTGCATATTTCACAATAAAAATAATATGTTGCTTCAATTGTTGTTTGCATATAGGTGAATATCTCGTGAATAGTTAGAGATAATTGAAAAAATCTTTTAGTTTCAAATTCTATGGTCTGCCAGGATGTTGATTTCACAATAAAAACAATATGCGGCTTCAATATGTTTTTTTTCATATATGTGAATATTTCTTGAACGGTCGGAGATACTCGAAAAATTCTTTTAGATTCAGATTCTTTAATCCACTAAGTTGGCGACTTCGCAATTAAAAAAGTATGTTGTTACAATTGTTTTTTGCATATAGGCGAATATTTCGTGAACGGTCGGAGATATTTGGAAAATTCGTTTGGATCCAGATTCTCCAATCCACTAACTTGCATATTTCACAATAAAAACAGTATGTCGCTTCAATTTATTTTTGCATATAGGTGAATATCTCGTGAATACTTAGAGATAATTGAAACAATCTTTTAGTTTCAAATTCTATGGTCATCCAGGATGCTGATTTCATAATAAAAACAATATGCTGCTTCAATGTTTTTCTTGCATATAGGTGAATATTTCTTGAACGGTCGGAGATACTCGAAAAATTCTTTTTAATTCAGATTCTTCAATCCACAAAGTTGCCGATTTCACAATAAAAAAAGTTTGTTGTTTCAATTGTTTTTTGCATATAGGTGAATATTTCGTGAACGGTCGGAGATATTTAAAAAATTCGTTTGGATTCAGATTCTCCAATCCACCAACTTACATATTTCACAATAAAAACAGTATGTTGCTTCAATTGTTTTTTGCATATAGGTGAATATCTCGTGAATAGTTAGAGATAATTGAAAAATTCTTTTAGTTTCAAATTCTATGGTCTGCCGGAATGCTGATTTCACAATAAAAACAATATTCGGCTTCAATGTTTTTTTGCATATAGGTGATTATTTCGTGAACGGTCGGAGAAATTTGGAAAATTCGTTTGGATTCAGATTCTCCAATCCACCAACTTGCAAATTTCACAATAAAAACAATATGCTGCTTCAATTGTTTTTTGCATATAGGTGAATATCTCGTGAATAGTTAGAGATAACTGAAAAATTCTTTTAGTTTTAAATTCTATGGTCTGCCAGGATGCTGATTTCACAGTAAAAACAATATGCGGCTTCAATGTTTTTTTGCATATGGGTGAATATTTCTTGAACGGTCGGAGATACTCGAAAAATTCTTGTTGATTCCGATTCTTCAATCCACTAAGTCGCCGATTTCGCAATAAAAAAAGCAAGTTGTTTCAATTGTTTTTTTGCATATAGGTGAATATTTCGTGAACGGTCGGAGATATTTGAAAAATTCGTTTGGATTCTGATTCTCCAATCCACCAACTTGCATATTTCACAATAAAAACAATATGTTGCTTCAATTGTTTTCTGCATATAGGTAAACATCTCGTGAACGCTCAGAGATAATTCAAAAATTCTTTAAGAGTCAGATTCTGCGATCTATCAAGATACTGATTTCGCAATAAAAACAATATCTTTCTTCCAATGTTTTTTGCATATAGGTGAATATCTCGTGAACGATCAGAGTTAATTGAAAAATTCTGTTAGTTTCATATTCTTATATCTGTCAAAATGCTGGTTTTATAATAAAAACAATATGTTGTTAAGTTGTTAATTTTTTGCATATAGGTCAATATCTCGTGAACGGTCAGAGATACTTAAAAAAATATTTTGGATTCAGATTCTATGATATGTCGAAATGCTGATTTCGCAATAAAAACAACATGGTTTCTTCAATTGTTTTTTGCATATAGGTGAATATCTTGTGAACGGTCCAAGATATTTGAAAAATTATTTTATATTCAGATTCTCCAATTCATTAAGTTGCTGATTTCGTAATCAAAACGATTATCGTAGATGATCGTATCGATGCTTCCTCTTTGAACACAAGAATATAGATTTCGGGCCAATTTTTTTTATATTTTAGAATTAACATTTTTTAACTTTGTTGCTATTTACATCTTCTATGATAATTTAGGGATGTACATTTAAGTTATTGGCCAAGACGTAAGCGCATCCCCAATGCAGGGATTGCAAGAAGGGTCCATGATCGTATTTCTTTCTTGCATCCTTTCTTTCTTTCTTCCTTTCTTTCGTGCTTCCTTTATTTATTGATTTGTTTCTTTCTTTCTTTCTGTCTTCCTTTCTTTCGTGCTTCCTTTATTTGTTGGTTTGTTTGTTTGTTTCTTTCTTTCTTGCTTGTTTCCATTGTCTGTTTATTTCTTTCTTTCTTCCTTGCTCTCTTTTTCTCAGTCTTTCTTGCTTCCTTTCTTTCTTACCTTCTTTATTTCTTTCTTTCTTTCCCTCTTTCTTTCTTCCTTGCTCTCTTTTTCTCAGTCTTTCTTGCTTCCTTTCTTTCTTACCTTCTTTATTTCTTTCCCTCTTTCTTTCTTCCTTGCTCTCTTTTTCTCAGTCTTTCTTGCTTCCTTTCTTTCTTACCTTCTTTATTTCTTTCTTTCTTTCCCTCTTTCTTTCTTTCTTCCTGTCTTTCTTACCTCCTTTATTTCTTTCTTTCCCTCTTTCTTTCTTTCTTCCTATCTTTCTTACCTCCTTTAATTCTTTCTTCCATTCTTGCTTGCTTCCCTTGTTTCTTTTTCTCTTGCTTCGTTTGTTCCTTTCTTTCTTTCTTGCTTGCTTGCCTTGTGTCTTTCTTTCTTGCTTCCTTTGTTCCTTTCTTTCTCGCTTGCTTCCCTTGTTTCTTTCTTTCTTGCATCCTTTGTTTCTTTTTTTCCGTTTCTCTTGCTTCCTTACTTTCTTTCTTTCTTCCTTTCTTTTTTTTCTTAGTTATTTCATTTTTTCTTTCTTTGTCCCCTTCCATTCTTATTCACCAACCTTTTCCATTCTCTTCTATTTCTTGTCATTATTTTCATCCGTTTCAGCGTTTTTCCTCTTGTCTTACATTGCTGTATCCATTTTTTGTTTGGTGATGTTAGACCATCCATCTTATTGATCTGACCTGGCACCATGTGACTTTTTTCTTCTTAAAATTAAAAAGTCCTTTAGAACTAAAGAAAAATGCGAGTTTTTCAAAGACATACCTTAAACTGTGGATGTTTTTTTAAAAATTTCTTTGGTTTTTGACAATCACTAATGTTATTTTTTTTGCTTCTTTGGTTTAATTAGCTCAGCAACAAGCTGGTGAAGAAAGAAATGGACGCGTACGCATCCGCAGCATCAATAGCGGAAGAAGTACTCGGCGCCATTCGTACCGTGATAGCGTTCGATGGCCAACAGAAGGAAATAGACAGGTACAAGGCGTGCCTCGTCGAAGCCAGGAACAACAACATCAGAAGAGCCCTCTTTACGGCCTTCAGCAACGGCTCGATGTGGTTGTTCGTGTACGGATCGTACGCCTTGTCGTTCTTCTACGGTGTGAAATTGATCGTAGACGAACGCCACCTGCCGCCAGAAGAACAGGTCTATACACCAGGAAATATGATAACAGTAAGTATATGCGCAACAGAAGGTTTTAACAATAATAATAATAACAATCAATCAATGATTTAAATATGTTTTAGGTATTTTTCGGCATCCTCGTGGCGACATGGAACTTCGGACAGTGTCAGCCTTTCTTCCAAATATTCGCAGTGGCCAAGGGAGCGGCCACTAAAATTTATACGGTGATAGACGAGCCGCCAATTATCAACGTTTCCAAGAATAACGGGAAGAAGTTTACCAGTCTGCAAGGGAATATCGAGTTCGAAAATGTGCACTTTCATTACCCATCAAGGCCGGATGTCAAGGTATTTTTTTTGATATTAAATTATGATGTGAAGAATGTTGTTCAACGCTAATTTCATTCAGAACTAGTATCTTGAGTAAATCTAAAAGTGGCGGAATCTATTGCCTGAATTGTCTGTAGGTGTTCTGATGGGGGGACAATATTTAATGAGTAAATCTAGTTAATTTTGAAGTTTGACAAAGAGATCCAGAAATCATTTGTTGGACTTAGCCCCCCAGATCTGATCAATAAAAATTTCTTTTGTGCATTACTCACGTTCATAATTGATATAATTATTATTGAAGCGAGAAGTCAAATTAATTACTTTCATTGTTTATTCAACATTTTAGATTTTGCAAGGTTTGAATTTGAAAATTATGTCTGGAGAAACGGTGGCGCTCGTGGGCAGTTCCGGTTGCGGAAAGTCGACGTGCATTCAGATGATTCAAAGATTTTACGATCCTCTTCAAGGAAGGGTAAGTAGCAACAAGAAATACGGTTTGGATCAACCTACTAATTCTCATAGATAAAAAAATGTACTTCATGTAAAAAAGTATTTATTATAAATCAAGACATCGTGGCTGAAAGACCTCTAGTCAATTGCCTGTTGAGGTCATTTATAAAAGAGTGTCAATAAATGTATTGTCTCTCTCTCTCAAGACATCTTACAAATCTAAAAATGTTTGTGCACAAACTTTAAAGTCTTTTAAACTTTGTGGAATATTTAAAAACAGCACCTCCCGCACGCACAGTTTGTATTATTTTTGCATGGCACGCATCGTCTTCTTACTTTATTATTTTCTATTACAATACGATCAATACACCCATATCTAACTTCAACTAATTTTTGGATGTCCTCCAAAGTTCTATCGAATTGGAAAAAGTGGTAGTTCACTAAGTCATCAATTTCTGGAGCAGTACTAATATTTATTAATAATAATAATAAAGTTTATTTACGGTAACCACCCTTGTATACATAAAATACAAAATATATAATAACAAAATAAAGTATGTGAAACATTTCAACTTAGTGAGTACATCCATTACAAAGAAACAACAAATAAATGGTAGAGATCAAAATTGACATAAAAGTTATATAATGCTTAAGTTATATAATATTAAAATCGTTAAAGTAAAGAATACCAAAAATAAATACAAATTTCATCATCTAAATTTCAAGTTTCTTTTAAAATGATTAAATGAATTGTCAAATAAATCAAACCAGTCATGGCAATTAAATTCATTTTGTTTTATTTAATTTGGAAGTTCAAATACCTTTACCATAAATATCTATCCAATGTACTAATATTGTTATTTATTTAATTTGAAAGTACAACTACATCTCCACCATAAACATTTTACTAATTAAAATGAATTTCAAATTAATAATCAAAATTAATACTAAAATTATTTTAGGTTTCCGTGGACGGCACCGATTTAAAAGAGTTCGATTTGCGTTGGGTGCGGAATCAAATTGGCGTGGTCGGGCAGGAACCGGTACTCTTTGGTACTTCAATTGAAGAGAATATTAGGTACGGTAATCAGTACGCGACGCAGCAGGACGTCGAAGAAGCCGCGAAGAAGGCGAACGCGCACGACTTCATCATGAAGTTGCCTCAAGGTTACGATACCATGGTGGGCGAGCGCGGAGCTCAACTGTCCGGAGGGCAGAAGCAGCGGATAGCCATCGCGAGGGCTTTGGTCAGAAAACCGGCGATTTTGTTATTGGACGAGGCCACGTCGGCTTTGGACACAAGCAGCGAGGCGCAAGTGCAAGCGGCGTTGGATTCGGTAAGTTATTGATGATGGTTACACGGTAATCTATAATTAAACTGCATTGGGGAATGGAACAGTAGAGTCTAGTTGAAGGTAGTTAAATTCGGAAACAGAAATCTTTATTTTATTACACGTTCCACCGCGGAAGTTTTTCCACGGCGTATATAAATCTCCCGAACTGCATTTAGACGACAAGGGTGATCAACAGATGGCGCTGTATTTGTGGCCTACATCCATGTTACTAGATAAATAGAATTAACTACTTGTGTTCAATATAGTTTAGATTAGAGTAAGCGTAGTTAAATTCAGAAAAAAAAATCTTTATTTTATCTGCACACTCCGCCGCGGAAGTTTTTTCACGGCGTATATAAATCTCCCGAACTGCATCTAGACGACAACGGCGATCAACAGATGGCGCTGTATTTGTGGTCTACATCCATGTTACTAGAAAAATAGAATTCACTACTTGTGTTCAATATACACTCAGCGTCAAAAAAAAGCGCCACTCGAAAAATCGCGAAAAAACTCGATTTTTCAAACCGTCGTAACTTGGTTCAATTTGGTCGAAAATCAATGAATCTTTCAGTTTGGAAAATATTCAAGTTTTATCTTAAAGAATGTGTAGTTAATTTTGACGCCAAGTCCAACCCACCCCCCGTAACAACGCGAAGGAAAAAAAATGTTTTTTATGTAAAAAATTGTCCAACTTTGACAAGCTGTACCGTCGTGCGCATAAAAAGTCGGCGGGAAATTTCACCACAATAGCAGAAAAATGTAATCAATTTCCTTCAAATGCCTTAAAAATTCGAGTCGTTTCGATGGTTTGGAGCAAAGTTATGAATTTTTGGAAAAAAATGACATTTTTCACTTTTTTGGCCATAACTTGAGTAATTTTGCACCAAAATCAATGAACTTTTGCAGTCTGAACAGTTTCAAATTTTCTCTTCAACGTTATGTGAATTGTTTTGTTGCTAAAACGATTCCACCCCCTGCCACCTCCTAAAGGACGCCGAGTGTAGTTTAGATCAGAGTAAGCGTAGTTAAATTCAGAAAGAGAATTATCTTTATTTTATCTACATATTCCACCGCGAAGATTTTTTCACGGCGTATATAAATCTCCCGAACTGCATTTAGACGTCATCAGGGGACGACATCAATGATAATCAACAGATGGCGCTGAATTTGTGTTCTACATCCATGTTAGTCGATAAACAGATATATTTGCATCTACTTGATGAAACCACCATGTGGTGAAACATTGTTGTGGAACAATAAAAAAAACATCTTGAAATCTTATACTGCGGCAGCATTTTATTAAATCAATAAATAGAATTCACTGCTTAATTTTCAATAAATTAACAAATTGAAATTGAAAATATGACAGATATACGAATGCGCCATCTGGTGGTGAACTTATTTTCAAGGCTGGCTTTTTCTGGTGTTTGTCAGTCTCGCTGCACACATTTGCGTCCCAATAGAACTGGTAAAATCAAACTTTCGCATGATGTAGGATACAAGATAATGATCTTAAGTGTGCCTTAAGTCATGCTGTATATTATAGTCTATTCATTCTACAGATGGAGTTATAAAAATGCCCACAATGTTATGTTATGCACAAAAGTCTGATTTACACTATGTAAATTTATTATTATTTTCCTGACACGCCTTAAACATGTAAATAATCGATTCCTTGGCGGACTCTAAAAAATTCATCGCATGACGTCGTTTTGGTGGAGATATTAATTTTTTTGCCCCACATTCAAAAATCAAAATTATTTTGAAAGAGAGATGTCTTGTGAAGTGTTGAATATTTGTAGATTTTTTTTCTTGCGTTTCATATTCATTTTTCATTTTTTTTGCACTTGAGTGTTCGTCATTGAAAAAAATACATATTTAAAAATTCATAACTTGCTGCACATTAAAAATCCAAGTTTATTGTTAAAGTTCGATGTCTTTTGAAGTAATTTGAATGTTTGTAGAATTTTTTTAGGCGTTTCATATTGATTTTTAACTTTAAGCACTCGAGTGTTCGTCATTGAAAAAAATATACATTTTCAAAAATTCATAACTCGACTAAAAATTGGTGGAATTTCAAAAACTAAAATTATTTTGAAAGATCGACGTCTTGTGAAGTGATTTGAATTTTTGTAGAATTTTTTTCCTGCGTTTCATAATAATTTTTAATTTTTTGCACTCCAGTGTTCGTCATTGAAAAAAATATACATTTAAAAAAATTCATAACTCTACTGAAAACTACTGCACATTCAAAAATAAAAATTATTTTGAAATATCAACATCATGTAAAGTGATTTAATTTTTTGAGGGATTTTATCGCCGCGTTTCATATTGATTTTTAATTTTTTGTACTCCAGTGTTCGTCATTGAAAAAAATATACATTTTCAAAAATTCATAACCCAACTGAAAATTGCTGCACATTCAAAATCCAAATTTATTTTAAAATATCGATGTCTTGTGAAGTGATTTGAATTTTTGTAGACTTTTTTTCTCGTATTTTATATTAATTTTTAATTTTTTGCACTCCAGTGTTCGTATATACATTTTCAAAAATTCATAACTCGACTGAAAATTGCTGCACATTTAAAAACCAAAATTATTTTGAAAAATCGACGTCTTGTAAAGTGATTTGAATTTTTGTAGAATTTTTTTCTTGCGTTTCATAATGATTTTTAATTTTTTACACTCCATTGAAAAAAATATACATTTTCAAAAATTCATAACTCAACTGAAAATTGCAGCACGCTCAAAAAGCGAAATTATTTTGAAAGATTGACGTCTTGTTAAGTGATTTAAATTTTTGTAAGATACTATCCCTGCGTTTCATATTAGTTTTGATTTTTTTGCACTCGAGTGTGCCTCATTGAAAAAGGTACATTTTCAAAAAATTATAACTCGACTGAAAATTGCTGCACATTCAAAAACCAACATTATTTTGAAAGATTGACGTCTTGTTAAGTGATTTGAATTTTTGTAGAATTTGTTCCCGCGTTTCATATTAATTTTGATTTTTTTGCGCTCGAGAGTTCGTCATTGATAAAAATACATTTTCAAAAATTCATAACTCAACTGAAAATTGATGCATATTCAAAAACCAAAATTATTTTAAAAGATAGATGTCTTGTGAAGTGAAATGAATTTTTGTAGAATTTTTTTCCCGCGTTGCATATTGATTTTTAATTTTTTACGCTCGAGAGTTCGTCATTGAAAAAAAAACATTTTCAAAAATTCATAACTCAACTGAAAATTGATACACATTCAAAAACCAAAATTATTTTAAAAGATAGATGTCTTGTGAAGTGAAATGAATTTTTGTAGACTTTTTTTCCCGCGTTTCATATTGATTTTTAATTTTTTCGTTCAAAAGTTCGTCATTAAAAAAAATTCATTTTCAAAAATTCATAACTCGACTGAAAATTGCTGCACTTTTAAAAAGCGAAATTATTTTAAAAGATAGATGTCTTGTGAAGTGATCTGCATTTTTTTAGAATTTTTTTCCCGCGTTGCATATTGATTTTTAATTTTTTACGCTCGAGAGTTCGTCATTGAAAAAATTTTTTTTTCAAAAATTCATAACTCGATTGAAAATTGATGCACATTCAAAAACCAAAATTATTTTAAAAGATTGACGTCTTTTGAAGTGATCACAATTTTCTTAGGATTTTATCCCTGCGTTTAATATTGATTTTTAATTTTTTGCACTCTAGTGTGAGTCATTGAAAAAAAAACATTTTCAAAAATTCATAACTGAACTGAAAATTGATGCACATTCAAAAACCAAAATTATTTTGAAAGATCTACACCTTGTGAAATAATTTAAATTTTTGTAGGATTTTATCCTTGCGTTTTATATTAATTTTTAATATTTTACACTCAAGTGTTCGTCATTAAAAAAAATATACATTTTCAAAAATTCATAACTCGACTGAAAATTGCGGCACATTCAAAAACCAAAATTATTTTAAAAGATTCACGTCTTTTGAAGTGATTACAATTTTGTTAGGATTTTATCCCTGCGTTTAATATTAATTTTTAATTTTTTGCACTCCAGTATGAGTCATTGAAAAAATACATTTTCAAAAATTAATAACTCAACTGAAAATTGCTGCACATTAAAAAACCAAAATTATTTTGAAAGACCTACATCTTGTGAAGTGATTTAAATTTTTGTAGGATATTATCCCTGCGTTTCATTTTAATTAATAAATTTTTGAGCTTGAGTTCGTCATTGAAAAAAAAAATTGCATATTCAAAAACCAAAATTATTTTGAAGTGAATTTCAATCAAACAATCAGAAAGGTACTAGATCACGAACAGCTGCCACGCTAAAATGAGCTAACCATCGCGTCAACCATTTGCATTTGTACTGCGTGATTTGGGCATGCGGATTTCCCGCAATTTTTAGAATCGGCCAGTAAGAATGATGCGTTGGCGATTGTGGGCGTTTTTACAACTCTATCTGTAAAATGAATAGACTATAGACATACTTGTTTCGTAATGTGTTACATAAATGCCTCTTATTTTTAAATTTATTTTTACTGCATGTAACTGTAAACAAACAAAATTCTCTACGTGTAATTATTTTTAGGTGTGCATATTGTTTTTTTTTAATTTATTTTTACTGCACTTAACTTTAAACATCAGTCTGAACGTGTAATTATTTTTCAGGCGAGTGTTGGTTGCACAACAGTAATAGTGGCCCACAGGCTTTCGACGATCAGAAATGCAAATAGGATAGTTGTTATAACGAGTGGGAAAGTGGTGGAAGAAGGAAGCCATTCGGTGCTGATGGAGAAAAAGGGATCGTACTACAATTTGGTCACATCGCAGATTTCTACGGATGTCTCAGCTAAGGAAGGCCGTAAGAAAACTTTTGATTTTTTTTCCATTCAGCCACTAACGGTTATGTATTCGGTGGTGATAATGGTGTTAAGAATCTTAAAGTTTATCGGATCTAATCAAACATCGAATTAATACTTCAAGAATTCAGATCTCGTTCCTAGTAGGTGCTTCATTGAATTTTGATTTGTACGTATTTTATCATCCTTTTAGTGGCAACATCTAGAATTATAATAAAACACTTTTACTTTGTTGCTATAACACAAATTTTATTTTATTGTTGACTATAGTTTCGGCAACTCAACTTGCCATTAGCAAAACATAATACTTAAATAAAGTAACTTTATGTTTTGCTAATGGCAAGTTGAGTTGCCGAAACTATGGTCAACAATAAAATAAAATTTGTGTTATACCAACAACGTAAAAGTGTTTTATTATATTTACAACATGTATAACGAAGTAGAAGCCTCCACCATAAACAATATTTAGAATTATTTTTTTTACTGAAACTTTCCGCATTATTTTAACATCCTTTTAAATAAAATTTAGAAGTACATTTCACCTTCACTGAAATATTCCGTAGCCTTCAATATCAAATGTATTTATTCCAAATATTGAGAACAAAGTTTTGATTTCTTGGTTGTAAAACTCAGACCACGTCTTATGCTCTAATAAATACAAAAAATCCTTGATATGTAATGCATAATTGTTTGTAGTCTTTATAATATTTTTAGATTTTTTATTTTAATTTTATAGGTGATATTACTCTCAATGGAGATCTTAACGAAAAGGATGAAAACAATCCTAAACATTCCATTGTGTCGACAGATGTACAGGTTTGTATATTTGTGGTTTGCTATGAGTTAGTTGGTTCATTTTTCTTTTTATCGCAGGCTGAAATGCTGGAGGAGAAGAACGATGTCAATGCACTGAAGACGATTGGAGCAATTTTGGTTTTGAACAAACCGGAATGGTTTCATATTTTTATTGCGTGTCTAGGTGCGGCGGTTTCCGGAGCTTCTCTTCCTTTGTATTCCATAGTTTTTGGTGATATTGTTGGGGTAAGTGATTTAAGTTATACAATAAAGGGTATCAAAAATTAATAGAATATTTTTTTCACTTTGAGAAATCTTAAATTCGTCGTCGATTTCGTAAGAAGTCTTCTAAATAAAAGAATACCAAAATACGAACGTCATCTAATAATAGATAAAGATAATTTTTTTAAACCGAGAGAACAGCCTAAGATCATGTAATTTGGAAGAATATTTTAAAATTAATTTTCTACAATTTATATATCCTAATGTAAACTCATCTGTTTATTTGGTAAGGTTTTGGCGAATGAAGATGATGATTACGTAAGGACGGAAGGCAATAAATTCAGTATGTATTTCGCAATCATCGGTGCAGTCACAGGCGTGGCAGCTTTTCTCCAAGTAAGTACTATTTTATAATAAGAAAAAAATATCCTTCCAGTATATAGTGGAGTAAAAATATCTTCGTAGATAGTAGGGATGGGAGATATTTCACGTATCTGTGATTTTTCACTCATATTGAAAAATCACAAGTCGTTACTGTTAGTAATAAGTGAATTTCACTGCTACTTAAAATCACTGTTACTTAAAATAACTGTTACTTAAAAACACTGCTACTTAATATCACTGCTACTTAAAATCACTGCTACTTAAAATCAGTGCTACTTAATATCACTGCTACTTAGAATCACTGTTACCTAAAATCGCTGCTACTTTAAATCACTGCTACTTAAAATCGCTGTTACTTAAAATCGCTGCTACTTAAAATCACTGACAAACTGTGATTGCTACTTAAACTGTGACTGTTACTTAAAATATAATTGTAGTACAAGGTGGCATTTCTAAATGTTATTTAATATTCACTACTTTATTCTCCCATTTTTGTAGGGTATTGTATTTAAATTTTGAATTAATATTTAATAAGAAAGACAAATATTTATAAAACGCCATAGTATACCATATAAAATGAAATAAATTACAACGTATGTACTTACATTACATTGTAATGTAACAATCATTAATTAATTAATTGAGATTTTATAAAAACGAAAAAAATTAGCTTCCTCGGCATGGAATTGAACCACAAACTCGCTGTGATCGAAAGTGATGAGTCACAATAAAAAAAAAATTAAAAAAAAAAAATCCATATCTTGATTAAAAACTGTGGCATTTATAAAAACCAAATTGATTTTGAATAAGCGATACTTCGATATATTTTTTATGGAATTTTGTCTGCGCGTTTTATATTTTTTCTCCGATGTTTTCATTAAAGTGCTCAAAAAGATAAAATTAAAATTTTCAAAAATCCATATCGCCATTAAAAATTATTGAATTTACAAAAACCAAATTGATTTTAAATAAACTATACATTGGCCATTGAGGATGTTTTTTTATGGAATTTTGTCTGCGCGTTTTATATTTTTTCTGCGATGTTTTTATTCAAGTGCTCATAAAAACAAACTTAAAATTTTCAAAATTTCATATCTTCATTAAAAATTGTTGAATTTACAAAAACCAAATTAATTTTGAATAAGCGTTTCTTCGACCATTGATGATATTGTCTTAAGGATTTTTCTAAGCGGTTCATATTTTTTTCTGCGATGTTTTCATTCAAGTGCTCAAAAAATTAAAACGAAAATCTTCAAAAATCCATATCTCCAATAAAAATTGTTGAATTTACAGAAACAAAATAATTTTTGAATTAGCTATACTTCAGCCATTGAAGATGATTTTTTATAGAATTTTGTCAGCGCGTTTTATATTTTTTCTGCGATGTTTTTATTCAAGTGCCCAAAAAAATAAAATTAAAATTTTCAAAAATTCATATCTCGATTAAAAATTGTTGAATTTACAAAAACCAAATTAATTTTGAATAAGCGTTTCTTTGACCATTGATGATATTGTTTTAAGGATTTTTTCTAAGCGGTTCATATTTTTTTCTGCGATGTTTTCATTCAAGTGCTCAAAAAATTAAAACGAAAATCTTCAAAAATCCATATCTCTATTGAAAATTGTTGAATTTACAAAAACCAAATTGATTTTGAATTAGCTATACTTCGGCCATTGAGGATGATTTTTTATGGAATTTTGTCTGCGCTTTTTATATTTTTTCTGCGATGTTTTCATTCAAGTGCTCAAAAAAATAAAATAAAAATTTTCAAAATTCCATATCTCCCTTAAAAGTTGTTGTATTTACAAAAACCAAATTAATTTTGAACACGCGTTTCTTCGACCATTGATGATATTGTTTTAAGTATTTTTTCTAAGCGTTTTTAATTTTTTTCTGCGATGTTTTCAATCAAGTGCTCAAAAAATTAAAACGAAAATCTTCAAAAATCCATATCTCCATTGAAAAGTGTTGAATTTACAAAAACCAAATTAATTTTGAATAAGAGATTCTTCGACCATTGAGGATATTATTTTGAGCAATTTTTTCTACGCGTTTTATATTTTTTTCTGCGATGTTTTAATTCAAGTGCTCAACAATATAAAATTACAATTTTCAAAAATTCATATCTCCATTAAAAATTGTTGAATTTACAAAAACCAAATTAATTTTGAATAGGCGATTCTTCGACCATTGACGATATTATTTTAAGGATTTTTTTCTACACGTTTTATATTTTTTCTGCGATGTTTTCATTCAAGTGCTTAAAATGTTAAAACAAAAATCTTCAAAAATCCATATCTCCATTGAAAATTGTTGAATTTACAAAAACCAAATTAATTTTGAATAAGCGATTCTCCGACCATTGAGGATGTTGTTTTAAGGAATTTTTTTACGCGTTTTATATTTTTTTCTCTGATGTTTTCATTCAAGTGCTCTAAAATGAAAACAAAAATCTTCAAAAATCCATATCTCCATTAAAAATGGTTGAATTTTTTAAAAACCAAATTAATTTTGAATAAACGATTCTTTGACCATTGAGGATATTGTTTTAAGGATGTTTTTCTATACGTTTTATATTTTTTCTGCGATGTTTTCATTCAAGTGTTAAAAAAATTAAAACGAAAATCTTCAAAAATCCATATCTCTATTGAAAATTGTTGACTTTACAAAAACCAAATTGATTTTGAATAAGCTATACTTTGGCCATTGGGGGTGATTTTTTATGGAATTTTGTCTGCGCGTTTTATATTTTTTCTGCGATGTTTTCATTCAAATGCTCAAAAAATTAAAACGAAAATCTTCAAAAATCCATATCTCTATTGAAAATTGTTGTATTTACAAAAACCAAATTGATTTTGAATAAGCTATACTTTGGCCATTGGAGGTGATTTTTTATGGAATTTAGTCTGCGCGTTTTATATTTTGCCCATCTCTACAACCTATACAATTATATTCTATTTTAGGTTAAAAGAAGTTGTAACTGTTTTTTTTTTGTATAACCATTATAAATTTTCAGTGGTACTTGTTCGGTATATCCGGTGAAAAACTGACGATGAGAGTAAGATCAAAGATGTTCGAAACAATGTTGAAGCAAGAGATGGGTTGGTACGACAGGAAGGATAATGGTACGGGTGCTCTTTGTGCAAGGCTATCTGCGGATGCTTCCGGTGTTCAAGGGGTAAGAAATGCGTGAAATGAAATTAATAATTTTATTATTAATTATGACAAAATACTTTCTCTAAAGTTTTCCTTAAAGAACTCTCGTTTTTCTATAATTGAGTATAATTATATAAAACGCATTTCACTGTTTCGTTCCGTTGCGATTATTTTAGGCTTCCGGACAATCAATTGGAACACTGGTTAATTCCCTATCAAGTCTGGGATTAGCCGTTGGATTTTCGTTTTACTTCGAGTGGCGTCTTACTCTCGTGAATATGTGCTTCGTGCCCGTAATCTTTCTGGCGATCTATTTCGAACAAATGGTCACCAACAATGACACCTACGGAAGCAAAAACGCCATTGAGAACTCGGCAAAGGTAAGATCAAATATAAATAACCTCATATAAAGGTTATTATTATTATTATTATAAAAAAAAGTTTCAAAAGCTTCGATTATCAACTACAAACCGAGTTCGGACTAATTGCACGATACCATCGGAATCACTATGAGTGATATGTTTTATATGTGATATTTCCTCTTATATTGGGATTGGCTTGTTGGGAAATAAATGTTTTGCCGGTAGTCGGTGCTAGAGACGAGATGGCGGTGAAACCTTTAATCGTCCAAGGCTTTAAAAATCATGTAAACATCAAAATACATATTTTTAGAACGCCTAATCGACGTAAGTTTCAAAAATTATGATTATATCAAAATACATGTTTTTAGATCGCTGTTGAAGCTATAAGCAACATACGTACAGTAGCTTCATTGGGATGCGAAAAGATATTCCACACCAAATATTTGGAACAACTCGGGCCACATTACGCAAAAGCCAAAAGTAACACGTACTTAAGAGGTGTCGTCCTGGGAATGGCTAGAAGCTTGATGTTCTTCTCTTACGCGGTCGCCATCTACTACGGAGGAGTACTTATTAGAGATGAGAAGTTGGATTACTCCATCGTTTTCAAGTAAGAAATTTATTTATCTATCGAATCACACTGCCGTGAAATCGAAATGGAAAAAATTAAACAAAAAGTGGAATGTCTTCATAGTTCGCAAGGGAACTTCAAAGAAGGCCATGAACAAAAAACCGCGCATGTATTTCCTTAGTTCTTAGATACTGGCAAAGTCAAACTTGAAGTTAGAAGTTTTTTTAAGATCTAAGAAGAAATTTATGTATCGAATTGCACTACCGTGAAATTTAAAAAAGAAATAGTAATGAACAAAAAGCCGAATGTCTTTTCTTAGTTCTTAAATACCGGAAAAGCCAAACTTGAAATTTGAAGGTTCTTTACAAACTAAGAAAAGGCACGCGGTTTTTTTTTTGTTCATGACCTGCTTTGAGTAATTTCTTTATCAAGAATTAACATAAAGAAATAATAATAGTTTTACCTATCCAACGTGTAGTGAGACATGCAACATTTGATTAATTTCACCAATCGAAGAGGAAATCGCTTCCAGTTGGTTTTATACTTTATGACTTTTCAGAGTAACCGAAGCTTTAATTTCTGGAGCATGGGCTGTCGGCAATGCCCTGGCGTTCACTCCGAATTTCCAAAAAGGCGTAGAGAGCGCCGCCAAGCTCACCAAACTCTTCAGGAGAACTCCGGCGATTAAGGATAGTAAAAATGCAAAATCACTTTCATGGGTAAGTAAGCTTTTTGCAATTTTCAAAAGTTCTTCACTTTAAAATATTTTTAGCAAAGCTTCGAATAAGAGATTGTTTTCCAAATGTAGTTTCCTACAGTAGTATTGGTGTAAGAAATTGATAAACATTGCCTTCTTCTTTTTTCTTAGTTTTACAACTTTAAACTATAATTCCGATTTACCACACCAAAGCAGAGATTTTTAATTTTAGTATTCATTCATTAAATACACAAGGATTCGTATTTTAAGTCACTTCCTTCAGAATTGTATTTTTCCTTAAGCAGTCCAATTTTTAAAATCGCTAGCATTTGGTGTAATGTCATCTGAGAGTAAGGTTAGGTTAATTTTACTATTTATACCGGTAAAACAGCGTCCTATATACTTCCTCTACACCAGTGGTTCCCAAACTTCTTTGCCCTACCGCCCCCTTTCCAGAAAAAATATCACTTAGCGCCCCCTGGAAATTATATATTTTTTTAAATTTTGATAGCAATTAATAGGAAATATATATGTATTAATGTTACGACCTTTTTCGCAAAATATAGTAAAGAATTGTGTAAAATACTATTTATTGAATCATTTGCAGTTATTTTCATCAGTTCTTCTTGTAACTGCGGAAATTCTTCTATGTTTACACGCCATCAGCGCCCCCCCTCCCCTGATTTGCTGCAGCACTCACCAGGGGGCGGTGGCGCCCACTTTGGGAATCACTGCTCTACACCATCAATGAAAGACAGATAATTGCTTATAATTTTTCTTCTTTCATATCAATTTTTAGAGTTTTAGAGTACAGAAAGCTCCACTCACACATGAAACAAATCTTTGGATGTCTTGTAATACGCTTTGTTTCTTAATTTTTAGTTTAATATGACCTGTGCAAAATAAATATTAATTGCACCAAGTTTTCGAAACTTCGATTCATTTTGGCAGTGTCTACAAATTTTTGTTAGCGACAATTTAGTCAATTTCTTTCCTATTCGTTCCAGCTTGACTCTGGAACTGAGATGCATCCTGAGATGCAAACAAAGAATAAACTTGGCAGAGCAATGCGAATCAAATAAAGAACGCGTATTTAGAGCAAACCCAACAAAGCTAAAGATTTATCGATTTCAAATTGGTGACTTCTAAAATGATACATTTGTCACAATTCCTGCTGACTTCTAAAATGATTTTAGGCACAATTCCTGCGAGCAAGATTTGACCATGTTTACCAAATTTTAACCAATTATATTAGGGATATTTAAAAAAATCATTTCGTAATTATAGTCCAAAACTAAAAAGTTGATTTTTGGAATATCAAAGATTTTGTAAAATAATTTATTGACAAAAATGTACCTCTAACAAATGTACCTCTATTGTTATGTTTTCCAAGCCCCCCCCCCATGATAGCACTCATCGACTATCCTGATCCTTGATGTCTCCCTGTTTAACTTTTTCAATTAGTTTTAAGAAATAGGTCTATACCCGGTCATGGCAAAAGTTTAAGTAAAAAAAAATGTTTGTTTTCTAACTATTCCATATCTTTTTTAGGTTGATAGTACAATAGACTACAAAAAGATCAAATTCTCCTATCCCACACGACCCGGAATCACCGTCCTGAGAGGCCTCGATCTCACGGTCCATCACGGGAAGACCGTGGCTCTCGTCGGGCCTAGTGGCTGTGGAAAATCCACGATCATCCAATTGTTGGAAAGGTTTTACGATCCTTTAGAAGGAGAAGTGTCGATCGACAACAAGAATCTGAGGTCCATCAAATTGTCCTCACTGAGGAGTCATCTGGGCATCGTTTCGCAAGAACCTAATCTCTTTGATCGGACGATTTCGCAAAATATTGCCTACGGTGATAATACCAGGGAGGTTAATCAGGATGAGGTTATACAAGCTGCCAAGAATGCGAATATACATACGTTTATATCCACGTTACCTTTGGTAAGTTAATTTATATACAATTTTCGTTGGTTTCTTGGAGCAATTCGTTATTGGTATAAAACATTTTTGGGCATCCGAGTCTATTTTTCTTTCTGCAAGTTCTAACAAAAGTTGAGGCAAGAACGTTAAATGTACACCAATGGACAATTTGACTTGCTTGGAGGCATGCATTTTGGTGCTAAAACTACTGAGTCTCTCTTCAATGTTTGAATCTGTGTAAACTTAACTATAATCTTAACCATAACCTTATCCATAATCTTAACCATATTCTTAACCACAATCTTAACCATAATCTTAACCATCTTAACCATAATCTTAACCAAAACCTTAACCATAATCTTAACCATAACAACCATAACCTTAACCATAATATTAACCATAATCTTAACCAATTGATATCTTATCAGTACAGCTATGGCTCTGACTTAAATACTCTATTTTATTTTTAGTAGATTTTGATGAAATGTACATTTTAAAAATAACCATAATCTTAACCATAATCTTAGCCAATCGATCTCTTATCAGTACAGCTATAGCTCTGACTTAAATACTCCATTTTATTTTTAGTAAAAATTGATGAAATGTGAATTTTAAAAATAACCATAATCTTAACCATAATCTTAACCATAATTTTAACCACAATCTTAACCACAATCTTAACCATAATCTTAACCACAATCTTAACCACAATCTTAAACATAATCTTAACCATAATCATAGCCAATCGATCTCTTATCAGTACAGCTATAGCTCTGACTTAAATACTCTATTTTATTTTTAATAACAAACGATGAAATGTACATTTCTAAAATAACCATAATCTTAACCAACTGATCCACTACCAATACAGATTTAGTTCTGACTTAAATACTCAATTCTAGTAAGATAGACTTGGTCGAAAAAAAAAACGATGAAAAGTACATTTCAAAAATGTCGGTGCAGTTTATTAACACTTTATTTAATTTTAAAATTGTTGTGTAAATTTTTCTTAAAAATAGGGTTATGAGACGAGACTCGGAGAAAAGGGCACACAGTTATCAGGAGGGCAGAAGCAAAGGGTGGCCATCGCCAGAGCCCTAATTAGGAATCCGCAGGTCTTGCTGTTGGATGAAGCCACATCGGCCTTGGACACCGAAAGTGAAAAGGTAAGAAATAATATCAATAGTCTAAGATTGTTAATATTGGAGGTAGGTACCTTTTTTAACATGCCCCAGCTGGAAACAAAATGGCGACACTCGAAACTTAAATTGGAGAAAGCGAAGTTTACATCTCGCGATTAGAAAAATTCTAAATATTGGAATTGTCTTCAGAAATTCAAGATCTACTTAGAAATCATGTATTTTTAACATACTTCAAAAAACTCAACATTCGTCAGCTAGAAACAAAATGACGACACTTAAAAATTAAATTTGGAGAAAACGAAATTTACATCTCGCGATTAGAAAAATTCTAAACATTCTAATTGTTTCCAGAAATTCAAAATCTTCTTAAAAATCGTGTATTTTTAAAATACTTCAAAAAACTTAACATGCCCCAGCTAGAAACAAAATGGCGGCACTGGAAACTTGAATTGGAGGAAGGAAAATTTACATTTCGTAATTAAAAAAACTCTAAACAAAATATGACTTCTGGAATTGTCTTCAAAAACTCCAAATCTATTTAAAAATCATGTATTTTCAACATACTTCAACAAAATTGGCTTACTTCAGCTATAAATAAAATGGCGACAGTCGAAACTTGAGTTGAGGGAAAATAAATTAACATCTCGCGATTAGAAAAATTCTAAACGTTGCAATTGTCTTCAGAAATTTGAAATCTACTTAAGAATCATGTATTTTTAACATACTCCAAAAAAATTAACATGTCCTATCTAGAAACAAAATGGGGGCATTGAAAACGTAAATTGGAGAAAGCGAAATTTACATCTCGCGATTAGAAAAATTCTAAATATTGGAATTGTCTTCAGAAATTCAAGATCTACTTAGAAATCATGTATTTTTAACATACTTAAAAAAAAATCGACATACCCCAGCTATAAACAAAATGGCGACACTCGAAACTTAAATTTGGAGAAAACGAAATTTACGTCTCTCGATTAGAAAAATTCTAAACACTGGAATTGTTTTCAGATATTCAAAATCTTCTTAAAAATGATGTATTTTTAAAATACTTCAAAAAACTTAACATTCCCCAGCTAGAAACAAAATGTAGGCACTGAAAACTTGAATTGGAGGAACTGAAATTTACATCTCGTAATTAAAAAAATTCTAAACAAAATATGACTTCTGGAATTGTCTTCAGAAACTCAAAATCTACTTAAAAATCATGTATTTTCAACATACTTCAAGAAAATTGACTTGCCCCAACCATAAATAAAATGGCGACAATCGAAACTTGAGTTGAGGGAAAATAAATTTACATCTCGCGATTCGAAAAATTCTGAACGTTGCAATTGTCTTTAGAAATTCGAAATCTACTTAAAAATCATGTATTTTAACATACTTCAAAAAAATTGACATGCCATAGCTGGAAACAAAATGGCGACTCATGAAACTTAAATTGGAGAAAGCGATATTTACATCTCGCGATTAGAAAAATTCTAAATATTGAAATTGTCTTCAGAAATTCAAGATCTACTTAGAAATCATGTATTTTTAACATACTTAAAAAAAAATCGACATACCCCAGCTATAAACAAAATGGCGACACTCGAAACTTAAATTTGGAGAAAACGAAATTTACGTCTCTCGATTAGAAAAATTCTAAACACTGGAATTGTTTTCAGATATTCAAAATCTTCTTAAAAATGATGTATTTTTAAAATACTTCAAAAAACTTAACATTCCCCAGCTAGAAACAAAATGTAGGCACTGAAAACTTGAATTGGAGGAACTGAAATTTACATCTCGTAATTAAAAAAATTCTAAACAAAATATGACTTCTGGAATTGTCTTCAGAAACTCAAAATCTACTTAAAAATCATGTATTTTCAACATACTTCAAGAAAATTGACTTGCCCCAACCATAAATAAAATGGCGACAATCGAAACTTGAGTTGAGGGAAAATAAATTTACATCTCGCGATTCGAAAAATTCTGAACGTTGCAATTGTCTTTAGAAATTCGAAATCTACTTAAAAATCATGTATTTTAACATACTTCAAAAAAATTGACATGCCATAGCTGGAAACAAAATGGCGACTCATGAAACTTAAATTGGAGAAAGCGATATTTACATCTCGCGATTAGAAAAATTCTAAATATTGAAATTGTCTTCAGAAATTCAAGATCTACTTAGAAATCATGTATTTTTAAAAGTACTTCAAAAAACTTAACATTCACCAACTAGAAACAAAATGACGACACTTAAAAATTAAATTTGGAGGAAGCGAAATTTACATCTCTCGATTAGAAAAATTCTAAACATTGGAATTTTTTTTCAGAAATTCAAAATCTACTTAAAAATCATGTATTTTTAAAATACTTCAAAAAACTTAACATGCTCCAGCTAGTAAACAAAATGGCGGCACTGAAAACTTGAATTGAAGGAAGTGAAATTTACTTTTCGTGATTAAAAAAATTCTAAACAAAATATAACTGCTGGAATAGTCTTCAGAAACTCAAAATCTACTTAAAAATCATGTATTTTCAACATACTTCAAGAAAATTGACTTGTTCCAGCTATAAATAAAATGGCGACAGTCGAAACTTAAATTTGGAGAAAGCGAAATTTACATCTTTCGATTAGAAAAATTCTAAACATTGGAATTGTTTCCAGAAATTCAAAATCGTCTTAAAAATCATATTTTTTTTAAATACTTCAAAAAACTTAACATGCCCCAGCAATAAACAAAATGGCAGCACTGGAAACTTAAATTGGAGGAAGCAAAATTTACATTTCGTAATTTAAAAAATTCTAAACAAAATATGACTTCTGGAATTGTCTTCAGAAACTCAAAATCTACTTAAAAATAATGTATTTTCAACATCCTTCAAGAAAATAGACTTGCCCCAGCTATAAATAAAATAGCGACAGTCGAAACTCGAGTTGAGGAAAAATAAATTTACATCTCGCGATTAGAAAAATTCTAAACGTTGCAATTGTTTTCAGAAATTCGAAATCTACTTAAGAATCATGTATTTTTAACATACTCCAAAAAAATTGACATGCCCCAGCTAGAAACAAAATGGCGACTAGTGAAACTTAAATTGGAGAAAGCGATATTTACATCTCGCGATTAGAAAAATTCTAAACATTGGAATTGTCTTCAGAAATTCAAAATTTACTTAAAAATGATGTATTTTTACCATACTATAAAAAAATTAACATGGCCCCGCTATAAACAAAATGGCGACTCTTGAAACTTAAATTTGGAGAAAGAGAAATTTACGTCTCGTGATTAGAAAAATTCTAAACATTGGAATTGTTTTCAGAAATTCAAAATCTACTTAAAAATCATGTATTTTTAACATACTTCAAAAAAATTGACTTGCCTCAGCTGAAAACAAAAAACTTAAATTTGGAGAAATCGAAATTTACATCTCGTGATAAGAAAAATTCTTAACATTGGAATTGTCTTGAGAAATTCAAAATCTACTTAGAAATCATGTATTTTTACCATAATATAAAAAAATTAACATGGCCCCGCCAGAAACAAAATGGCGACTCTTGAAACTTCAATTGGAGAAAGCGAAATTTACATCTCGCGATTAGAAAAATTCTTAACATTGGAATTGTTTTCAGAAATTCAAGATCTACTTAGAAATGTATGTATTTTTAATATACTTCAAAAAAATCGACATATCCCAGCTATAAACAAAATGGCGACACTCGAAACTTAAATTGGAGGAAGCCAAATTTTCATCTTGCGATTAGAAACATTCTAAACAAAATATGACTCTCGGAATTGTCTTTAGAAATTCAAAATCTACTTACAAATCATGTATTTTTAACACACTCCAAAAAAATTGACGTGCCCCAGTTAGAAACAATATGGCGGCACTGGAAACTTGAATTGAAGGAAGAGAAATTTACATCTCGTGATTAAAAAAATTCTAAACAAAATATGACTTTTGGAATTGTTTTCAAAGACTCAAAATCTACTTAAAAATCATGTATTGTTAACTTACTTTAAAAAATATCTGACATGCCCAAGCTAGAAACAAAATGGCGATACTCGAAACTTGAGCTGAGGGAAGCGTAATTTGCACCTCGAGATTAAAAAAAATTCCAATGAAAATATCACTGGCGGAATCATCTTAAAAATTTACGAATCCACTTAGAAATAGCATATTCTTAACATATTGTAAAACAATTGACCTTCTTCAGCTGTAAACCAAATGGCGGCATTCGAAAATTTAATCATAGAAAGCGAACTTAACATCTTGTGAATCGAGAAATTCGAAGAATTTGATTGTTCTTAGGAATCATCCGGGAAATCTCAAAATGAATATTTCCGTTGAAATTTTCAACAAAACAATACTTTCCCGTAGTAAAAAAATACATTTGGCGATTAGTTCATAGCTTATGGACAAAAACAATTTAAGCCATCTTTGGTGTACAAACCGTAAACGTATTTCTAAAGTGTCACAAATCAAAAATCTTTACTTTGCCAAGATACCAGTATACAGTGCGCGCCTAAATTATGGAATATATTCAGTAAAACCGAAATAAAATATTTTTGGAAAAAAAATTCTTTTATAAAACTACACATTTTTGCATGAAAGTCGATGTTTTTGAGTGATGACGTCATTCATTTTATTTTTAAATGGCAACCCCCTATTTTTTTTTGGAGGTTAAGAGATGTTTTCATTGTCGAACTGGCAGTATAAAAATGTTGCGACCTTACATAAGAAATTTTTCGTGTAAATGACAATTGAAGGTGAGAACTTGATATTTAAAGTTTTTGCAAAATAATCTATGATATTCTGTATTAATTCCAAAATTTACTTAATTAACTGCTAAAGCTCTTCTTTGGAGGATACATTTTTTCCCACATTCCTCTATTTTTCGCAGTAATAATACATTACTTATAAACAGGGAAAACTAAAGATTACATTTTACGACTTTATCAAGATAAATATAATTTATACGTTAATTTAATTACAGATTGTTCAAGAAGCATTGGATAACGCGAAGGCCGGAAGGACCTGCATTACGATAGCACACAGATTGTTGACGATACAAGATGCAGATGTGATTTGCGTGATCGATAGAGGCGTCGTCGCAGAGATGGGAAATCATTCCGAGCTTATGAAGAAGAAGGGAATCTACTTTAAACTGTACAGTATGCAGATGGGCCACAGATGATTCTTTCTTTTCTTCGCTTCGATTGCTATTTCAGTATCAATTAGATTAAGACTAATTTTGTGATAAGATTATTTCAACTTAACCTCAGTTTCCAGTCGGTCTGTATTACTTGTATATACGATATTATTAGTTTTGCGCGAAAATGTTGATTTTAGGATATTTGAAGTATTTTTGACAATAAAATGATATTTATTATAGCTTTAATTAGTTTTAACAGAATTTTGTTGTGATGTTTAACTCGCCTCCCAGTGCTATGGGTCCCGAGTTCAAATCCCCAGAAATACAAAATATTGAAACTAAATAGAAAAAATTATTAACGATCGCAACCATCCTCTTCATTACCAAAATATTTGTTTAAATTGAATACCAAAAAACTTGAGTAAGAATTATCGTTGGAACAATTTTAGTTCAGTTGCGGTTCGTGAAAATTCTGAGGTAAGGCTATAGGAAAAATGATCCAAAGTGGTGTTTCAATGCTTGTTACCTCTGCAAGTCTGCGAGTACGTAGTACAGTATCAACGATTTTTATTTAAACTTGTTAACTTCTCTCTGTTTGTCGCACCTGCGAAGATTCATGATCTGAGCTGGCCGATCCAAACGCCAAAAGCCAAAGTTTGAATTTCTTATTGCTAAAGAATCTCTCAGAGTGCAATTATAGAACGAAATATTGGTTCAAACTGAATCTAAAAAAAACTTTGCATTTACCAGTTTGGTGTATTTAGGCCTCTTGGTGGTTTTCCATGGATCTAATGTTGAATTCCCCGAAGGCAATTATTAAAGGAAGTGTTTAATGAGTTCATATTCTCAAAAACTTTGAGTAATAGTCAGCTCTACCAGTGGTGGTTTATAAAAAATATAGTTTGCGAAGGAAAATGATCCAAAACATTGTTACAATGCTTCAATAGTGTACGGTTATCATGAAGACGTGTTAATGTCTCTTTCCCTCCCGCCTTTACCTACCAGTTTGGTGTATTTAGGCCTCTTGGTGGTCTGCCATGGGTCCAATGTTGAATTCCCCAAAGGCAATTATTAAAGGAAGTGTTTAGTGAATTCATAAACTTTGAGTAATAGTGAGCTCTACCAGTGGTGGCTTATAAAACAATTATAGTTTGCGAAGGAAAATGATCCAAAACATTGTTACAATGCTTCAATTGTGTACGGTTATTATGAAGACGTGTTAAGATCTCTTTCTCTCCCGCCTTTGCCTCACCTAGGAAGATTCACGAATCACTGCTGAGTTCTACTAAATCTTACTTATTCAAACCTTTTGGTATGAAGCACTGAAATTTAAATAAAGCTTTTAGTTATTTGCTGCTCGAGCAGCCTAAAAAATTTGAGGTCACGCAACGTCCTAAAAATACAAAAAAAAACAAGTATTGAATTATAAAAGATACACATGCCACCATCCATAATTGACAACATTTACTACATCAATATTATTATTACGCATCGATTCTACAGAAACAATAGGACAATTCGTTTAACTCTTTCATAATTCACAATTCTTACATAACACCAACAAACGTTGCACGTTAAGAACGGCGCTCCCAAAAACCGCAGATAACATCGGAATGATAAGACGTGTACTGATTTGTTGAAATTTAGCATTTCGTGTCGATCGCCGGATGTGGGAATTTCACGAGAAAATTACTTTTCCTTTCCGCAAACAGGTGTGTTATTAGAAGGTATCGACCATTTTGTTTATTGTCAGGGTAACGGTGGGTTATATAGTTAAAACATTTGCGGCGACCTTGTTCCGGAAAAAGAAAAAAAAACAAGTTTGTTTAGGGATGTATTGAAAAAGTCGACGGCAGTTCGCGAATGGGTTTTCCGATGGCTGGAACGATGTTATTTTAAATTTTAGTACTGCAGTTTTTGATTGCAGGAAAGTTGAGTGGATTTTGCTAATCATCATGGGTTTACATCGGTAAGTATTTATTAAATTATAAATGTGGATCCACACGTTTTTTGTATGATATAGTCGAGCCGTTTTAAGCAGCCAACTAAGGTGATTACCGCCCGCAGGGTCAGAAGGACATTTCCTATCTGCGATACTTTGTTAGTCTCAAATGCCTGAGGTTCTCAATAAGCGAACATGTGGTGTTATTCCTTTCCAAGGTTATCTGTAATGCCTGAGGTTCTCAATACGCGAACATGCGATGTTAGTCATTTCCAAAGTTATTTGTAACCTTCAAGGAACCACTCATGCATAAATAGTAACATTTACGAGTATAAAATAGCAAAATATCAACCATTTATGACGAGGTCGGTACTTTCGACTCTGTGTGAATCATCTCAGTTGGCTTCATAAGACGGCTTGACTATATTAACAAAACAAAGAAAATGTTTTTAATTTAAATTCCCAAAATGTATATCCTCAACCATTAACCCTCAAAATAAACTGAAATGACAGAGCTAATAATGACGAGGTCGGTACTTTCAACTCTGCGTTAATAATCTCAGTTGGCTTCATAAGACGGCTTGATTATATTAACAAAGAAAATGTTTTTAATTTAAATTCCCAAAATGTATCACGAAGTTAACCATTAACCACATTAACTGAAATCACAGAGCTAATATGACCTCCAACTTTCACCGGCGAAACCTGTAACTACGTTTTCTTTTATTAGGTTGTATTAAAATACTAAGCAGCGAATAAATCCACGATTCCTGAATTTTGTATTACTGAACGTTAACTCATTAACTCAGAGTACTTTTATCGTTACACCATGCCCCCACCCCTCATTGTTACGAAGATGCCCCGCCTGCACTGATGGAGACTATAGTTCTAAACCCATCTGTAGTCTGTATCTTGATTGGAAATAATAATTAATGCTTAGATAGTTTAGTGTTGCACATTCTTCAGAAAGCATCGAAATCGAGCTAGAGTTGTTAGTGCTCCTGCTCTTCATCGTATTTTGACGAATTTTATTGGATGATTATTGTAATCAACAATTGATTAGTGATGTGTTAGCTCGTGGTTCATACTTTACTGTAAGTAGAATTTGATTCGCTTCATTAATTGATGAGTTATTGAACAATTAATTATTGGCTTGGACGCACCAGTAGTGCGAATTGGCGAATAATACATCGGAATTCGCTCCAGATTAATGTTTCTTAATTCGTTGTTTAAATTATTTGAAGGCCATTGATTATTTGCGTTTAAGTAATATTTATTGTTTCCGGTGTAGACTCTTCTGGATCTTCGTAATTTGTTCTGTGGGTTACCTTAATAGTTCTCTTGGTGTGAAGTGTGTGTGTGATGTGTTTATTATATCCCTAAATAGCAATCAAGTCTTCTTCAAAATGGTGCCACGCTGTGTAACTTGTAATAAAAAAATAAATTCCCGGGCTCCCTCGTTCATATGTAGATTGCGTACATTCAAGAAGTACTAATTCTTCTGAAAAAGAAATGAGGAGTAGATCCGTTGTGTGTCACTGGGGGTTTTTGCCTTGTTGACCTCCTGCTAGCTCACGGAGTTGCTATCGCTGTAACTCCAGCAAAAGAAGGAGAGGGGATGAGTGCAAGGCAAAACGTGTTGGCACGAGAAATTTTCTTTTATTTAAATATCTAAAAATGCCGTTTTTAATAGTAAAATTCCATAATTTTTGGCAGCTGCTAATTTCCTTATTTACCACTGAATCGTGCCGTTAATTATGGCACAAATGCAGAAATTTTCATTTTTGACGGTTAAAAATCTTTTTACTATTTAAGAATGCCGTTTCTGACAGTGGAATTGCACAATTTTTGACAATTGTTACTTTTGGGCATTGAAAATTTCCCTTTTTTAATAATGAAAAATGCCGATGGTAATAGTAGCAATGCTCAAATTTTGACAGTTAAAAAATTTTGGCATTTGGAAATGTTCTATTTATTGCTGAAACTTTGCCGGTTTCAGTAATGGGAAATTTTTGACAGTACTGAATAGTTATTTTCAGCAATTGAAAATTTCATTTTTATCGCTAACGTGCCATTTGTGATAGTAGTGCGATTTTTGACAGTTAGAAATTGTCATTTTTAGCAGTTGAAATTTTCTTTTTTAATATCAAAAAATGCCGTCTTTCATAGTAAAAAACCACAATTTCCGGCAGCTACAAATTTCTTTATTTACCGTTTATGGTGGTAAAATGCAGAATTTTTAACAATACAAAAATGGCAATTTTCTTTTTAAATATCAAAAAATGCCGTTTTTGATAGTAAAATTCTACAATTTTTGGCAGCTGCTACTTTCCTTATTTACCGCTGAGTCGTACCGTTTATGGTGGCAAAAATGGAGAATTTTTAACAATACAAAAATGGCAGTTTTCTTTTTTAATATCAAAAAATGCAGTTTTTGATAGTAACAATCCACAATTTTTGATAGCTGCAAATTTATTTATGTGCTGTTTGTGGTGGCAAAAATGCAGAATTTTTGACAATTCATTGTTATTTTTTTTAATATCAAAAAATGCGTTTTTTATAGTAAAAATCCACAATTTTTGACAGCTGCAAATTTATATATGTGCGGTTTACGGTGGCAAAAATGCAACATTTTTGACAATTCATCGTCATTTTCTTTTTTTTTAATATAAAAAATGCAGTTTTTGATAGTAAAAATCCGCAATTTTTAACAGCTGCAAATTTATTTATGTGTTGTTTGTGGTGGCAAAAATGCAGAATTTTTGACAATTCGTCGTCATTTTCTTTTTTTTAATATCAAAAATGCAGTTTTTGATAGTAAAAATCCACAATTTTTGACAGCTGCAAATTTATTTATGTGCTGTTTGCGGTGGCAAAATTGCAAAATTTTTGACAATTCATTGTCATTTTTTTTAATATCAAAAAATGCAGTTTTTATAGTAAAAATCCACAATTTTTGACAGCTGCAAATTTGTTTATGTGCTGTTTGCGGTGGCAAAAATGCAGAATGTTTGACAATTCATTGTCATTTTCTTTTTTTTAATATCAAAAATGCAGTTTTTGATTGTAAAAATCCACAATTTTTGACAGCTGCAAATTTATTTATGTGATGTTTGCGGTGGCAAAAATGCAATTTTTTTGACAATTAATTGTCTTTTTTTGTTCAATATTAAAAATGCAGTTTTTATAGTAAAAATCCACAATTTTTGACAGCTGCAAATTTATTTATGTGCTGTTTGCGGTGGCAAAAATGCAAAATTTTTGACAATTCATTGTCATTTTTTTAATATAAAAAAATGCAGTTTTTATAGTAAAAATCCACAATTTTTGACAGCTGCAAATTTGTTTATGTGCTATTTGCGGTGGAAAAAATGCAGAATTTTGGACAATTCATTGTCATTTTCTTTTTTTTTTAATATCAAAAATGCAGTTTTTGATAGTAAAAATCCACAATTTTTGACAGCTGCAAATTTATTTATGTGATGTTTGCGGTGGCAAAAATGCAAATTTTTTGACAATTCATTGTCATTTTTTGTTCAATATTATAATAATGCAGTTTTTATAGTAAAAATCCACAATTTTTGACAGCTGCAAATTTGTTTATGTGCTATTTGCGGTGGAAAAAATGCAGAATTTTGGATAATTCATTGTCATTTTCTTTTTTTTTAATATCAAAAATGCAGTTTTTGATAGTAAAAATCCACAATTTTTGACAGCTGCAAATTTATTTATGTGCTGTTTGCGGTGGCAAAAATGCAAAATTTTTGACAATTCATTGTCATTTTTTTAATATAAAAAAATGCAGTTTTTATAGTAAAAATCCACAATTTTTGACAGCTGCAAATTTGTTTATGTGCTATTTGCGGTGGAAAAAATGCAGAATTTTGGATAATTCATTGTCATTTTCTTTTTTTTTTAATATCAAAAATGCAGTTTTTGATAGTAAAAATCCACAATTTTTTACAGCTGCAAATTTGTTTATGTGCTGTTTGCGGTGGCAAAAATGCAGAATTTTTGACAATTCATTGTCATTTTCTTTTTTTTAATATTAAAAAATGCAGTTTTTGATGGTAAAAATCAACAATTTTTGACAGCTGCAAATTTCTTTATTTGCCGTTGCGGTGGCAAAAATGCAGAATTTTTGACAATTCGAAATTATCATTTTGGACGGTTATTTATTAGAAATTTCTGCATGAAAGGAGTCCCCCCCCCCTAGAAAAATTTCTGCATACGCCCATGATTAAACAATATAATAACTTAACAGGAATATATTAAGTCACTTATAAATTAAAACTTAAAATTCTAATCCTGTAATAATGTACAATAAAGTAAATTAGAAATTAGCGGAAAAAAGAAGAAAACACATCATCCCTTAATACCGTTAGAACGAGATGGAAATCAATCCTGTGGGAAAATAAAGGGAAGGAATAAGCAGAATCAAGTATAATAAACGTGTGTATCATTTAAAAGAAGCTGAGCATTGTTAATAACATAAAGAATTGTAAAAAATAAAATTTGTAACTATAAATCTCTCTTACAGCGTCTTAATAAAAGAAGTATTTGTCAATTAAAAGTTGGGAGATATCGTTAAAAAATTAAGGGTCAAAGAGCGTACCGTATTTTATATTGGCAACGCTTGTTTTTCTTTACCATTTTAAATTAAATTTTCGCTATAGTATCTATGCGATTGGTATGCATGACGATTTTAGAATGAGTTTCATTAAGCAATGACTTTTTCAGATTTCCTAATTAACAAAAATTTATTTTTTTCGTTATCTATGCATTATACTACATGGTCATTTTGAGATAATCGGCAGTGAGGTATTAGATAAAAATGCTTTCAACACCAGAGTAGTGTTATGACGCTCAATTGATAACAAAATTATTGCAGGAGAATTTTAGAAAATGATTCTTATTTCTATAAAAATTGTTTTGCTCACGTTGTTCTTAAAATCCTCAATTGCAATTTCAAGCTTAACTCGTAACTGTCTTCTTAAAGTTAGTCCTTTTCCAATTTGATTTTATAATAATTAATTATATTTATATCTTGGAGTAATAGATCCATTTTTTATCAGGTTATGTATTAGGATTAATGAACAGGTACTTCCTGATACAATTTTATTTTTATTGTCTGAACTAGTTTCGGTTAATTTTATTGAACCATCATCAGCAGATAACTAAAAGAAAATTTTTATACAGTATAATTATTAATTCTAACATTTTAAATAAAATAAATAAAAGTAAAAAAAAACTCTGTAACATTACTTTAATTTAGTTTAGATATTTTATTTAAAATGCTAGAATTAATAATTATACTATATTAAAATTTTCTTTTACTTATCTGCTGATGATGGTTTAATAAAATTAACCGAAACTAGTTCAGTCAATAAAAATAAAATTGTATCAGGAAGTACGTGTTCATTAATCCTAATTATATTTATATTTTTAAATTAAATGATATTTTAAATGTACATCAAGCGAGATGTAAAAAAACGTTAAAATTATGAAAAATGAAAATTACAATTAATACTTCAAATAATAATAATAATAATAATAATAATAATAATAGGCCTTTATTTTCATAACCTGGCATAAAATACAAATAAACCAACATTCAAAAATTATACATAAATAAGATAGGAACTTACAAGTTATGAAAATCACAAGGTGCCAGTTCAGGATTCGAAATTATAAATTTAAAATTTAAATTTTTAAATCTTTAACGTTACTTGATTTAAAAAAGAGATTTCGAAAAAAAAGGATACTTTACAAGTTGTACATTTCGGCGTTCTGTATATTCGTAATAAACATTATCTACTAAAATTTTGTACCAATTTTTTGAGACTGAATTTGAACTCGAAGCTATGTAGTTTTGAGTTCAAATTTTGTCAAAAAAAAACATATAAAATTCGCAGGTAATGTTTTATGTCTTGTGGAAAAAAAAAACAAAAAAGTTTTTCTTATGATAACATTGACTTCGGTGTCTGGAATGTTTTGTCCACGAGTGTAGTTTTGGACTCAAAACTACACTCGTTAGTTCCAAATAATTGGTACAAAATTGATTAGATGATGTTTATGTTTTGAGGAAAAACAGAACAAAAATGTTTTTCAAATGATAACAATTACTTCGGTGTCCGGAACTTTTTGTCCACGAGTGTATATATCGTTAGTGGCCGAATAGCCTAGATCAGTGATCACCAAAGTGGGCGCCACCGCCCCCTGGTGGGTGCTACAAGAAGAACTGATGAAAGTAACTGCAAATGATGAATTGAAATTTCAATTCAAAAGTGGCTACCAACAATTCTTCATTGCGATTCATGCGGTAACCAAATTATTAACAAAAAAAGAAATCAATTGCAAATAGTCAATCAGATGATTGCGAATGTTTTAACTTTTTTTATATTACATTCTATTCTGAGTTCAATAAATAGTTTTATAATTTCAAAGTTCAATGTTTCTATTTTACACAATTCTTTGCTATATTTTGCGAAAAAGGCAGAAACATTAATACATATATATTTATATATATTATATATACATTTATATATATTTCCTATTAATTGCTATCAAAATTTAAAAAATATTTAATTTCCAGGGGGCGCTAAGGAATATTTTTTCTGGAAAGGGGGCGGTAGGGCAAAGAAGTTTGGGAACCACTGGCCTAGATGCTTACGCCAATTCCTAAATCATCCGCAGTTCCTCAACCCAAATTCCCGTCAACCATCCTTGCTTAAAAAAAGAGATTCTCTTGAACAACAGTATGCATCAATCAATCAATCTAATAATATATAACAAAATAAATAATTACATATTTGCGCGATGTGTAATATAGTACGATTGATTCTTATCTCAAATTAAATGTCCTTGAGATAATTGCAAAATTCTTAGATTAAATATCAAAAATCATTCACAGTACAATGACTGTTGATTGCACTTATATTTTGTGAATTAACCAGACTGAAAATGTATTTGTTACAAAATGATTAGTAAATCAAAATATCAAGTTAATAGAAATAAATTTATTGAAAAGTTCCTTAATCTAAATATATCACAAATAAATTAGAAACAACCTCACTTGTTGCAGAAAGCATTAAATAAATTCAATAAAACGAAATGTAGCCTGAATATATGAATATTCAACCTGTTCGTAACTCTGCAACTTTGCGGAGTTACCAACAGGTTGAAGGCTACCTTTCGTTTTCACAAAGTAATGGCTTCCATCACCAACAAGAAATAGGTTTATTGTGCCCTTGATAAATTAGTGATTTCGTGCATTTTTTTTATGATTCGTAATTTCCAGATTAAAGAAATTCCATCAAGTCAAGTGGCAATCAAAATTTAATAATAAAACCACATTCTTACTCAATAGTTTCTGTCGAGTATTTACCGAGATATTTGCAAAAAACTTATCTTAAAATTATTTTGAATTAAAAACAAAGGTTTGCCATGAAATCATAATGGCGGATATTTCATTTTGTTCTAAAAAGTGACGTTTGCTGTCGCATTACGATTTACAACCGGCGTGTATGTAAGAAAAAGTATTTATAAGTAAGTGGTTTTACGCAGGTACTATTTAAGAACTGTACGTGATTTGTTTACTGTTGAAATTACGGAGAAGGCAATACCCAGTAAAAGTATTATTCAATGAGTATTTAAAAATAATGTAAGTAGACCGATATTATAAAATAATTAAGGGAGCCAATTGTAACACATTTCAAATTTAAAGAATAAAGTAGTAAATAATTAATCATGGTGATGGTTGCGACCGTTACTACGTGGTAATTCATTATATAATCACCGAATATTTTATTCAGTGATTATAGTAAATATTTATTGAATAGTACTTTTACTGGATATTGCTCCCTCTGGAAATTCAGTCACAGTTCTTAAAATCTTTTAATTATAAATACGTTCTCTTATGTAGAATACACGGTCGATTGGAAATCGTAATGCGACAGCAAACGTCACTTTTTAGAACAAAATGAAATATCGGCCATTATGATTTCATGGCAAACCTTTGTTTTTAATTCAAAATAATGGTAAAGTTTTTTGCAAATATCTCGGTAAATACTTTGGAGAAACTATTGAGTAAAGCACCAATCACTCAGCTTAAAAAGCTTTAAAAATAATGTACGAGGACCGATGCTACCAAATATTTAGGGGAGCCAATATTAATACATTTCGAATTTTACATGTAAATCCCTATGGCCCGCTTTGTAATTCAACACCCTGCATATAGCATTAATTTTATTTTAAAAGGTTATCGACCAACCGTCTTTCTGCCCAGTCTAATTACCTACATAAAGAAATTAAAATTAACAGATTTTCGATCTTTACGTTTAAAAAAAAAACTCGTATGACCCTAACTAACGAGCTATTTGATTGCTTTACAAATCACAAAAATGAGCTCATTTACGAATTAAGCTTATGGTGGACGCGCCGGGAACTTAACATTTACGCCATTTATTTTTTCAAGAAACGCAAATATCATATTTATTTACTTTTAGCATCTTTTGAATAAGTTTTAAAGGAAAAATGTCAACAATATGGCTGAAACTATTGACCTGATCTAGAGCCTCGTTTCTTCTTTGTCTCCCCCCCCCCCTCAAGAAGCATAATGACGGGCGAATTTCACAAGGCTAATCGATGAATTTTACGATTAGGACTATCTGTAGCCGATAACTAAACCTTATCGATCACTTCACGAGAATCAGGAGAATATAATCATCATCTATAATGTAATAAAATGAAATTAAACAGCACGTGAATTATTGATGTGTGGTCGTTTCCATAGGTAGGATCATCCGCAGATGACCAAAAAAATCAAATTGGAAACGATGCCGTCCAAAAAGGCGGTTAGCCCCCTAGAACCGTAAGTACATGCCTTAAAAATTCCAAAAAAGTACATTGAGTAGAGCTAAACACATACGAGCAACGAACTAAGGTCTCAAATGATTCCAAATTCAGACTTCTAAAATACACTTTGTACAAACCTCTTCCACCCAAATTCCATCAAAATGAGTTAAACATATGTTTCTAAATTTATCTCACAAAACGCCTCTTGATTTATTTGGGATCATTGAAGACCTTAGTTTCGTGAGATAAATTTAGAAACATATGTTTAAATCATTTTTATCAAAATGGAAGAAGTTTGTACAAAATGTATTACAGAATTCTGAAAATCGTTTTAGAACAAGAATATAATAAATATTTCATTTGCAGGCGTAAAAGAAATAAATTTAAGAAACACTGAATAAAACACTTACTAAGTTTTTTACCACAATTTAAATTGTCAAAAAAAACTTAGTAAGTGTTTTATTCAGTGTTTCAATAATGAATTACAACGTAGTAACGGTCGCAACCATCACCACGATTAAATAAATTTAAATTAATACAACATTTAAAGTAAATTCATAACTAAAGTTTTGTGATGAAGCTTCACTAGACTTTCTGAAACAACGAATATTCCATTGTGATACAATATTAAAAAAAAAAGTGACACCTACTATTTTACTCGCGTGGATTTCTTTGTACTGGTTGCACAAGGTTTTCATGCACTTTCTGAAAAAAATGTGGAATTTACAGAGCAATTTCAGGATATCGTGCATTTTTGGACAACTAAATTCGTTTCCAAACGCTGCCATTTGTGCTTTTCTAAAGTTAGAATAATTTTCTTTGGATAATTAAAAACTTGCATTATTTAAGATTTGTCTTTCAAAATTTCAAGCTTTTGCGGAAAGAAATGTGGAATTTACAGTTCAATTTCAGGAAAAAGTGCATTTTTTGACAACTAAATTCGTCTTCAAATGCAGCCATTTGTGCCATTCTAAAGTTAGAATAATTTTCTTCGGATAATTAAAAAATTGCATTATTTAAGATTTGTCTGTCAAAATGTCAAGCTTTTGCGGAAAGAAATGTGGAATTTACAGTTCAATTTCAGGAAAAAGTGCATTTTTTGAAAACTAAATTCGTCTTCAAACGCAGCCATTTGTGCTATTCTAAAGTTAAAATAATTTTCTTCGGATAATTAAAAATTTGCATTATTTAAGATTTGTTTGTCAAAATTTCAAGCTTTTGCGGAAAGTAATGTGGAATTTACAGTTTAATTTCAGGAAAAAGTGAATTTTTTGACAACTAAATTCGTCTTCAAACGCAGCCACTCGTGCTATTCTAAAGTTAGAATAATTTTCTTCGGATAATTAAAAATTTGCATTATTTAAGATTTGTCTGTCAAAATTTTAAGCTTTTGCGGAAAGTAATGTGGAATTTACGGAGCAAATTCAGGTGTGCATTTTTGGATACCTAAATATTTCTGATCCCTAGATTGCGGACTATAGAGACTTGAATGTTTTTTTAACCTGGGTTGGGCCAGGTCTTCTGACTGAAACTCCAAAGACTTAACCGATGGCAGCTCTTCATTAGAACTCTGGGATTTTGTGATCTTCACCTTCAAGAATATGCAGTGTTCCCTTCGAGTTGTTTCGTTATCAAAATTGGTTACTTTAAATAGGACATAATAATCCACTCAGCATTTCATAAAAGAATGTGACCAACTGTGACAAGAGAAACTTGCACATTTCTGGTCGATCGTTAGGATTTTGTAGCGACAAGAGAAACTTGCACATTTCTGGTCGATCGTTAGGATTCTGTAGTGTCAAGAAAAACTTGCACATTTCTGGTCGATCGTTAGGATTCTGTAGTGTCAAGAAAAACTTGCACATTTCTGGTCGATCGTTAGGATTCTGTAGTGACAAGAAAAACTTGCACATTTCTGGTCGATCGTTAGGATTTTGTAGTGACAAGAAAAACTTGCACATTTCTGGTCGATCGTTAGGATTCTATAGTGACAAGAGAAACTTGCACATTTCTGGTCGATCGTTAGGATTCTATAGTGACAAGAGAAACTTGCACATTTCTGATCAAAGCCAGACACAATTTATCTATTTTGTAGTCTTCAAAATAAACGCTTGTATCAACCACGCCTAAAAAAAATTTACAAATAGAATTTGTGTCGAAGACAACAAAGGAATTATGCGTTTAGACAGATTTAATTACAGTACTATCCATACAAACGAAATCGTTTTAATCTATACAAATTCTCATTATATTTCTTGCAGGAGATTGCAAAAGATGCGCAATAGAATAGTATTTTTTTTTGATGCAATATTTACAAACACTCTTGATATTGATAAGCAACAATTGACCACGTTCAATGGTGCAAAATTAAAATTGAATTGTGTAACCGAAAAAAATGATAAAGTATTACTGATAGCGTACGATAAAATACTTTAGGTTAAAGATAACTTTATCTATTTGTTTACGTTTTATAGGGACTTCGTCGAAAAAAAGGAGGAGAAGGAGGTCCCAGAGTTTCCACAAGTTAGCTTCTTCAAATTGGTAATATGATGTTTCTTTCTGTCTATTGTTTGGTGTTTTCTGTAATTTTTGTACAAGCACTTCTTAAAAAAAAATGTTTCAAGGCGACTGAGTTTTTTTCTTTTTTCTTTTAGTTTAGAAAAAAAAATGTTTTAAGATGACTGAGTTTTTTTCTTTTTTCTTTTAGTTTAGAAAAAAAATGTTTTAAGACGACTGAATAACACATTTGTTTTTTTTTCTTTTAGTTTAGATACGCTACAACTTTCGACAAATGTTTCCTCTTCTTCGGAATCCTGTGCTCTCTGGGCACGGCGGTGCTGCAGCCGTTAAACATGTTGGTCTTCGGCAACCTAACAGGTGACATGATCGAATATGCGCAGAAAGTGTTGAATGGAACCGACACATCAGAAGATTCGGCAAAATTCGAGGATGACATCAGCGCTTTTGCAATCTACAATTCCCTGATAGGAGCCGCAATGTTGGTACTGAGTTACTTCTCGACGTTCCTCTTCAACTATTCAGGAATTAGACAGGTAAGATCAAAAAAAAATAATCAAAATAAAAAAAAATATTTTTAGCTTCCTTGTCATCAACAACTGCAGAGATATTTTAGCCTCATCAGCGGAGAATATTGATGAGGCTAAAAGATCTTTTATTGGGTATCTGTTAAACAAAATCTGATATCCAAGTCTCGATCTCTTTTAAGTAAATATATAAAACAGGCAAGATAAATAGTGTGATGCTAAAAAAAAAATTAATTGAAATTAAAAAAATAAATTGATAGCTTCCTTGTCATCAACAACTGCAGAGATATTTTAGCCTCTTCAACGGAGGATGTTGATGAGGCTAAAAGATCTTTTGTTGGGTATCTGTTAAACAAAATCTGATGTCCAAGTCCCGATTTCTTTTTTTGATGAATAATCAAAGATACAAACGGATCATGGCTATTTCATGGTTTACTTTGGGCGATATTTGGAGCTTTTCGAATGTTGAAGTTACAGGGATACCCATGAAAATATTAAAATACTTCATCCACATTCACCTCATTGTCGTCATTATCATTAAACGTGAATAATAGCCAAAGCACGACTCATGATGTAATCCTGTGTACTCAAAATAAAATTTGTGAGATTAACGTGTTAAAATTTTTCTAGGGTTTCAAAATCCGGACGTTGTACTTCGAAAAGGCACTCAATCAAGACATATCTTGGTACGACGTGCACCAGTCGGGAGATTTTGCTAGCAGAATGGCAGAGTAAGTTGAAAAAGTTTAAACTTTGTATGTCCCGCCCTCTGTAATCAGCATTCCAAAGCAGCTGATACATTAACATATTGATGGTCAAAAGGTACCATCCTTTGCAACCATCATTCTAACACAGCTGAAACATTAATATATTGATGACCAAAAGGTGCAAGTTATTTAATTACATGTCCTGCCTTTTGTCATCATTATTCCAGTTGAAATAATGATGACCAGAAGGTGCAGGACATTGCTGTCCTTTGGAATCGTCATTCTAAAGCATTGGTCATGTTGATGACCAAAGGTATAAGACATTTAATTACATGTCTTGCTTTTTGTCATTATTATTCCAGTTGAAATAACGATGACCAAAAGGTACAAGACATTGCCGTCCTTTGGAATCGTCATTTTAAAGCATCGTTTATATGTTGATGACCAAAGGTGTAAGACATTTAATTACATGCCCTGCCTTTTGTCATCATTATTCCAGTTAAAATAATGATGACAAAAGGTGCAAGACATTGCCGTCCTTTGGAATCGTCATTCTAAAGCATTGGTCATATCGATGACCAAAGGTGTAAGACATTGAATTACATGCCCTGCCTTTTGTCATCATTATTCCAGTTGAAATAATGATGACCAGAAGGTGCAAGACATTTAATTACATGTCCTGCCATTCGTCATAATTATTCCAGTTAAAATAATAATGACCAAAAAGTGCAAGACATTTAATTACATGCCTTGTCTTTCGTCATGATTATTCCAATTGAAATAATGATGACCAAAAGGTGTAAGACATTTAATTACATGCCCTGCCTTTTGTCATCATTATTCCAGTTAAAATAATGACGACCAAAAGGTGCAAGACATTGCCGTCCTTTGGAATCGTCATTCTAAAGCATTGGTCATATCGATGACCAAAGGTGTAAGACATTGAATTACATGCCCTGCCTTTTGTCATCATTATTCCAGTTGAAATAATGATGACCAGAAGGTGCAAGACATTTAATTACATGTCCTGCCATTCGTCATAATTATTCCAGTTAAAATAATAATGACCAAAAAGTGCAAGACATTTAATTACATGCCTTGTCTTTCGTCATGATTATTCCAATTGAAATAATGATGACCAAAAGGTGTAAGACATTTAATTACATGCCCTGCCTTTTGTCATCATTATTCCAGTTAAAATAATGACGACCAAAAGGTGCAAGACATTGCCGTCCTTTGGAATCGTCATTCTAAAGCATTGGTCATATCGATGACCAAAGGTGCAAGACATTTAATTACATGCCCTGCCTTTTGTCATCATTATTCTAGTTGAAATAATGATGACCAGAAGGTGCAAGACATTGCCGTCCTTTGGAATCGCCATTCTAAAGCATTGGTCATGTTGATGACCAAAGGTGCAAGACATTTAATTACATGCCGTGCCTTTCGTCATGATTATTCCAGTTGAAATAATGATGACTAAAAGGTGCAAGACATTTAATTACATGCCTTGCCTTTCGTCATAATTATTCCAGTTGAAATAATGATGACCAAAAGGTGCAAGACATTTAATTACATGCCTTGTCTTTCGTCATGATTATTCCAGTTGAAATAATGATGACCAAAAGGTGCAAGACATTTAATTACATGCCCTGCCTTTTGTCATCATCATTCCAGTTGAAATAATAATGACCAAAAGGTGCAAGACATTGCCGTCCTTTGGAATCGTCATTCTAAAGCATTGGTCATATCGATGACCAAAGGTGTAAGACATTGAATTACATGCCCTGCCTTTTGTCATCATTATTCCAGTTGAAATAATGATGACCAGAAGGTGCAAGACATTTAATTACATGCCTTGCCTTTCGTCATAATTATTCCAGTTGAAATAATGATGACCAAAAGGTGCAAGACATTTAATTACATGCCTTGTCTTTCGTCATGATTATTCCAGTTGAAATAATGATGACCAAAAGGTGCAAGACATTTAATTACATGCCCTGCCTTTTGTCATCATCATTCCAGTTGAAATAATAATGACCAAAAGGTGCAAGACATTGCCGTCCTTTGGAATCGTCATTCTAAAGCATTGGTCATGTAGATGACCAAAGGTGCAAGACATTTAATTACATGCCCAGCCTTTTGTCATCATCATTCCAGTTGAAATAATAATGACCAAAAGGTGCAAGACATTGCCGTCCTTTGGAATCGTCATTCTAAAGCATTGGTCATGTAGATGACCAAAGGTGCAAGACATTTAATTACATGCCCTGCCTTTTGTCATCATTATTCCAGTTGAAATAATAATGACCAAAAGGTATAAGATATTGCCGTCCTTTGGAATCATCATTCTAAAGCATCGTTTATATGTTGATGACCAAAAGGTGCAAGACATTTAATTACATGCCCAGCCTTTTGTCATCATCATTCCAGTTGAAATAATAATGACCAAAAGTTGCAAGACATTGCCGTCCTTTGGAATCGTCATTCTAAAGCATTGGTCATATCGATGACCAAAGGTGTAAGACATTGAATTACATGCCCTGCCTTTTGTCATCATTATTCCAGTTGAAATAATGATGACCAGAAGGTGCAAGACATTTAATTACATGCCTTGCCTTTCGTCATAATTATTCCAGTTGAAATAATGATGACCAAAAGGTGCAAGACATTTAATTACATGCCTTGTCTTTCGTCATGATTATTCCAGTTGAAATAATGATGACCAAAAGGTGCAAGACATTTAATTACATGCCCTGCCTTTTGTCATCATCATTCCAGTTGAAATAATAATGACCAAAAGGTGCAAGACATTGCCGTCCTTTGGAATCGTCATTCTAAAGCATTGGTCATATCGATGACCAAAGGTGTAAGACATTGAATTACATGCCCTGCCTTTTGTCATCATTATTCCAGTTGAAATAATGATGACCAGAAGGTGCAAGACATTTAATTACATGTCCTGCCATTCGTCATAATTATTCCAGTTAAAATAATAATGATCAAAAAGTGCACGACATTTAATTACATGCCTTGTCTTTCGTCATGATTATTCCAGTTGAAATAATGATGACCAAAAGGTGCAAGACATTTAATTACATGCCTTGTCTTTCGTCATGATTATTCTAGTTGAAATAATGATGACCAAAGGTGTAAGACATTTAATTACATGTCCTGCCTTTTGTCATCATTATTCTAGTTGAAATAATGATGACCAGAAGGTGCAAGACATTGCCGTTCTTTGGAATCGTCATTCTAAAGCATTGGTCATGTTGATGACCAAAGGTATAAGACATTTATTTACATGCCCTGCCTTTTGTCATCATTATTCCAGTTAAAATAATGACGACCAAAAGGTGTAAGACATTGCCGTCCTTTGGAATCGTCAGTCTAAAGCATTGGTCATGTAGATGACCAAAGGTGCAAGACATTTAATTACATGTCCTGCCTTTTGTCATCATTATTCCAGTTAAAATAATGATGACCAAAAGGTGAAAGACATTGCCGTCCTTTGGAATCGTTATTCTAAAGCATTGGTCATGTAGATGACCAAAGGTGTAAGACATTTAATTACATGCCCTGCCTTTTGTCATCATTATTCTAGTTGAAATAATGATGACCAGAAGGTGCAAGACATTGCCGTCCTTTGGAATCGCCATTCTAAAGCATTGGTCATGTTGATGACCAAAGGTGCAAGACATTTAATTACATGCCGTGCCTTTCGTCATGATTATTCCAGTTGAAATAATGATGACTAAAAGGTGCAAGACATTTAATTACATGCCTTGCCTTTCGTCATAATTATTCCAGTTGAAATAATGATGACCAAAAGGTGCAAGACATTTAATTACATGCCTTGCTTTCGTCATGATTATTCCAGTTGAAATAATGATGACCAAAAGGTGCAAGACATTTAATTACATGCCCTGCCTTTTGTCATCATCATTCCAGTTGAAATAATAATGACCAAAAGTTGCAAGACATTGCCGTCCTTTGGAATCGTCATTCTAAAGCATTGGTCATGTAGATGACCAAAGGTGCAAGACATTTAATTACATGCCCTGCCTTTTGTCATCATCATTCCAGTTGAAATAATAATGACCAAAAGGTGCAAGACATTGCCGTCCTTTGGAATCGTCATTCTAAAGCATTGGCCATGTTGATGACCAAAGCTGAAAGACATTTAATTACATGCCCTGCCTTTTGTCATCATTATTCCAGTTGAAATAATAATGACCAAAAGGTATAAGATATTGCCGTCCTTTGGAATCATCATTCTAAAGCATCGTTTATATGTTGATGACCAAAAGGTGCAAGACATTTAATTACATGTCCTGCCTTTTGTCATCATCATTCCAGTTGCAATCATGATGACCAAAAGCCGCACGACATTTGATAAAACAGATGATTAAGCGTTTCATTGAATATTATCTTTCCAGTGATTTAATAAAGTTGGAGGACGGATTAGGCGAGAAGATTTCGATGTTCATCCACTTCCAAGCCTCTTTCCTAGCTTGCCTGATCATGGCTCTCGTGAAAGGCTGGGAGCTGGCCCTGATTTGCCTCATATCATTACCGGTGACGATGATTTCGATGGGAACTGTGGCATTCGTAAGTATTTTCATTCGCCCAGCTAAGAAACAATTTCTTTACACCATGGTGTCATACTTTGATTTTGTAGTTACTTGTATATTATGATATTGCAATTAGTTAAGTTGAATGTTTATTTTATTTGTTTAGATTTCTTTACCATGCGCTTTTTTATGCTATTGTTTTTTAATGTTTTTGTGAAAAGGATATTATCCGTAAATAAAGTTATTATTATTATTATTTCTAGTTGATTTCAAAATTGGCCAAAAAAGAAATGGACGCTTACGGCGCCGCCGGTACGATAGCCGAAGAAGTCTTGAGTTCCATAAGGACCGTACTGGCATTTGGAGGCCAGCACAAGGAAACCGACCGTTACAACAAAAAGCTGGTGTTCGCCAGAGACAACAACATTCTGAGGTCTTTGCTGACCGGAATCGGTTTCGGAATATTGTGGTTCTGCATTTACGCGAGTTACGCTTTGGCCTTTTGGTACGGTGTCGGTTTGGTCATCGAGGAGAAGGAATTGCCGGAAGATGAGCGGGTGTACGATTCCGGAAATATGGTCACGGTACGTTTAGAAACAAAATTTCGAAAAATAGCCTGAATAGCCTCGACATGTTCGTGATTTTGCTAAATTAAATCTTATTAAACCTACAAACAAATAATTTATTGAAACAACAATTGTTGACTTAATTTTGCGGTCACGAATAGATTACATTTATTTAATGCATCTGCAACAAGTAAGGTCGTCTCAAATTTATTTCAAAAATGTGTTTTTGTAGGTGTTCTTTAGCATCATGACGGGAAGCATGAACTTCGGCATGGCCTCGCCTTACATCGAGGTCTTCGGAATTGCCAAAGGAGCGGCCAGTAAAATCTTCGGGGTCATCGACAACGCTCCGATAATCAATCAATCTAAAGGGAACGGAATTAAAGCTGAGAAAGTCGTGGGTGACATTATTTTCGAAGATATCCATTTCAACTATCCATCGAGGCCGGATGTTAAGGTAAATATTTTGTTCTGCTAAAATTTTGCTTTAAATAAACCATGAATTACGGAGAGTGCATCCTTTTTAAAAGAAAGTGCTTTTTTTCTTGGATAATGCCGGGTTTACACGATGCCAATCGAAGAGACAATTGCGTGAATGTCCGAGGCCAGTCCAACTGAATGAGAACTGTCTACTCCTGGAGACAATCAAATTTCAGGACAACTGGCAGGGCCAGAGTTACACGTAGGTAATAATTTTATGCCAGTAAATTGTCCTCTGACAATTGTCTCCTCAATTGGCATCGTGTAAACCCGGCATAAGAAGGAAATGTTTGGCGAGTATTGATTTGTCTTTTTTTTGGATAAAAGTGGAAAGATCTTCTTGTAATTTGTTATGCATTATGATGGGTTTTCGAATTTTTCATTTTTTTACAATTATCATACAAATGTTACATGCGCAAGTTTTCATATAGCGTCAATAGATTGATTAAGCAATTCCAAAAATTGTATTAAATAATGAACGTTATCGTTAAACAATATATAAGTGTAAACAATAAATGATATCAACAATCTCTCTGCTGATGAATCATCATTATCGTGCGATTACGGGCGCGCACGATAATTAAAATTGAGTTCTGAAAAAAAAAAACAATGTTATGTTTGCTCTAAGCTGGATTTGTTATCTTTACCTTTCATTTTTTAAATGGAGTTATAAAAGGTGCGAAAGGTGTTGGATTTTAGAATCGTACAGACAAATATTTTAAGCGTTTTAGAAATACAGGGTTATGAAGATTATCTGGGAATGGCACAAAGCATTTATTCAAGTAGTCAGTGGCGTAACCAGGGGGTTTTGGGGGGTTTAAAATCTCCCTTCCCCCAATTGAGAAGTGTATTAATATGTTTTGAAATTTGTATTTAAATAGGTAGGCACACGTGAAGCCAATGGCATACTTATGAATATTATTATGAATAACATTTACAAAAATATATTCTTTAATATTATAATAGTAATACGAAAGTTAGAAACACCAATAATAAAGAAACTAAACTAAACTAAACTAAAGAAACTACACTATCAGCTGCTGGATATTTTTCAAGCCATTACGAAAATAGAAAAACGAACTCAAAACTTTTTCATATCTACTCAGAATAGAATATAAACATCTATCAATAGATTTTGAATTAATCGTACTTGAAAAATTAAACTCAAATTAACTCAAAACAGATCACATTTTGTTATTCCATAAAAAATTGCCAATACATCTGCTCTAGATTTTGAATTAATCGCACTTGAACACCAGCGGGTTTCACTGTAAGGTCTAACATTTTCCAAGACGTTAAAAAAATGGAAAAACAATTGCAAAAAACTTTAGACTCTCAAATTCACTTAAATTAGACCATACTTTGTTATCCCATAAAAATCTACCGACAATTCAGCTCTAGATTTTGAATTACTCGCACTTGAACACCCGCGGGTTACATTGTAAGGTCCAACATTTTCCAAGGCGTTACAAAAATAGAAAAACAATTCCAACAAACTTTAAACGTTTAAATTCACTCAAAACAGATCATATTTTATTATTCCATAAAAATCTGCCAAAACTTCTGCTCTAGATTGTGAATTAATCACACTTGAACACCCGCGTGTTTCACTGTAAGGTCCAACATTTTTCAAGACGTTACAAAAATAGAAAAACAATTGCAACAAACTTGAAACTTTCAAATTCACTCAAAACGGATCATACTTTGTTATTCCATAAAAATCTGCCGAAACTTCTGCTCTAGATTTTAAATTAATTACACTTGAACACCCGCGTGTTTCACTGTAAGGTCCAACATTTTCCAAGTCGTTAAAAAATATAAAAACAATTCCAACAAACTTTAAACGTTCAAATTCACACAAAACAGATCATATTTTGTTATTCCATAAAAATCTGCCGAAACTTCAGCTCTAGTTCTTGAATTAATCGCACTTGAACACCCACGGGTTTCATCGTAAGGTCCAACATTTCCCAAGTCGTTAAAAAAATAGAAAAACAATTCCAACAAACTTTAAACGTTCAAATTCACTCAAAACAGATCATATTTTCTTATTCCATAAAAATCTGCCAAAACTTCTGCTCTAGATTTTGAATTAAGCACACTTGAACACCCGCGGGTTACATTGTAAGGTCCAACATTTTCCAAGGCGTTACAAAAATAGAAAACAATTGCAACAAACTAGAAACTTTCAAATTCACTCAAAATAGATCATATTTTGTTATTCCATAAAAATCTGCCGAAACTTCTGCTCTAGATTTTGAATTAATTGCATTTGAACACTCGCGAGTTTCATTGTAAGGTTCAACATTTTCCAAGACGTTAAAAAAATATAAAAACAATTCTAACAAACTTCAAACGTTCAAATTCACTCAAAACAGATCATATTTTGTTATTCCATAAAAAATTGCCGAAACTTCTGCTCTAGATTTTGAATTAATTGCATTTGAACACTCGCGAGTTTCATTGTAAGGTCCAACATATTCCAAGTCGTTAAAAAAATACAAAAACAATTGAAACAAACTTTAAACTTTCAAATTTACTCAAAACGGATCATACTTTGTTATTCCATAAAAATCTGCCGAAACTTCTGCTCTATATTTTGAATTAATTACACTTGAACACCCGCGGGTTTCATTGTAAGGTCCAACATTTTCCAAGACGTTAAAAAGATAGAAAAACAATTTCAACAAACTTTAAACTACACGCAAAATAGATTATACTTTATTATTTCATAAAAATCTAATTAATCGCACTTGTACTCCTACGGGTTTCATTGTAAGGTCCAATATTTTCTACGTCGTTCAATTCTGAAATCGAACATTTTTCAAAATGCCAAAAAGAACGAAATGCAAATAAAACAAGCTCTAAAATTTTTAAATTCATTCAAAAATAGAATGAACTTCATATTTCCATAAAAAAATTTAACGTTCGTACCCTAGATTTAAAACTAATCACCTTTGAAACTCCCTAGGGTTCAAATGTGAAATCGAACATTTTCCAAATTGCCAAAAAAATAGAAATCCCATTCAAACAAACTCTAAATTTTTAAATTAATTTAAAAATTGATTGAACATTCCCACCTTAAATTTTAAAATAATCAACCTTGAAACTCCCTCGCGTTGAATTATAAAGTCGAACATTTTCCAAATTGCCAAAAAAATAGAAATACAATTGAAAAAAACGTTTTAAATTCATTTAAAATATATTGCACTTTATATTTCTATAAAAAAATCAAACGTTCCTACCCTAGATTTAAAAAGAAAACCACTTGAAACTCCCTCGGGTTCAATTCTGAAATCGAACATTTTTCAAATTGCCAAAAAATATAAACACAACTTTTTAAATCAATTTAAAAATAAATTGAACTTCATATTTCCATTAAAAAAATCAAACGTTTCTACCCTTGATTTTTAAATAATCACCCTTGAAACTCCCTCAGGTTTAATTTTGAAATCGAACATTTTCCAAATTTCCAAGAAAATAGAAATATAATTGAAAAAAAACTCTGCGATTTTAAAATTCAATCAAAAATAGATTGAACTTCTTATTTCCATAAAAAATTTAAACGTTCCCACCCTAGATTTCAGAATAATCACCCTTGAAACTCCCTGGGGTTCAATTCTGAAATCGAACATTATCCAAATTGCCAAAAAAAAAACAATTGCTACAAACTCTAAATTTACGAAACAAACTCAAAAAAGACTGTGTCATTTTATAAAAATCTGCGAACTATTATATTCCCAGATTTTAAATTAATCACACTTGAACATTGTTACAATTGTAAGGTCGCACATTTTTTGAGTCAAAATTCAAGAAAAAATAATAACGAACTAGAAATATTTAAACATTACCTAAAATAAAATGCACTTCGTGATTTTATAAAAATTTGCAGATAAGAATGGACTTATATTTTAAAATATTAATGGCATTTTAACAACCGACAGTTCAATTCTGCGTTTCAAAACAAGAAGAAAATAAAAAAAATAAAACATCTGCCTGAAACTTTAAATGTATAAATTTACTAAAAATATATTGTGTTTAATGACCAATCCTAAGTCTGCCATTACCCCTAACTTAGATTTTAAAATAATCACCCTCTAAAATCGAACATTTTCGAAACTGTCAAAAAAATGAAAAACAATTGAAAAAAATTTAAAACTTTTGCAATTCACTTGAAATAGATCGTACTTCATATTTCTGTAAAAAATTAAAACGTTCCAACCTAGATTTTAAAATAATCAATCTTGAAACTCGCTCGGGTTTAATTCTGAAATCGAGCATTTTCCAAATGGTTAAAAAATGGAAACACAATTGAAACAAACTTTAAATTCTTGAAATTCACCTTAAAATAAATTGAACTTCCTATTTCTACGGAAATACCAGAAAAAAATAATTAACGTAACTTTTTTTGACTTTTGATTATGAAAGTAACTTTATTAGTGATAAGAATAAGAATTTTTATTTAGTTATGGCTGATTACAAACTTTGTCAAAAATCGAGATTTATATCCCGAAATGTGGATTTCTGCGACTTACGGAGAAATTATTTTTTTTCTGAGTTGAAGGAGTGCCCGTTTTTTTGACTCTTGAGTACTTGTATTAGTGATAAGAATAAGCATTTTTATTTATTTATGGCAGAAACAAAACTTTTTTGAAAGAGGTGAAAAAATATAAACGGTTAAAATTAAGGGTTGATTCTTTTTGTATTATTAATTTAGACCTTTCCTAATGGTATGGTTTACTTTTTTTCGAATTGATTTTCTTTTTTCCAAGATATGAATTTTTAAAATCTATTGCTGGATCTATTGCTAACTTCACACCCGTAAATAAAAGTGGTATAAAAAAGTTGTGTTTTCTTTATTTCGAAATAAAATCAATTGAAACAAACTCGATTTTTTTTTAATTCACTGAAAACGCGCTGCTCATAATTTTTATATGTAAATTAATAACGTCAGTTGCCCTGAATTTTGAAATATTTACCATTCAACACTGGATTCAATTTTGCGGTTGGACATTTTCCAAGTTGTAGAATTAAAAAGCAATTGCGAACAATTCCAGACTTTACAAATTAATTTAAAACAGATTAATTTTCATTTCTGTAATAAAATTTTAGGTCCAAATTTTGAAATAATCATACGTGAATATTCTCTGTTTCAATTACGATGATGGAAGTTTTTCAAGTCACCTAACAAATATAAAAAAGCAAATGGAAGAAATTTCAGACTTTTTAAATCTACCCAAAACATATAAATCTTCAGTTTTATAACATCCCAGATTTAAAATAATTACACGTGAACTCTCGTTTCAATTCTAAGATAAAAATTCTCACAAGGTAATTTTATAGGCAAATAGTTCTCAGAAAAATTCACAAGAAAAATTAAAAATGCCGGCCCACTAGCCGCGTGCGTTCGCGCGCCAGAACTAATGCGGAGGGTCCTGGGTTCGAATCCCGGCTGGGTGTTTGTGGATGCCTATTTTCATTTAATATGAATAATATATTATAATATATTAATTAAAATATATATATATATTATAAATAATCGGTTGTGGCTGAATGACCTACGCTGTCTAAGCCAATGTCCCATATCATCCATAATTCCCCAACCCAAAAATTCCGCCAATCAGCATTCCTTTTAAATATAAAAAAAATTAAAAATAATTGCAACAAACTCAAACTTTCCAAATTTACTCAAAACTGGTTGTGCTTCGACATTGTGTAAAAATTTTGTATCGTCTGTTTTTTACAGGGTCTAATATTTTTGTTTAGCCTACGTACTTGAAAGTGCGATTAATTTGGGGATTCCTGGATTTCCATTTGCGTGTCGCGTTTATCTTTTAATAAAAGTCACTTTTTTAGCGTTTTATTTTTTTATAAATATGAACCCTTCAATGGATTACATTGTCTCAAAATTCAATTAACCCTAAATATTTAGTCTTGCAAGATGTAATGTTGTAGATTTGCGACCGGGTTAAGAATTTATATATTCAGACTATACTTGAGTGAGGGTTTCCATTTTCAACTTTTGTTTCAGATCTTGAATGGCCTAAACTTAAAAATCAAATCCGGAGAAACGGTAGCATTGGTGGGAAGTTCCGGATGTGGAAAATCTACGTGTATACAACTTCTGCAACGATTTTATGATCCTAATGAAGGCAGTGTAAGTTTAGATTAAGTATTTCACTTATAACAAACACCTTCAACATTTAGAATGTATGGTGTTAACTGGCTTTGGACTCAATTATGAGTATTACTTATTTACTTGGAAATACCTACATAATGCTAGTGTTAACACACGCTGAATCTAGCTATTTTGAAGTAAATTAATATTACAAGCAATTATTATTATTTCCCCATCAGACGACAAACTGTGAACCGGTTTCGGACTCTTAGTCGCTGATGGGGATGAGTGATACAACACATTCAGTCACTGGAATTGGTCGATTAAGTGATGTGACGCTAGAGACGGAACAAATGGTAAAAAAAAGCTTAATAGACCAAACTGTGTTCAACCAAAATTTATTTTTTAAATTAATTATTTGGCTGTCAATTTTTTGAAATGAAAAATATTATTATATTAATAATAGTGCTTGATAATAACTGTAAGACGTTTAAATTCGTGATATTTTGTTTAGATTTAGAAGAAACAAACATATTCATTATTATTTAAATTATTCTGGATTTTCAATGTTTGGAGAACTTTTCACTTTCATGTTTTATTTATTGTAGGTGCATCTAGACGGCAAAAATCTAAAGGAATATGATCTAACATGGCTGAGAAACAATATCGGTGTTGTCGGACAAGAACCAGTACTTTTTGGAACGACCATAGCTGAGAACATCAGGTATGACCTAAGCCAGAGGTCTTCAAACTTCATTGGCAATTAAAACCTTCCAATAGTTAAATAGTTTGCATGTAATCCTTCCAGGAAAGTATTATCGTAATGATGGAAACAAGCAATTAAAACGTTTCAATAGTTAAAAAAATGTATAGAATCCTTCCAGAAATGTGTTAATGTAATGATAGAATGGTTAAAATAGAAAGGCTTGTGACTAAAATTTTATCGATAGTATGACCTAAGCCGGGAGTCTTCAAGCTTCATTGGTAATAAAAAAAAAATCAATAGTCAAATATTTTGCATGGAATCCTTCCAGAAAATTATGATTGTAATGATAGAAACAATATTTATGAGGCAATGTCTTAAAACTAATTGAAGACTTGTGACTAACGTTTTAGCAAGCTTAATCAAAATTACTAGGATATCAATTAACATCTTCTTCAGATATGGCTTCAGATCGGCAACACAAAAAGATATCGAACGGGCAGCCAAGAAAGCGAACGCACACATATTTATTTCTACGTTACCCCAAGGATACAACACGTTGGTCGGCGAGCGTGGGGCCCAATTATCTGGAGGGCAGAAACAGAGGATAGCTATCGCAAGAGCTTTGGTTAGAGATCCCACGATTTTGCTACTGGATGAAGCCACGTCAGCGCTGGATACAAACAGTGAGGCGAAAGTACAGGCAGCTTTGGATAATGTATGTAAAAGACTTACTTTACAATATTATTTGATTTATATGTATATGATCAATGGCGACTGGTGGCGTAACTCAGGACCAGGCGTGTAGATAGAAATTATTTTCGGGAGGACATTGACTTTTCTTATCAATTAATAATTTAACCTTTTCAGTCCTGGATTTTTAAATTTGAAATTTTTTTTTTGTTAATTATTATTGATGGGGAGCTTCTTAAGACCATAAATACCGAATTTTAACTCATTTGATTAATTAGTATAGGAATTAATTAGTGAGGGTTTGTTGAAGTGACATCTAGTGATAAACAGCAAAAATATGGATTGTCATAGTAAGTAGAGACATGTAAATGTTGCGGTGGCAATTGCCACCACCAGGGCCGAAAGGGTTAAAATAAAAAAATGGTGATGTGGCCATCATGTCACTTTCTCCGACTTGATGGTATCATTTATATTTACGCTTTCGTGGTTTATTTTCAATTTAAATCATTTTTTAAACGTACATCGAGCGTGTGAAACTGACGTTTAAAACGTCAAAATTATGAAAGATGGAAGAAATATACTTCAAATATTCAAAAACTCGCTTTACTCAAAAACCAAAGAGATTTCGAAAGAAGCAAGTAAAAAAAAATTAGAAGCACATTACATATTATTTTTTTAAATTTCGTGTGGTGGTTATAACCTCGTAACCTCCTCTATATTAGCCACGGTTCAGGACAACGCATCTCTACCGCACTTAGAGTGAATGAGTCAATAAACTTAATAATAATAATAATAACAATAATAAAGTTAATTAACGGAAAAAATCTCCCTTTTGCAAAAAAATTCTTAAATTAATAGCTTACACTCATACTAAAACTAAAACTAAAATTAATTTCATCAAGAACGTACATTAACAACATAAATTTTCTACATTTTTAAGATTACGTTTAAACGAGTTATATACCATACTTGCAACCATTTTAATTATCTTCTCGATTACACTGGCCCGACCATAAGTAGTCACCAGCCGCCACCGTATACGATCAATAAAGCCTTCTAATTAATTTACCACAGGCCAGCAAAGAATGTACGACCATCATCATAGCGCACAGATTATCAACGATTAGAGGAGCAAACAGAATAGTTGTAATCAACAAAGGAGTTGCGGTCGAGGAAGGGACACATAATGACTTGATGGCGAGAAAGGGCGAGTACTACAACTTGGTCACCACTCAAGTCACAACTTCAGATGACGATGACAGTGAAGGTAAGATTATTTTTCTGCCTTTTTTTAAACGTATTTCTTTGACCTTTATTAGATAACACAACACTAATGGCATCTAGGAACCCCAAAACGGATATTTCCGTAAAAAAAAAAAATTGAAAAAAAAATCCCGATCACAGTACTTTCTCGTACTTCGTAACGGAGAAAGTAAAAATTATATAGAATCCTTCTAGAAAAGTGTTAATGTAATGATAGAATGGTTACAATTTTTTAAATTACTTGTTACTTCAGGTTTTGTATAATTTTTGAAGAAATCTTGATGACAACTAGATACTGTCATCATGGTACAACCGATTTCTCTTCTCCTTTTCATCCTTTCCATGATTATAAGAGTGGAAAATAGTTTTTTACAGCGATAGGTTATTGCAGTTTTTTCGCTGCCTCATCATGTACAATTATAAGCCTCTGGCGTCCAAATATATGACAGATCTGCTTTATTTTCAAATTCAAAGCATGCTTTACTACAGTGTGTTTCAAAAATAAATTAATTACAATTGCCTGTGATTTGAAATGCGCATTATTCCGTTTAACGCAAATGGACAACATTTTTAACGTTAACTGTCTGTGAATGTTTGATCAAAAACATACCTTTTATAACTTACTTTTTCTTTCGGGGCTTTTGCGAAGGGGAATGCCATCGCTCGCGTGATTGTTGTTTAGTCTTAGGTGTAAGTGGATGGAATGGCCAGGTATCATCAATCACCCATGATAATCAAGTCAAAAAAGTTGTCCTACAGAGAGACAAAAGGTTACTTTGTTCTTTCTTCAATCTAGATAGGGTTTCTAGATGCGAACTGATGGAAAAATATTTACAGAAATTACATTGCGATTCAATAATAAACACAAAATCATTATTTTGATTTCAGAGAAACGAGTTAGCATTTCAAGGGATGATGAGGACAGCGACATTCCTGTTATGAGCCAAGACCAGGAAGAGGTAAGAATATAAACTATTTATATAAGAGCGAATGAAATACGAGAGGAAGTATTGCTTTCGAATTTCTTCGAATTTGAAAATTGTGATTATTTCATTCCGACGTCGCAGAATTCACCAAGAGAATAAAAAATATTAAAACAATTACCACAAACTTGAAAATTTCAAAATTTACTCAAAATTGACACTATTTGATGCCGCATATAAAATCTCAAAACACCCCTTCACTGTTTCCGAGATAATGTCACTATAACTGCGCTTATTTCACTTCGAAATTGCAGAATTTACCAAGTGAATAAAAAAATATTAAAACAATTACCACAAACTCAAAAATTTCCAAATTTACTCAAAATTGTCTGTATTTTATGCCGCACGTAAAATCTCAAAACACCCCTTCACTTGTTCCCGAGATAATAGCACTATAACTGAGCTTTTTTCATTCCGAAGTCGCAGAAGTCACCAAGGGAAGAAAAAAATATTAAAACAATTCCCACAAACTCAAAAATTTCCAAATTTACTCAAAATTGTCTCTATTCTATGCCGCATGTAAAATCTCAAAACACCCCTTCACTTATTCCCCAGATAATGGCACTATAACTGAGCTCATTTTATTCCGAAGTCGCAGAAGTCACCAAGGGAAGAAAAAAATATTAAAACAATTTCCACAAACTCAAAAATTTCTAAATTTACTCAAAATTGTCTCTATTTTATGCCGCATGTAAAATCTCAAACCACCCCTTCACTTGTTCCCCAGATAATGGCACTATAACTGAGCTTATTTTATTCCGAAGTCGTAGAAGTCACCAAGGGAAGAAAAAAGTATTAAAACAATTCCCACAAACTCAAAAATTTCCAAATTTACTCAAAATAGTCTCTATTTTATGCCGCATGTAAAATCTCAAAACACCCCTTCACTTGTTCCCCAGATAATGGCACTATAACTGAGCTTATTTTATTCCGAAGTCGCAGAAGTCACCAAGGGAATAAAAAAATATTAAAACAATTCCCACAAACTCAAAAATTTCCAAATTTACTCAAAATTGTCTCTAGTTTATGCCGCATGTAAAATCTCAAAACACCCCTTCACTTGTTCCCCAGATAATGGCACTATAACTGAGCTTATTTTATTCCGAAGTCGTAGAAGTCACCAAGGGAAGAAAAAAATATTAAAACAATTCCCACAAACTCAAAAATTTCCAAATTTACTCAAAATTGTCTCTATTCTATGCCGCATGTAAAATCTCAAAACACCCCTTCACTTATTCCCCAGATAATGGCACTATAACTGAGCTTATTTTATTCCGAAGTCGCAGAAGTCACCAAGGGAATAAAAAAATATTAAAACAATTCCCACAAACTCAAAAATTTCCAAATTTACTCAAAATTGTCTCTATTTTATGCCGCATGTAAAATCTCAAAACACCCCTTCACTTGTTCCCCAGATAATGGCACTATAACTGAGCTTATTTTATTCCGAAGTCGCAGAAGTCACCAAGGGAATAAAAAAATATTAAAACAATTCCCACAAACTCAAAAATTTCCAAATTTACTCAAAATTGTCTCTATTCTATGCTGCATGTAAAATCTCAAAACACCCCTTCACTTATTCCCCAGATAATGGCACTATAACTGAGCTTATTTTATTCCGAAGTCGCAGAAGTCACCGAGGGAAGAAAACAATATTAAAACAATTCCCACAAACGCAAAAATTTCTAAATTTACTCAAAATTGTCTCTATTCTATGCCGCATGTAAAATCTCAAAACACCCCTTCACTTATTCCCCAGATAATGGCACTATAACTGAGCTTATTTTATTCCAAAGTCGCAGAAGTCACCAAGGGAAGAAAAAAATATTAAAACAATTCCCACAAACTCAAAAATTTCCAAATTTACTCAAAATTGTCTCTATTTTATGCCGCATGTAAAATCTCAAACCACCCCTTCACTTGTTCCCCCGATAATGGCACTATAACTGAGCTTATTTTATTCCGAAGTCGCAGAAGTCACCAAGGGAAGAAAAAAATATTAAAACAATTCCCACAAACTCAAAAATTTCCAAATTTACTCAAAATTGTCTCTATTTTATGCCGCATGTAAAATCTCAAACCACCCCTTCACTTGTTCCCCCGATAATGGCACTATAACTGAGCTTATTTTATTCCGAAGTCGCAGAAGTCACCAAGGGAAGAAAAAAATATTAAAACAATTCCCACAAACTCAAAAATTTCCAAATTTACTCAAAATTGTCTCTATTCTATGCCGCATGTAAAATCTCAAACCACCCCTTCACTTGTTCCCCAGATAATGGTACTATAACTGAGCTTATTTTATTCCGAAGTCGCAGAAGTCACCAAGGGAAGAAAAAAATATTAAAACAATTCCCACAAACTCAAAAATTTCCAAATTTACTCAAAATTGTCTCTATTCTATGCCGCATGTAAAATCTCAAAACACCCCTTCACTTATTCCCCAGATAATGGCACTATAACTGAGCTCATTTTATTCCGAAGTCGCAGAAGTCACCAAGGGAAGAAAATAATATTAAAACAATTGCCACAAACTCAAAAATTTCCAAATTTACTCAAAATTGTCTCTATTTTATGCCGCATGTAAAATCTCAAAACACCCCTTCACTTGTTCCCCAGATAATGGCACTATAACTGAGCTCATTTTATTCCGAAGTCGCAGAAGTCACCAAGGGAAGAAAAAAATATTAAAACAATTGCCACAAACTCAAAATTTTCCAAATTTACTCAAAATTGTCTCTATTTTATGCCGCATGTAAAATCTCAAACCACCCCTTCACTTGTTCCCCAGATAATGGCACTATAACTGAGCTCATTTTATTCCGAAGTCGCAGAAGTCACCAAGGGAAGAAAATAATATTAAAACAATTCCCACAAACTCAAAAATTTCCAAATTTACTCAAAATTGTCTCTATTTTATGCCGCATGTAAAATCTCAAAACACCCCTTCACTTGTTCCCCAGATAATGGCACTATAACTGAGCTTATTTTATTCCGAAGTCGCAGAAGTCACCAAGGGAAGAAAAAAATATTAAAACAATTCCCACAAACTCAAAAATTTCCAAATTTACTCAAAATTGTCTCTATTCTATGCCGCATGTAAAATCTCAAAACACCCCTTCACTTGTTCCCGAGATAATGGCACTATAACTGCGCTTATTTCATTCCGAAGTTGCAGAAGTCACCAAGAAAAATAAAAAAAATACTCAACTGACAATTTTTACCGTCTCGACTTTTATTAGTTCGAATTTTGTCCGCAGGGGGGGCGCTTTAAGCAAAAGCGAGATTCTACACGAGTCGAATCGGTTGATGGCTATATGAATGATTTTTAAATAACTTGTCACACTTTTTGTCCTCTTGTTTCTATTTTAGATCCAATATGATGAAGATAGTTCAAAGGTACCACTCAGTAAAATCATCGGAATGAATTCACCAGAATGGATACAAATAGTTGTCGGTGTATTAGCCTCCATCTTTATGGGATGTGCCATGCCTATTTTTGCAGTTCTTTTTGGCGATATTATTGGTGTAAGTATTCTTTTCCTCTTATCCCTAGTAGCACAATACTACCGTGGACAAAAAAAATGACACCCCTAATTTTATTAATGTAAATATGACTTTTCATTTGACAAACCGGCAAATGTCAATCTAAGCTCTGGCACAAAATCAAAGCATGTTGGGAGGCAATACCTTTTTAGATTTACTGTATTGCTAGTTATAACTGTCACTGTCAAATATTAAGGTTACATAAGTCAAATTCACAACACTAAAAAATAAGAAATAACAGACACATGACAAATTAGGGGTGTCATTTTTTTTGTCCACGGTAGTATGTGTCAGAATTATTTTCGAAATATTGATTTTACATTTTTATGTTTCGGAAATATTAAAAGGCCAAAGTAAATATTCATTTAATATGTCTATGGAAATATTGAAATGAAATTATTTTATAAACATGTTGTATATATTTCAATCCATATATTTAGTAAGTAACATTTTATAAATACATCCAAAGAAATATATGGATGACAGAAAAAGGCAACACTGTACTGTCTCTGTCAATTCTGCCACCGTTTGAACTGTTTGACACGTAGACGACTGTGCTAGTGGCTATTTCGTTATATATTCCTGTCTATTCTCTCAACCAGTATATAATTTATTTGCAAACTCCAACGTGTGATATTTGACCGTAAGTAGAGTTGTACCAAGCACTCGAGACGTGTTGCGCGTGACCATCTTAAATTCGTTTGCGTTCTCTCGCGTTCTCTGAATATTTTCTCACTCTGCGCAAACTTCACCTCCACACATCTCGAGTGCTCGATAATACTGTACATGCATTTGGGATTCGCACCACAACCACATATATCATGATATTTCCCCAACATTATTTTACAAATATTGCAAAAATATATACATAGTAATATTTCCTTAATATTTTACAGAAATATTGCTAAAACATATAAAAATCTGTCATAATCAATATCACAGAAATATGTGTTTTTCAATATTTAAGAAATATTTTGTGCCACTAGGGATATTTTATTTATGTTATAAACAGGGTTTTCAAAAATGACCTGAAGTTTTGCGTAAATTGTAATATTTACTTGTAAAATGTATGACGTCAACATTCAACCTTTTAAATAAATAAAATAAAATTTCAAATTTGAAGTAAATGTACACGCATCAAGTAGAAATAGAATACGAAAACACGAATTAGGACATGGGCAAAGTGTGAACTGGAATCAGATTTGATTGTTTTGCAACAGGAGGCTTTTATATATGTCCAAAAATATTACAACAAATCTTCGCAGTTACTTCAAAAATTCGTAATAACAAAAAAAAACATCAACTAGATCGCTGACTATAAATTCAAGAGAAATTAACTACGAAATTCGTATATTTTCTAATATTGTAAATACGTGTTTATTTACATATCAAGAAAACATTATTATAATTGGTTTCCATGGTGAGGGATGTTTCTATTTCTTCGACTGCTTCGATTTTCCTTTCCAAAATCAATGATTTCTCGATGCTATCATTCCTTCATCAATTGTTGTCCCTCTTGCATTCCATGTTCATCATCCTTTAACAACTTCGGGTGACACGGTGGAGTTTCACCAAGTGCTAAAGGAGAACCTAGATTTGACGTCTCACATCCGCTCGAATGTTTTTTACCCATTTGTGAATGTTTTTATTTAGTGGCTGTAGTAAATAAAGATTACTTTACTTTACCTACCTAATCCAAGAAAAATAAAATGTGTCTCATTTCAGGTGCTCGCAGGTCCCAACAATGACTACATCAGGTCCGAAACGAATAAATATTGTATTTACTTCCTGATTGCTGGCGTGGGTGCAGGAATAGCAACATTTTTCCAGGTATTTTTAATTTGCGATGTAATATGAAATTGATACGAATACTATCAAAACATATTTTTTCAGATTTACATGTTTGGCATCGCAGGAGAAAAATTGGTAATGCGAGTCCGGGGGCAAATGTTCGAGACTATGCTACGCCAAGAAATCGCTTGGTACGACAGAAAGGAGAATGGTGTCGGGGCGTTGTGTGCCAAACTGTCAAGTGAAGCGGCTAATATCCAAGGGGTAAGATAATGTCTACATCTAGATTTGAGGAATGGATATTTTGTGACCTCAAGGTGTGTTACGAGGCCTCAAATTAAAATCATGGTAAAGTCTTTGACAGCGGATGTTCGGCGGTAAAGCAACGGAAGAAAATTTGATCGAAAAAGCAACGGGATATTTGCTTCCTCTATAAGAGTAAGTAGTGCAGCACGAGCGGCATCTTTGTCTTTGCCTCACCTACGGAAATCCACGCGCTGCCGCTGGTCTTTGAACACACTAGATTCTAAGATATTCGGCCATTTCCCTTCGGTTGCTTCTAACCTTCCTGTGGTTGTGCGCACTGCCAACGAGGTTGCGCGCCCTTCAGACGGTAGCTATCGCTCATCTGCACCGCTCAGTGCCATCCGTTGTAGAGCTGGTCAACGGCATCATTCTTTTGTTTTATTTTTATTTTGGATCTACAAGAATCTTTTCATAAACCCAAAAATTACTCCAACGTTTCTGTTTTAATTTTAATAGGCGACCGGACAGAGGATAGGAACCATATTCCAATCGATAGCAACACTAGGCCTTTCCATCGGACTATCCATGTACTACTCTTGGAAGCTAGGATTACTCGCCCTCGCCTTCGCGCCCGTCATTTTAACAGCCGTATTTTTACAACAGAGGCTAATGAAGAACGAAAACGATGGCTACAGTAAGGCTCTCGAAAGCTCGACTAAACTCGCCGTAGAAGCCGTTGGAAACATCAGAACGGTAGTTTCGCTGGGTTGCGAGACTACATTCCACACAATTTACGTAAACGAGCTGATTCCGCATACAGTGCGCGCTAAAAAGAACACGCACTTCAGGGCCATAGTGCTGGGCATGGCAAGATCGATCATGTTCTTCGCTTTCGCTGCGTGCATGTACTACGGTGGTTATTTGGTTAGAGAGGAAGATATGAATTTCTCCAAAGTTTTGAAGTAAGTATCCTTATCACTGAACACATTTTTGATGTGATTTTTTTTTATAGTAAACATTCACTCCTCAATATTTGATTCAAAGGATTTGTAATATTTTTTATATTTAAAAAAATATCCGAAGAAAACAAAAATGATTAAGGTGTATAAAATTTTAGCTTTTCAGTTCTTTGGATGTAGCTTATGTTGAAACAAATTGGGAATAACCTTACTTGTTGCAGAAAGCATTAGATAAATACAATAAAACGAAATGTAGCCTGAATATATGAATAGTTATTTGTTTATAGTCTTAATTTTTGCTTGCAGATTAACGAACAGGTTGAATATTCATATATTCAGGCTACATTTCGTTTTATTGTATTTATCTTATGTTGAAAGTTTCATTTTTCATTATTTAGTAGTTTTTGAGATACAGATACATACATTTTTAAAAACTGGTCAAAATCGTCTCGGAGGACCTCAAAGTAGATATCTCCGTTGAAATTTTGAATTCGAAAAAAAATCACGATTATAATATTTTCCAAGTAGAAAGTAAAAATCTTCAAAAAACATATTTAAAAGTTATACCAAAAAATCTTAAATATTAATTGCACCCCAGCACAATAAACTGGATGCAAAACTAAAAAATAGAATCTCACATTCCGACAAATATTTTAAAATTAAATAAATACCTTAAACATAAATCCCGCAGACTATATTTTCTAGATAAATATCAAAGTACATTAATTTTTGTCTTAAAACAACTCCTACATTTGAATTAAAACAAAATTGATCAAATTAAATAACCTGAAATGAATGAAAATACACGCAAAAAAAAATCAAAATTCAGTGTGCAAAATCTACAGGGAAAAAAAAACAAAAGCTTGGACTCAAAAACTCCAGAATACCCTCAAAAAAAATCAAAAATTCGCACATAAAAACCAATAATTCTGGTTAAAAATCTAAAACAATCAAAGATTTAGTTATTAAAATTAATAAACGAGGGAAACAACTGAAATATAAGCCAAAGAAAATCGAAAATTTAGAGCGAAAATCGAAAATTTTAAAAATACAGGCCAAAAAAAAATCAAAAATTCAGTCTGCAAAATCTATATTACAGGAAAAAATCAAAAGCCAGGATTCAAAAATTCGAAAATACCATCCAAAAATGAAAAATTCGCTTATAAAAACAAATCATTCAGGTTAAAAATCTAAAGTAATCAAAGATACAATTATTAAATTTAATAAACAAGGAAAAAACAAAATATAAGCCAAAGATAATCGAAAATTTAGAGCAAAAATCGAAAACTTTGAAAACAGGCAAAAAAATCAAAAAATCTGTCTGCAAAATCCATATTACAGGTGAAAGAAATTAGAAACTTGGACTCAAAAACATCCTCCAAAAAATCAAAATTTTGTTTATAAAAATCAAGGGAAACGACCAAAATATAAGCCAAAGAAAATTGAAAATTCAGAGCGAAAATCGAAAACTTTGAAAATACAAGCAGAAAAAACAAAAATTCAGTCTGCAAAATCTATATTACAGGAGAAAAAAATTAGAAACTTGGTATCAAAAACATCCTCCAAAAATTCAAAATTTTATTTATAAAAATCAAAGCAAACGACCAAAATATAAGCCAAAGAAAATCGAAAATTTAGAGCGAAAATCGAAAACTTTGAAAATACAAGCAGAAAAAACAAAAATTCAGTCTGCAAAATCCATATCACAGGAGAAAAAAATTAGAAACTTGGTATCAAAAACATCCTCCAAAAATTCAAAATTTTATTTATAAAAATCAAAGGAAACGACCAAAATATAAGCCAAAGAAAATCGAAAACTTTGAAAATACAAGCAAGAAAAACAAAAATTCAGTCTGCAAAATCTATATTACAGGTGAAAAAAATTAGAAACTCGTACTCAAAAACACCCTCCAAAAAATCAAAATTTTGTTTACAAAATCAAAGGAAACGACCAAAATATAAGCCAAAGAAAATCGAAAATTTAGAGCGAAAATCGAAAACCGAAAACTTCGACAAACGTATCCAAAATTTTGGCCAAAATAGTCAATATTAAGGCCAAAACTAAAATTTGGAACAAAGAAAACGAATATACAGGCCAAACATCTAAAATGTAGGCCCAAAAATCAAAAATTCTTGTCAAAAAAATTAAAAATGTCGAATAAAAAAATTGAAAATACAAGCAAAAGAAAAATAATTTGCAAAAATAACACCTCAAAATAAGTTGCGCAAAGTCGATATTACTAAAAAAATCCGGCAATAAAAAACAATAATTTAGGCTAAAAAATCCAAATTGAAGAGCAAAAAAACACAACCTTAGTCTAAAAATCTCAAAAATACAGGTAAAAAAATCAGGCATAAAAATCAATCATTCAGATCAAAAAATCTAAAAAATCAAAAATTCTGATCTAAGAAATAAAAAAATAGAAAATTCAAGCAAAAGAAAAATAATTTGCAAAAATTACAGCTCAAAATAAGTTGCACATCAGAAACTCGTTAATGCTAAAAAAATCCGGCCATGAAAAAACAATAATTCAGGTTAAAAATTCCAAAATGAAGGGCAAAAAATTTAGTCCAAAAATCTCAAAAATACCGGCAAAAAAATCAATAATTCAGGTCAAAAAATCTAAAAAAACAAAAATTCTGATCTAAGAGATAAAAAATAGAAAATTCTAGCAAAAGAAAAATAATTTGCCATTTTCCGTCCAAAAATGACAGCTCAAAACAAGTTGCACATCAGAAACTCGATAATACTAAAAATCAGGCCATAAAAAAACAATAATTCAGGTTAAAAAATCCAAAATGAAGGGCAAAAAATTTTGTCCAAAAATCTCAAAAATACCGGCAAAAAAATCAATAATTCAGGTCAAAAAATCTAAAAAATCAAAAATTCTGATCTAAGAAATAAAAAATAGAAAATTCTAGCAAAAGAAAATTAATTTGCCATTTTCCGCCCAAAAATGACAACTCAAAATAAGTTGCACATCAGAAACTGGATAATACTAAAATAGCCGGCCATTTATATAAAATCTTGTCAAATTTGTTCATTTAGAATATGTATATTTTAGTTATATTTTTTTTTATATATTATCTTAATTTAATTTTTGTTAATTAATGTCTTATGAACATTTTCCTGTAATTGGATATATGTCTGTTGGGAAATAAATATCTATTATTATTATTATTATAAAAAATCGATAATTCAAGTTAAAAAATTTAAAATGAAGGGCAAAAAATTTAGCCCAAAAATCTCAAAAATGCCGGCAGAAAAATTTCGCGCGTAAAAATCAACAATTCAGGTTAAAACATTTAAAAATTCAAAAATTAAAAATTTGGACCTACAAATTAGAAATGCGAAAATGTTAACAGACAAATCGAAAATTTAGACCAAAATGGAAAGCATTTCAGACCAAAAGAAATCGAAAATAGAGACCAAAAATCTAAAATTAGAGTCAAAAAAGAATCAATATGTATACTGTCTATTAGTTTAAAATTTGACTATTAATTTTATATTGTTATTACAGAATTAAAAAAAATATATTTTTTTGTTACGTTAATTTTTATTCATTTTGTACAAAATAAATAAATAATGGCTGAAGGAATCCGGTCGATGGCCATTGTATTTATTATGTATTTAGTAAGTACAACAATAAACGTTTATTGTTATTATTAAATAAATAAATAAATAGATAGATAAATGATGCAGTCAAATGGATACACATTATAAAATCAAAAGGATTCGCGCGAAAAAATCAGTGTTTTTTCAAAAACCTTCGCGGGCCGGATAAAATCACCTGCCGGGCCGGGCCGGGCTGGCCCGCGGGCTGTAGTTTGTACACCTCTGCTTTAAAGCACAGTCACGTACGCGAATGTCGAGTTACCGAGTGAATTTAACAATTCAATTTTTTCCAGAGTGTCACAAGCTTTAATCATGGGAACAGTTTCAATAGCCAACGCTCTTGCCTTCACGCCGAACTTCCAGAAAGGACTCGATGCTGCGGCTAAAGTCTTCAAGCTACTCCATAGAGTACCTGCCATTAGAAACTCGCCTACTGCGACCAGCAAAGATTGGGTAAACCGTTGATATAATAAATTCTAAATTTTGATCTAAATATATAATAGTATATTATTAAACGAGTGAGAAAGTTGGCCACGAGGTGGCAATGGCCAACTTGTTTACAAGTTGAATACTATACTTTTTCGCATCATATTAAATAATTACCTAAAGATTTTTCTGTTTGTATTAAATTATAACGAATAATGTTTCTATTTGGAAATTGCGGCAGTTCGCTGACAAAAAACGAATCGTAACCATAGTAACAACTAAACTGTTGGGCAATGAAACCGCTATCATTTGATTGGACGTCACGTGCGGAGAAAATGATTCGGCCGAATAATGGACAACTTTCTCAATCAAAAACGATTTAACAACGTTTATATTATTTAATAAGATGCGAAAAAGTGCAGTGGATTTATTCTAAATTGAATGTGTTGACGCTTATCCGCCTATGATAACAAAAAGCAGTGACGGCTCGCGGGGTGGCTCATGGTACGGCCGAGGTAGGATCGGTTGCAGATTAATATTCCGCGAGCCGTCACTGACAAAAAGTGATCTCCTTGCTAATTACAGATTAATAAATATTAACAACATCCTCTGTTTAGAAAATTGGAAACATTGAATTCTCCCAGATCTACTTCAACTATCCCACTAGGCCAGATACCCAAGTGCTTAAAGGGCTGGATTTGGAGGTTATGAATGGGAAGACGGTGGCCCTGGTCGGTCCCAGCGGTTGCGGAAAATCGACCATAATCCAGCTGATCGAACGCTACTACGATCCCAAGAACGGATACATTGCCGTCGACGGAGAAGACATCCGGGAAATGAAGTTGGATTCTTTACGATCAAATTTGGGCATCGTTTCTCAAGAGCCCAATCTGTTCGATCGCACGATTGGCGAGAATATTGCCTACGGTGATAATTCCAGGGAGGTGAATCAAGATGAGGTTATCAAAGCTGCCGTTAACGCGAATATACATACGTTCATCAGCTCACTGCCTCTTGTAAGTATATTAATCAGTCACGGTTCGAGGGTTTTTTTCTGGTACGGCCGAGGAACAAGAGGTGGTAATACAGATAGTAACTGACCCTATCTATCTGTATTACCACCTCTTGTTCCTCGGCCGTACCAGAAAAAAACCCGCGAACCGTCACTGATATTAATTGAAGATAAGATTGAAAATATAATAATCTCTTCATACTTTAGGGCTATGACACGCCTTTGGGAGACAAGGGCACGCAACTTTCTGGAGGACAGAAACAACGCGTCGCTATAGCCAGAGCCTTAGTGAGAAATCCGAAAGTTCTTTTGCTGGATGAAGCCACATCGGCTCTAGACACGGAAAGTGAAAAGGTAAAAAAAATCGAAAGTAATTCACGTAATTTTGTACTGCAGAGTTTCACAAAGTATGGGTTTATTATTACAACTCAACTTGTAGAGAAGTAATATATCACATTAAAAAAATAAAATAAAACACTCGTTATTAACGTCTGGAGGCAGGGCCGGATTATGACTTTTGACAATTGCGACATCCAAGGCTAAATGTGTTATTTAAAAATGTGTGGGAATATTCATTCTGTAACAAGTGCGAGAATCTGTACGTTCTATGAACAAAATTGATATCAGAATACTCAAATTCTACTCTGGTTGTGGTGAAAGAACATGACCTGTAATTTTGTATTTTGTTTTTTTTTTCTAGGTTGTTCAAGAAGCCTTAGATAACGCAAAACAGGGCCGCACCTGCATAACGATCGCCCACAGACTGACGACGATCCAGGATGCCGACGTGATTTGCGTCATCAACGAGGGAAGGGTATTCGAGATGGGCACCCATTCTGAACTCCTGGCCATCAAGGGCGGCATTTACCATAAACTGCACAGTCTGCAGTCGCGCAGTAAATAATGCAGGATTTCGTTAGGAGAATAGTTGTAAATATTTTTTTTATTATAAAGTATTTTTATATGTCAAATAAAGAATGATTAAATTACACATTATACATTATAACTTAAATTAATGTGTGGAGATTTCGCTTAGTGGTCTACTCGGACAGGATGTGGAGTTCTCGCAGTAGATTCGCAGTATCAGAATGACCTAAAAAGTCATCAAACAGGATGAAAGGGCGGGAATTTTTAAAAATCATTTTCAAATTGGAATAACAGATGTCACCATCGCAAATAGCATATTTGTCAGCGCCATATTTAACTATGCTTATTACAAAATGCTTGATACCTTAGAACATATACTCGTGGAACAGGAATACCGTATAACTTACGTGTACCGAAACTGTGTCCAACATCTGTGCGACAAGGATAGATATAAAATTTCTTTTCTTCGCTATGCGCATGTCCCCAATCGCGCGAAATGCCCAAGTCCATGAATGCGAGAGAGAACTTCCCGGATGGAAAGACTTAATTCTTATGAAACACCCAAATGCACGAGCAACACAGACACACACATTCATAATAACCAATGGAATAACAGGAAGCGACAAGGCATGTTGATAAATTGGAATCGATAAGTGCCATCTGTGAATAGCGGCGTGAACTAACACCAACACCATGCACACAACCGATACGTGCGTGTGTATATATTCTTTCGTACTACGCTAAAATAAGTTAAATATTGGTAATCAAAAACACTTGGTTTTACTTGTTTTACAATTTATATTGATTAAACATTATACTTCCACAAGTTTTGTGCATTCTCCTTTCGAGAATGTTCGTGTGAACAAAACCACTTGGGCAAGTTGTATAATATTTATTCTACTTAATATAAATTGTAAAATATAGTGATTTTGTTTACCAATATTTACCTTGTTAATGACGTTTCTTCGGGTGATGAATACATATATTTTGTACATATTGTGCTACGAGGCTAACACAAGAAATGATTGGTTTATTCGTCCTCGATTTCCGCACTGTTTGACATTCTACGTTTCAAGTAATACGGGGAATTACACGGCATGTAAATAAATTTTACCGGAAAAGCGCCGTCTAGTGTTAGCAACAAACATAATTTACAGAAATCCATCGAATTTTTATGGTGGCGCCATCCAATATTAGCGGCGTTAAGCTCGATTTCTTATGCCCTGTTTCCCATATCTTTTGTCATACCCCTGTAATAACCTATGAGTGCGTCGACCGCGCATGAGCATTTCGAGCAAAAAAAATAGAATGAGACACAATTCTATGCTTTGTATTCCTGTTCCATGAGTATATGTTCTAAGCTTGATACTTACCGGCCATTTTGGCCAGCATGTAAGGACTCGGCTCCACGTTGAAGTTGGCGCTTTTCGACAGCAACCAGCGCGTCAGCGAAGTGTGTCCGAACATCGCGGCCAACTGGAGCACGTTCAACTGATTCGAATTGACGGTGTTTACATCGACGCCGGCATGATACAGTGCGTGTATGCAACTGGCATCTCTGCTCTTCCGGTTTCTGATCCTGTTGTAGACCGCTAGATACAGACCGTTTTCACCACGAGCGGTTTTCGAGTCAACATCCGCTCCATTCTCCAACATGTACTTGACTAGTTGGGTATTGCCATGATAACAAGCCCTCTTTAAAAAAAAAATTGATCATTTATTTGAAATACTGTCCCAACATCTCCAATTTGAGTTGGAATGCATCAAGCATTTTTGGATCAGTCATTAGAATATTAAGCTTTAACATACCAAAAATGGAGTAAATTTATCCTTGTCTACGGTTCTATTTATGGCTTTTGGATGGCGCTGGCACAGCTTTAGAGCTACTAACGTATTGTTCTCCTGAAATTAATTCGCTGGAGGAGAAATATTTCGACAAAACAATTGTAACTAATGTTACAGGACAGCAAACGTAACTTGCCGTTGCGCAGTGGCAAAATTGTGGGCAGAACCTTCGAAGATTTCGTGAAGATTTCGCGCGCCTGGTACATTCATTTTCAAAAGTGACAGTGCATTAATTATGTGGAGGAGAGCGCCCGATAGAGTTGTAAATGAATAGCGCACGCGAAGAATATGTGCTTGCTTTTTACAGAGACTGTACTCGGCCGGCTGTAAAGAGAGAGAGAGAGCTTTCGCTTGCTCTCTGCGCGTCTGGCCAACTTACATTTGCCGTCCTGTATTATTGAAATTAATTATAACATTTTCTCAAATAAATTATATACACTTACGAATGTGGCTCTATGCAATTCCATCATCACAAAATCTCGATTATAAATTGATTTTATCGTGTAGAACAGACTTTTCAGGAAGCTTGCTATCCATACGGCAAAGAGCGAAATGTATATGCAGATTAAGTAGTCGGATAAGTGGTAAGGTGTATCTTTAAAGAGTTCTATTAAATCCTGCGACATGATTTTGGCTATAACATAAAACCAAATGATACTTGCTTAAATAATCTAAATAAGATGGTAGAAACAATAAACTAAAGGTGTTAATCACAAATCAACACTTGTGACTGTAGTTTCGAGAATATTCTAAGCGCTTGAACAGTTCAATTTCATTCAATAAATTCGTGCACAGAACGCACACCTATAATACACGAAAAGTTTGAAAATGGCGGGTGTATTGTCGAAACTACGGTGCGAGCCACTGAATTTTGTTGCTGAGTTGGCCATGCCTGAGAGAGAGAGAGAGAAACATAGTAGTCATGTCTGAGAATAATTCATTTTTTTAAATCTAATTCAATTGAATTTATATATGTAAAATGGGGAATCCGTTAATAAATAACTAAATAACTAAATAAATAAATAACTAATCTAGTCTCATGATCAGTGGCGGCTCGTGGAACATGTTGATGGTAGAGCCACTAATAAATATACCCCCGCCCCCTTCTTTTTGAAGAAAGAAAGAACGATTTATCTTCCTAGACCAAAGTAACTGGCGAAAAAGTGTTTTAAGATTTAATTAAAAATTCTTGCTGAGCTTGAAACTACAGGTAGTGCCATGGCTCCTTGGATCTATATAACGAGCCGCCCCTGCTCATGACATACCTTATTTATCTCACAGCCAACTCTGAAACAAAATTTTGTGGCTCACACGATATAACCAGCATGGTGTACCGAAGTTTCAAATAGATGATTTTTTTCAAAATCTCTAAGATATACCACACAGTGAAAGCGTTTAACAACCAACAGATAAATTAATTAAGTAGTGCCAATCAAAAATTTAGATTTGCGCAGAGTGGTATTTGTTAGGTAATTAAAATTTTAAATTTAAAAAAAAAGCTCAAGCAACAAACATTTTTGAATAAATTTCCTATGCTTTTAACATCTCTTATCTTCACGAATATATTTTAGGAGTAATTATTACGCTGTGTTTGTTGTGAAAGGAGAGTAGGTATGGGGACACTTGGGCCGACCTTGAGTGACCTCTACGGCCTTCTTAAGATGACCTCCATGAGGGAGCATTGACCCCGCGGCGATCGTAGTACAGACCTGTTTCCAGTTAAACAGACCTGTTAAAAATCTGTTTTTCAGTTAAACAAACCCGTTAAAAAGCTGTTTTTCAGTTAAATAGACCTTTTCAAGAGCTGTTGAACCTTTTAATTTAAGTATATTCAAACATAAGGGAACAAGATAGAAAAACAGCTTTTAAACAGGTCTGTTTAACTGAAAAACAGCTTTTTAATAGGTCTGTTTAACTGGAAGCAGGACTGTACTACGATCGCCCCAGGGTCAACGCTCCTTCATGGAGGTCATCTTGGGAAGGACGTAGAGGTCACTCAAGGTCGGCCCAAGTGTCCCCATACCTATTTTTTTTTTCGATCGTCATTTCAGACGCGCGTTTTCGGTTTACCTGGTATAAATCAGAAATCGTTAATTAAATTCAAATTCCAAAAACAGCATTTGATTGAGTGTCAAATTGGCTATAAATTTGGTAAAAAAATTTAAATTGGTTATAACTTTTTTACTATTAAAGATAGAAAAAAAATTAAAAAAACCAAAATTTTTGTATAGCAAAATGCTACAAAAAGTATTTGTTAGTGTTTTGGCTAAACCTCAACCCTTACCTGTAAAATTGAAAAAATCGAAAAAAATAGCGGAAAATTGGATTTTTATGGATGACGCACCACACCAAATGTATTAAAAGTTCCTGTCAGAGGTAACATTAATCAACTTTTATGAAATAGTGAAAAGAAAAAAACGACGTGCACCTCAACGATTTCTACCTCAAAAAATTAAAAATTTGTTTTTTAATTTTTCAAGACACCAAATGACAATGGATGATCTTGAAAAAAATTCTATTGATAACCTACCTTGATGATTTTTTCAGAATTTTGCATTAAACACATTGTCAGATAAACAATTAAAACAAAAAATAACGCTTTTTAACCCCAGAGGTGTGAGGAGAAGGGTGGGGACCATATAAAGTATGTCCGCGGATAATTCTTATCTCAAGATACAACATTATTTGGTTAATTAGGAATTCTGAATCTGGGGGCATTTTGCCTATCTTAATCGGGGGGACCCTTTAAATTCCAAAAATAGCATTTGATTAAGCATAAAATTGGCTAGAAATTTCATGAATACAATTTGAACAATAATTAATAAATTCAATCAAGTGCAATTCCACCACTTAAAATTTTACATTAAAAAAAAATTAAAAAGTGGCAGAAATTTCTGAATAAATTCACTACACTTTGAACATTTTCCATCTTATTTTTTAACCTGCGTTTGTTAGGTAATCTGCGATAAGTAACATCTATCACTGAAACACTGTCGCACGTTAACACATAAATAAAATTAATTTTCCAATCAAAGTAAATAATTCTTATAGCTGTTGAAAGAGTACATATTAGGCTGTTGTTTATACTAATTTATATTATTATCCCCACTTTATTTATTGCATTAACAATAATTTAAAAAATAAGGCACTTTTTTCAATGTTAATCTTGTTTTAAAAAATACTTTGAGGTGAAATTGGATAAAATCAATTAGTACACGCCGTACTAGACCATAACATCTTCTTGTCGGTGAAAACAGAAAAAAGAATATATTTAACCATTTAGCTTCAATTTATGTTAACAAATAACTTGCATTTACATATAATTTACTAATACTCCCAACGCATCTTATATTGTAACTGTGGTATTCTGTATTTATTTGTTTTATTGACCTGTGTAAAACTTATGTTATGTGCACGAATAAACATTATTATTATTATTATTATTATTATTATTATCTTTCGGGAGACTCGTCAGCGGTTTGTGTAAACTTGATCACTTTGGAGTCGTAGCTTCGAATTTTATAATTTGCCAAATACTGTCAGCTCTGTATAAATGAAAGAGGAATTGCAATAAAATTTAAGAAGAGATTTTCAAAAATTACTTTTTGTTGAACATTTAAACTAGTGGTTGTATTTTATAAACATACCTTCTAAAGATTTCTTGTAATAAGGTAACATAATATTCTGCATTTTGGGACCGTGATGTTATTCGAGTTTTCACAAAAAAAAAATCTTTTGGATACACCCTCTAGGACTGCTGCATTTTACGGAAACGGGTAATTTATTTTTACTGTCAATTTTGATATATAACCTCGAAATTGCTTAATGCGAGCCTACTTAATAATACTATGACATTTTTGCGTTGCTTTCAAGGGCGTTTCCAGCCAACTAGTCTGGGGAGGGGGTAATTAAAAAAATGGTGATGTGGCCATCATGTTACTTTCTCCGACTTGATGGTATCATTTATTAATTTTGACAGTTTAAAATTGTACTTTTTGCCAGTGGAAAATTCTCATTTTCGGTAGTTGAAAATGGTTATCTATTAAAGTTTATTGGCGTCACCTAAGGTCAGTCTGCTACCTCGAAAGCAATGACACTAGTATATTACCTTGCGGTATTACCTTTATGACACGTGACATTTAAGCCAGATATTTATACACTTCTAATGATACTAGCAATTACGGGTAATAAAGTACATTTTTAGGACTTCAAAGTGCTCGCGTGTAATCAATCTAAAGTACCAAATTCCAACTGGCGAGATAAGAACACATATGGCTCTAAAAAGCGAAGACGCGAGAAGAAATCTTGGAGGACAACAATTGCACGTAAATAAAGGAGAACGTAGGAAAATGCTAGCACGGAGAAGTATTTGTATAAAATTCATAAACAAAAATCAATTTAAATCTCTAAAATATTTTAATGAATAACCGATAAACATCGATTTTAAGAAAGTGTAATATTTACTAAAATCTTTATTAGAAGGCCAATTGCCTGTTGATGTCATTTGTAAAAGTTTCTCAATAAATGTATAGTCTCTCTCTCTCTATTTGAAGACTGATGCCCACTTGCACCATAGCCGATTAACTTTAACCAGTGGTTAGTACCGGTTTGTACACCGCAAACACCCAATTTCATTCGCATATTGATCAAAGAGAGATATTTGGGATATCTTACAAATTTATAACACTTTTATATTCTCGAATTTTGACTTAATCAGACGTTTACCAGGATTAAGTACCTGCGGTGAGCCTGAAAGACCTTTGGTAAATTGCCAGTTAAGGTCATTTGCAAAAATGTCTCAATAAATGTATTCTCTCTCTCGTAAGATATCATAAAATATGTCTCTTTAATCAATATGTTATTGCGTAAACAGTTTGCGAATCAAATGGTAGTGTTTTAAAGAAGTACTAACCGGTACTGATTAAAGTTAATCGGCTGTGGTGCAAGTGGGCATCATCAATCTTCAATATTGCAATAAAAGAACTCCCAACCAGAAATCAATTTCGTTTGCAGTAGCAAAAAGTAAATTTTAATAAACTTATTATCTAGAGAATATTGTTATCTATCCAGGACTAAAATTCTAATATAGAACGTTAGAATTTCAGTCCAGAAAACAAAACGTGTATTCACTTGTGATGAATATTGTGTTGCATACATTAATACAGGATTTCATTTATTTAATATTTCATTTTAACTTCGAAAACGCGGACTATTAATTTAAAACGTGCGAATTATATTATACAATAGAAATTGTAAGATAATACTTCCTGAAAATTTTGACACTTCTACAGTTAACTTCACTTTAGTTTACTTTATTTCCAAGATGGAGGAGAAACACGTGCTTGACGAAATCAAGTCGGAAGATGTTGACGCCGACGTTAAGCCTTCCACGGACGGGGCTGTATTGTTCCCGAACGAAAACCGATATTCCCACATCAAGAACAAACTGGTCAGAAACCAGCAGTACCAGAAATACAAAAAGGAAGCGAGGAAGGTACGATTTTGAGGTTAACTTGTAATTAAAAAAAGGCCATAATTTGTTTTTAAAATTCAATTGTCGTGAATGACTAATTTTTGTAGGAGAAGAAAAGCTTGAAGGCCAAGCAGAAAGCGGAAGGCGTTCCCAAGAAGGTACCGCACACCATCGACTCTCTGAGGGAAAAAGACGAAACCACGGTCGGGGATTTGAACGCAGAAGAGAACGAGGTGGTCAGGACCGATTTGGAAAACGATGAGTTCAGCAATTATTACAATAGTTATTACGAGCCTAAAGTACTCATTACCTACTCGGATAATCCCATGAAGGTATTTATTGATTATATAAAGCTAGATCAAAAAATATATATGGCTATGGATTAGCAGATGGTCTGATCGTAAAATACTGTAGTTTAGGGTACTTTGTATAATGGGCTCATATAAGGGCCTACATACCATGACTTCGTCACCCTCCCTTAACCACTTCGCGCCCATGCTGTTTTGATTGGGTTATAGCATAATCCTATTTATTGAAAATTTACTTTTTTGTTGATACGATTTTCTACGAAATATTATTCCACTTTCACAAACTTACTCATTTATGGAAAAAATATGAAAAATATTCCATAGATGGCGCTAAAGGTTTTTTTTTTGTAAAATATATTTGCTTCCTTTCTTTTTGCTTGTTACCACATGTGGAGCAACCTGGGCGTGAAGAGGTTAATGTGAGGGTACTTTGAATCAAAGGAAAAAATACCGTTGTTTTCATCATTATTAGAACATAAAATTTGGCGGGAGCAATTATTCAATGTAAAGAGAAATATTATATTCGATGATTTCCCGAATTACGACGTTATGACATAATTTAATAAATAATGGATGAAGATTCTTCGTATATAGCTGAATCAAAAGTGTGAACATGCCTCCAACAGGGATCGAACCTGCAACCTCCAGATCTCCGGTCTGGGATGCTACCAATTGTGCCACAGAGGCCACACAGTTTCGCTCCCACCAGAGTACACATTCACACTTCCAATCAAGCTATTTCCAGACTTCGTAGGGGACGGTCGAGGGCGATATCAAGCGCTAACCTGCCGTGCCCGAGTCGGTGTTTTTGGGGAATATACTTAAAGCCTCGAAGGCGCATTAATTCCCAAAAACACTGACTCGGGCACGGCAGGTTCGTACTTGTTATCGCCCTCGACCGTCGCCTGGAAATAGCTGGATTGGAAGTGTGAATGTGTGCTCTGGCGGGACTGAAACTGTGTGGCCTCTGTGGTGCTATTGGTAGCATCCCAGACTGGCAATCTGGTGATTGCAAGTTCGATCCCTGTCGGAGGCATGTTCACTCTTTTGATTCAGCTATATACGAAGAATCTTCATCCGTTATTTATTTAATCATAGAAATATTATATTATTTAAATAAAAGTGGTAATGAAAAATTCTGTATCTTTCACGGCATAACCTGCTTTTATGGGCTTTAATACTTGCGCTTAAAATCACGCCTCAACCCATAAAAGCCTTTTTACGCCCTTAATATCGTATGTTCATTAAAAAAAAACCTCAAGTGTGCCAAGATTTTTTATTTTTAAAAATTTAAGTTGGAACACATCTTAGGAATTGACATACAAAACGTAAGATCTTTCTAGAAGTCACAATTATTCCATGATCGCAATGGTTTAAAGCAGGGGTCTCCAAACTACGGCCTGCGGGCCAAATGCGGCCCGCGACCCCAACGAATCCGGCCCACGACAAGCAGTTACATGTTCCGTAAATGTCACATTTTAAAATTCTACAACGATTTTTTGTTATAGGTTTTGAAATTAGTTATAAAATTGATTATATCTTGACCCACTAGGTTATGAAGAATTGTATATATGGCCCGCGATGTAAAAAGTTTGGAGACCCCTGGTTTAAAGCAACCAACAAAAAACCTTTCTAGTTGAAAGTTATTTTTTCTTAATTTCCTACAACTTCTCTGCATCATTTGTCATATAAAATGAATTTATCGGTAGGAACATGCCACAAGTAACATAACCTAAATAAGTGTTACCAACTTATATTTAAAAAAATAAAAAATCATGGCACACTTGAGGTTTTTTTTAATGAACATACTTTATATGTACATATAAATAACTATTGTAATTAAAAATGATTTAAGTAATGTACAATATGTTTAGTATCATGATTAATTTTAGAAAACGAGAATATTTGGCAGAGAATTAACGAGAATCATCCCGAATTCGACCAGCCTGTACAGGAACAGGTCGGGCGTGAAGAAAATCGTGAAGAGCGCGATCAAAGAGAACTTCACCGACGTGCTGATTGTTAATGAAAATAGAAAGGAACCGAACGGACTCTTGGTCATACATTTACCCGACGGTCCCACCGCGCATTTTAAATTGAGCAACGTGAAGATCACCACGGAAATGAGAAGGAATCACAAGGCCATCACGGAACACAGGCCTGAAGTTATCATGAATAATTTCTCCACGAGATTGGGTTTGGGGATTGGAAGGATGTTGGGCGCTTTGTTTCACTACAATCCCGAGTTCGTCGGAAGGAGGGCCGTTACTTTTCATAATCAGAGGGATTACATTTTTTTCAGACATTACAAGTAAGTCATAATTGCTTGGATATAACATAATTAACCCTTTAGCTACTAAAAAGTTTTCAAGAAACTGGCTGCTTGAACGCAAAAAAACAAAGACTGAAAATCGGGTAAATTTTATTCCATTTGAACCAACGTGAAAAAAAATCAATGTTTCTAAGTCTTCTTTTACGATTTGCACTGTTCGGGCGCACACAACGAGCTGACTACATTTCAAGTTTCAACTCAAAGTAAAAAGGACATAATATAAATTTTCTAAAATTCAATAATTATCTTCAAATAAACAAGTGATGGGCAGCAGTTAATTAGTTAGAACAACAAACGCTAAATCAGGTCGAAAAGTGGCCATAAATAAGGCGTTCGAGATATAATGTAAATAAATATACACAAATTTAGGCTCAAGATAAAATGTAAATAAATATAAAAAGTCTACGAAATGTAAAAAAAGAGCCAAAAGAAATGGAAGTGAGCGTATACACATATCATGTTACCAGTGGTCGTCAATAAGCGATTCACGGCATAAAAGAACGGGAAAAAATATGTGAATCGCTTATTGACGACAGCCGTAGTTACGGTAAAGTTTACCCGAGTCGCTTATTGACGACAGCCGCAGTTAAAGGGTTAAATAAGAATATTAAAGTCAAGCATATTAAAATATAATTTAACTTGAGACACTGGTTGTAGATGCATTAAATAAATTTTATCCTACGTTAGTTGCGCAGTGTACAGTCGTAAACCACTCTTTTAAAAACGATTTTTATTTTATCCTATGATGTTAACATGCCAATAACTCCTTAGCAACGAGTAACGTTAAGGTACCTTTAACAACACTAGTGTTATTATATGTATCTTAACGCAACTCGTTGCTACAGAGATATTGGCAAACAAACATGATTTCTCTTTTTGACGGTTATTAAACATTTTTAAATTAAACAAATATAGAAATAGGATAATAAATAAACCGTGTTACGATAAACGCAACGTTAATTGCTTTTACATTACGAGAGAAAAGTTTGAAAGCACGAGCGACGTAGGAATAACAATGAATTTATGGAAAATATTTTCTAACAAAAGATGTTCATTTTAGTTACGATATGTCATAACACACTTATATTTCCCTAGGAAAATATAAACATCAAAAAAATGTCATTAGGAGTTTCTCGCAAGAATTGTTTTAATTGCTCTCGGGACAACATTTCTCAGATTTCTCAGGAAGGTATCCTTTATGGATTTTACAGCTTTGGATTTTACGGGAACCAAACATTCACGGTCTTTCGTTGCTTGCGTTAAAACATAGTTTGACATTTCACCAATTTATGAAACAACGCAAATACCAAAACAAGTCAACCATGATATTTACAAACAAGGCCCTTAGCAACGTTACCAATCCGGTAAATTCAAAAATTTACAATCCAATATTTTCCCATTTACAGAACAATATTCTTTCAATCAGAAAAAAACTATTGATTACAACACGGGTTGTCTATACATAGTAACTAGCCAACCTCGGGAAATATACTATTCATATTTCCCTAGTTGTAATAATAGCTATAAATGCTTTTGTGATATTTTTCATATTTCAAAAAATATTGGAAAAAAACAGTTAAGGTAAACACTCACTTCTGGTGTACGAAATTTTACCAAAAGCTTTTCAGTTCTTCGGATTATCAAATTAGACTTATGTTCAAAGTTTCATATCAATTGCTCTATTGGTTTTTGAGATACAGCGCGCACATACGAACACTCAGACAATTTTTTTTTAGAAAAAATTTTCACGATCACAACATGTCTCGTACTTTGTAAAGGAGAAAGTAAAAACTTATTGAAACAACTACTTCCTTTAATCCTAGTAAAAAACACAGATGAGGATGTTTAATTAGTTGTATTTTATTTTAGGTATCAATTTGATGACGAAGGGAAGAAATCCAGGCTACGTGAATTGGGGCCCAGGTTTACATTGAAATTGAGGTCGTTGCAAAAGGGTACATTCGATAGTAAATATGGACAGTACGAATGGATCATCGAAGGAAGGCGCCATGCTATGGAGACGAGCAGGAGGAAGTTCTTTTTGTAATTTATTTCTTATTGTAATAAATATAAATAAAGGTATTCTATGTTACTTAAACTTTTTTGATCCTCAGGTTAATTCTGGTGTTCCTAAGACACTACGTCAATTTTTTTTTAAACGTTGATAACTTGTGCCGCGATGGATAATCATGTTCAATTCTGATATTCATAAGACGCTCTACGTAAAAAATTTTTAACGTTGATAACTTGTGCGACAGTGGATAATCATGTTCAATCCTGGTATTCATAAGGCGCTCTACATCAATTTTTTTTACAAGTTGATCATCACACGGCAGCCACTTGTGCCGCAGTGGATAATCGTTTAGGTCCCCTGTTCACATTTCTTGGGGTGACATTTTTGTTGGTAGTAAAAAAGTTACTAACAATTTGGTTATGTCATTGCATTTTGTTGGTTATGTGTAGTGCAATGTTGCATTCTATATACTTTGATAAATGGATCAATAGATAGCTACGTCAATTTTTTTTTAAACGTTGATAACTTGTGCCGCAGTGGATAATCATGTTTAATCCTGGTGTTCCTAAGACGCTCTACGCCAATTTTTTTTAAACGTTAATAACTTGTGCTTCTGTGGATAATCATGTTCAATCCTGGTATTCATAAGACGGTCTACATCAATTTTTTTTTTTAACAAGTTGATCATCACACGGCAGAAATTTGTGCCGCAGTGGGTAATCGTTTAGGTCCCCTATTCACATTTTATTCTTGCCGCAGTAAGCTTTGTTAGGGTGACATTTTTGTTGGTAGTAAAAAAGTTACTAACAATTTGGTTATGTCATTGCATTTTGTTGGTTATGTGTAGTGCAATGTTGCATTCTATATACTTTGATAAATGGATCAATAGATAGCTACGTCAATTTTTTTAAACGTTGATAACTTGTGCCACAGTGGATAATCATGTTCAATCCTGGTGTTCCTAAGACGCTCTACGTCTATTTTTTTTTAAACGTTGATAACTTGTGGCGCAGTGGATAATCATATTCAATCCGGGTATTCATAAGATGCTCTACATCAATTTTTTTTTTTACAAATTGATCATCACACGGCAGTCACTTGTGCTGCAGCGGATAATCGTTTTGGTCCCCTGTTCACATTTTATTCTCGCCGCAGTAGGCTTTGTCAGGGTGACATTTTCGTTGGTAGTAAAAAAGTTACTAACAATTTGATTGTCATTGCATTTTGTTGGTTATGTGTAATGCAATGTTTGATCAATGGATCAATAAATAGCAGTACCTATCAAAATGACAAAGATCACTAGACAAAATAAAGATGGAGAATAGAATGTGTCCGGTGTGAGTTTTCCCACAATTTCAACCAATCACTGAACAATGTCAAATTTCCTTGACTAATCTTACAAAAAATAGACTATAACTCCAACAACATTTTCATGCGTTTACTCTCTCTACAGTAAGTTAAATTAGGCACAATCATGTGTGTACGTATGTCATCCAAGGCGAGAAAACTCGGTCTTGTGTGATAACGCACATGCAAAGATCCATTGATCAAACCATACTATCCCTCATTCACATGTAAAAATATTGTTTGACAGCGTTTTATTGAAATTATAGGTTAATCATTACTATCAAAAATACAACATGCCAATATAAGGACAAAACACCCCGACTGGCGAGAATGAAGGGGAGTATTTTAGCCATATTAATAAGTGACAAATTGAAACTAACCTGTTACTGACTATCCGGACTGCACTGGCATTTACGAGACTCTCACCGTCCGGGTCGCCCTGAAATGTGATTAATTATACAGCCCCGATGGAAAAAGTAAGACAATAATCCACAGACCACGATCTTCACAACCATCGAATGAAAATATCTTCATCAATCACACATACCTATCGATCGCCAACTTCCGATTAAACAACCTTTGTTTACGTTCAATCAACAAAAACCACGGTTATTTTGTTTTTCGTTAAGACCTGCTTGTCCTTATTCAAAACTTGAAAATTAGCATAATGGCCGCCGTGGGTTGGCGGCGCTGCGTGGAGATGGCGCCACCGGTACCTCTTTCGAAATAAAACAACATGGCGAAGCGGAGCAGCGAAGAATTGGTGCTTTCTGTCAGGTACTGAACGGCCCCCGAAAAAAATCCGCCGTTTTGATGACTTAAACAATAGTTCTCGGCCGCGCGTTGAACCGGCCCCGGTCCCCGTACGTGACGTCGCGGGTGTCGGTGTGATGTTCCCGTGAATGAAAAAATTCCTAGTGTTTTGTGTGCCGGACCGAAGGACCAGTTTGATTTGTTGTTTTAAAGTTCTGCCAGAGTGTTGTGCCCCTCATCGTGCAACGGCACCCGAAGCGAGCTGTTACGGTGAGTGCGACTTTAATGAATATTTTCGTTACGTTTTCGCGTGATTCGCTTTGCTGGTGGTCTTTTACCGTTTTGACAGCGCCGAATTTACAGCTGACGCGCGTTTGCGTTTCTTCCTCTCCAGCGCCCCAGCTGGGTCCGCAGGTGAGTCCAATTGGAACGGCGCCGAGTGTTGCACTGGTCCGCACCGAAATCCCGCTCGCGCTCTTTCGAATCGAATTTGCCGCCACTGTTGAACGCCTGTTGCTTCACGTAAACATTCAAAAAGAATTGAATGCCATCAGTTGTTATAGAGAAAGTGACGGTCTCCTACGATAATTAAGTCGGAATAAAACATTCGCGATTGTATGCGTTGTATCCTGAGAACAAGCTCAATTTTTGTTAATTATTGGCAATCTAGAAAAAATATAATAATAATAATAATAAACATTTATTTTACGTATTTATACAGTAAAAAGTATTCGTACACGGAAAATTTCTTCGAAAAAGTTCTTATTTTTAGAAAATGAAATTCAATTAACAATCTGTTAATAGTGAATGTAATACATAATATACCATATGTATAAAAATTATTTAGATAAAGGGTGGCTTTGTATTTCGGAACGTACGTTGCAGGTTTGATATGTCGCATCACGTCTTCACCACCAGTTGTTCAAACAACACAACGTGCTGAACTAATCTAAGACCGTGATTTTGTTTATCATGGCCATGCCTTATCTAAATAATTTTTATACATATGGTATTTCCCGTCAATATTGTAACAAAAAGAATATAAAACTTTGAATACATCATCTTTATATTCAACAATAATGAAAACTTATATTAATTTAACGCGCAGAAAATATTCGTACGGTTGAGAAATGAAGCTTCCAAAACCGCTAACACAAGTGTTTACGTGGAGCTCTTTTATTTATAATTGGAATACCTCTTCCCCTTCTCAGTGTAGTCGTTGAAATACATTCAATACAATCAGTCTTATTGCGTTATTTAAACAAAATGGGTCGCAAAAGAAAGAAGTCAAGCGAACAAGAGCGAAAAATTAATTATACATTACGTAATCAGTACAAATCTCTCCGGGAAATTGCTTAGTTCATTGGTAGGCCTCGATCAACAATTTTTGTATAAGAAAAACAATTAAAAATAAACCAAGGAACGACTGACAACAAGCCTTCATCGAAACCAACAAATGTTTTATTATTCGTCAAATAAAGCCGGATCCAAAAATGAGTGATCCGTAGATTGTGGACGAACTAAAAAATCACGGTGTAGATGTTTCCGCTATCATTCTTCAAAATGTGATGAAAAAGAATGGATATCAGTTGCCGGGAAAAAGTTCTGGGTAAATGCGACCAATCGCAGTAAACTATTGGAATTTGCGAAACAACACCTCAATAAAACGGATGAATAGTGGAACACGGTTATTTTCTCGGGCAAAACAAATATAATATTTTTGGATCCAATGACAGACATATGGTGTGATGGAAAAGAAATCTCCTCTGTACGAATACTTTTTACACTCACTGTACGTATAAGATGGGTCTTGCCCAGCGGCTAATGACCTCAGCAATCGATGCCGCTTCAAATGAAATGAAAAACAAGAAAAAAATGGTGATGTGTCCGTCATGTTACTTTCTCCGATTTGATGGTACAATAGTTTTTCATATTTATACTTGCTATATCACTTAAGACTCCAAATTTGTCTAAGATTGTGATTTTGTGAAACTCATTACAAATTTACTCAAAATTGATTATTCTTCGAAAGCTGGTAAAAACTTCTCACTAGATTTTGAAATATTTACACTTGAACAACCGAATGTGTGTTAATTTAGAAGTTGAAAGAATTTCAAGCAGTTAAAAAAATTGAAAAAAAAAAAAAATTCAAATATACTCAAAATTAATTGTCATTTGCGATTTTATAAAAATCTGAAAGCTTACTGCTTTAGATTTCTAGATAATCGCTCTTTAAACAAACGCGAGACATTTCTATTTCCAACTTTCTAAAAGAAATAGAAAAACAATTTTCCAGAACGACTCAAAATTGATTGTATTTTACAAATAAGTCAAAATTTGAAAACACCCCTTCACTAGATTTCGAAATAATCACCCTCAAAGTGGAATTATTGTAATCGTGAGTCGCCACTTTCCGAGATGATAAAAAAATACAATAACAATTGCTGCAAACTTGAAATTTTCCAAAATGACTTAAAATTGATTATATTTTACAAATCAGTCAAAATTAGAAAATACCCCTTCACTAGATTTCGAAATAATCACCCTCAAAGTGGAATTATTGTAATCGTGAGTCGCCACTTTCCGAGATGATAAAAAAATACAATAACAATTGCTGCAAACTTGAAATTTTCCAGAATGACTCAAAACTGATTATATTTTACAAATCAGTCAAAATTTGAAAATACCTCTTCACTAGATTTCGAAATAATCACCCTCAAAGTGGAATTATTGTAATCGTGAGTCGCCACTTTCCGAGATGATAAAAAAATACAATAACAATTGCTGCAAACTTGAAATTTTCCAGAATGACTTAAAATTGATTATATTTTAAAAATCAGTAAAAATTTGAAAACACCCCTTCACTAGATTTCGAAATAATCACCCTCAAAGTGGAATTATTGTAATCGTGAGTCGCCACTTTCCGAGATGATAAAAAAATACAATAACAATTGCTGCAAACTTGAAATTTTCCAAAATGACTTAAAATTGATTATATTTTACAAATCAGTCAAAATTAGAAAATACCCCTTCACTAGATTTCGAAATAATCACCCTCAAAGTGGAATTATTGTAATCGTGAGTCGCCACTTTCCGAGATGATAAAAAAATACAATAACAATTGCTGCAAACTTGAAATTTTCCAGAATGACTCAAAACTGATTATATTTTACAAATCAGTCAAAATTTGAAAATACCTCTTCACTAGATTTCGAAATAATCACCCTCAAAGTGGAATTATTGTAATCGTGAGTCGCCACTTTCCGAGATGATAAAAAAATACAATAACAATTGCTGCAAACTTGAAATTTTCCAGAATGACTCAAAACTGATTATATTTTACAAATCAGTCAAAATTTGAAAATACCTCTTCACTAGATTTCGAAATAATCACCCTCAAAGTGGAATTATTGTAATCGTGAGTCGCCACTTTCCGAGATGATAAAAAAATACAATAACAATTGCTGCAAACTTGAAATTTTCCAGAATGACTTAAAATTGATTATATTTTAAAAATCAGTAAAAATTTGAAAACACCCCTTCACTAGATTTCGAAATAATCACCCTCAAAGTGGAATTATTGTAATCGTGAGTCGCCACTTTCCGAGATGATAAAAAAATACAATAACAATTGCTGCAAACTTGAAATTTTCCAGAATGACTCAAAACTGATTATATTTTACAAATCAGTCAAAATTTGAAAATACCTCTTCACTAGATTTCGAAATAATCACCCTCAAAGTGGAATTATTGTAATCGTGAGTCGCCACTTTCCGAGATGATAAAAAAATACAATAACAATTGCTGCAAACTTGAAATTTTCCAGAATGACTTAAAATTGATTATATTTTAAAAATCAGTAAAAATTTGAAAACACCCCTTCACTAGATTTCGAAATAATCACCCTCAAAGTGGAATTATTGTAATCGTGAGTCGCCACTTTCCGAGATGATAAAAAAATACAATAACAATTGCTGCAAACTTGAAATTTTCCAGAATGACTTAAAATTGATTATATTTTAAAAATCAGTAAAAATTTGAAAACACCCCTTCACTAGATTTCGAAATAATCACCCTCAAAGTGGAATTATTGTAATCGTGAGTCGCCACTTTCCGAGATGATAAAAAAATACAATAACAATTGCTGCAAACTTGAAATTTTCCAAAATGACTTAAAATTGATTATATTTTACAAATCAGTCAAAATTAGAAAATACCCCTTCACTAGATTTCGAAATAATCACCCTCAAAGTGGAATTATTGTAATCGTGAGTCGCCACTTTCCGAGATGATAAAAAAATACAATAACAATTGCTGCAAACTTGAAATTTTCCAGAATGACTCAAAACTGATTATATTTTACAAATCAGTCAAAATTTGAAAATACCTCTTCACTAGATTTCGAAATAATCACCCTCAAAGTGGAATTATTGTAATCGTGAGTCGCCACTTTCCGAGATGATAAAAAAATACAATAACAATTGCTGCAAACTTGAAATTTTCCAGAATGACTCAAAACTGATTATATTTTACAAATCAGTCAAAATTTGAAAATACCTCTTCACTAGATTTCGAAATAATCACCCTCAAAGTGGAATTATTGTAATCGTGAGTCGCCACTTTCCGAGATGATAAAAAAATACAATAACAATTGCTGCAAACTTGAAATTTTCCAGAATGACTTAAAATTGATTATATTTTAAAAATCAGTAAAAATTTGAAAACACCCCTTCACTAGATTTCGAAATAATCACCCTCAAAGTGGAATTATTGTAATCGTGAGTCGCCACTTTCCGAGATGATAAAAAAATACAATAACAATTGCTGCAAACTTGAAATTTTCCAGAATGACTCAAAACTGATTATATTTTACAAATCAGTCAAAATTTGAAAATACCTCTTCACTAGATTTCGAAATAATCACCCTCAAAGTGGAATTATTGTAATCGTGAGTCGCCACTTTCCGAGATGATAAAAAAATACAATAACAATTGCTGCAAACTTGAAATTTTCCAGAATGACTTAAAATTGATTATATTTTAAAAATCAGTAAAAATTTGAAAACACCCCTTCACTAGATTTCGAAATAATCACCCTCAAAGTGGAATTATTGTAATCGTGAGTCGCCACTTTCCGAGATGATAAAAAAATACAATAACAATTGCTGCAAACTTGAAATTTTCCAGAATGACTTAAAATTGATTATATTTTAAAAATCAGTAAAAATTTGAAAACACCCCTTCACTAGATTTCGAAATAATCACCCTCAAAGTGGAATTATTGTAATCGTGAGTCGCCACTTTCCGAGATGATAAAAAAATACAATAACAATTGCTGCAAACTTGAAATTTTCCAAAATGACTTAAAATTGATTATATTTTACAAATCAGTCAAAATTAGAAAATACCCCTTCACTAGATTTCGAAATAATCACCCTCAAAGTGGAATTATTGTAATCGTGAGTCGCCACTTTCCGAGATGATAAAAAAATACAATAACAATTGCTGCAAACTTGAAATTTTCCAGAATGACTCAAAACTGATTATATTTTACAAATCAGTCAAAATTTGAAAATACCTCTTCACTAGATTTCGAAATAATCACCCTCAAAGTGGAATTATTGTAATCGTGAGTCGCCACTTTCCGAGATGATAAAAAAATACAATAACAATTGCTGCAAACTTGAAATTTTCCAGAATGACTCAAAACTGATTATATTTTACAAATCAGTCAAAATTTGAAAATACCTCTTCACTAGATTTCGAAATAATCACCCTCAAAGTGGAATTATTGTAATCGTGAGTCGCCACTTTCCGAGATGATAAAAAAATACAATAACAATTGCTGCAAACTTGAAATTTTCCAGAATGACTTAAAATTGATTATATTTTAAAAATCAGTAAAAATTTGAAAACACCCCTTCACTAGATTTCGAAATAATCACCCTCAAAGTGGAATTATTGTAATCGTGAGTCGCCACTTTCCGAGATGATAAAAAAATACAATAACAATTGCTGCAAACTTGAAATTTTCCAGAATGACTCAAAACTGATTATATTTTACAAATCAGTCAAAATTTGAAAATACCTCTTCACTAGATTTCGAAATAATCACCCTCAAAGTGGAATTATTGTAATCGTGAGTCGCCACTTTCCGAGATGATAAAAAAATACAATAACAATTGCTGCAAACTTGAAATTTTCCAGAATGACTCAAAACTGATTATATTTTACAAATCAGTCAAAATTTGAAAATACCTCTTCACTAGATTTCGAAATAATCACCCTCAAAGTGGAATTATTGTAATCGTGAGTCGCCACTTTCCGAGATGATAAAAAAATACAATAACAATTGCTGCAAACTTGAAATTTTCCAGAATGACTTAAAATTGATTATATTTTAAAAATCAGTAAAAATTTGAAAACACCCCTTCACTAGATTTCGAAATAATCACCCTCAAAGTGGAATTATTGTAATCGTGAGTCGCCACTTTCCGAGATGATAAAAAAATACAATAACAATTGCTGCAAACTTGAAATTTTCCAGAATGACTCAAAATTGATTATATTTTAAAAATCAGTCAAAATTAGAAAATACCCCTTTACTAGATTTCGAAATAATCACCCTCAAAGTGGAATTATTGTAATCGTGAGTCGCCACTTTCCGAGATGATAAAAAAATACAATAACAATTGCTGCAAACTTGAAATTTTCCAGAATGACTCAAAACTGATTATATTTTACAAATCAGTCAAAATTTGAAAATACCTCTTCACTAGATTTCGAAATAATCACCCTCAAAGTGGAATTATTGTAATCGTGAGTCGCCACTTTCCGAGATGATAAAAAAATACAATAACAATTGCTGCAAACTTGAAATTTTCCAGAATGACTCAAAATTGATTATATTTTACAAATCAGTCAAAATTTGAAACAACCCCTTCACTAGATTTCGAAATAATCACCCTCAAAGTGGAATTATTGTAATCGTGAGTCGCCACTTTCCGAGATGATAAAAAAATACAATAACAATTGCTGCAAATTTGAAATTTTCCAAAATGACTCAAAATTGATTATATTTTAAAAATCAGTCAAAATTTGAAAAAACCCCTTACTAGATTTCGAAATAATCACCCCCAAAGAGCGGTTATAGTAATTCCAAAGTCTCCACCAAATGGGAGCGGATATTATTTCCATGGTTGAAGCGTGACGGTCTGCCCTAAAAAAAATGACAGGTAGGGGAAACCCGGGCAACAACGTTTGTGTAAAAAAATTGTTTGTCAAAAGTGTAAAGTTCTCGCCATCAAAATTTCATATCTTTATAGACACGTAAGTATAAATTGGATGTAAGTTCTGCTTATTTTTTTTTCAACAATTTTATTTATATCGGGGTAATAGCGTAATACCCCCAATGTATTCAATAATAATATTGTTTGTTGCAGGATGGTTCGGCGTTATAAAAGGAAAAAATTACGTTCGAAATGGAGCGTCGACCACTTAACAAGAGCATTGCGAAAAATTCGTATTGGTGCGATAAATGTTCCGCAAACTAGGAGCAATGATAATACTTCCCAAACTGTCCTTAGGGATAATTTAACAACTAGATGCTACGCAGAAGAAACGAAAGCGGCTAAAAGAAAAGTTGGGCAGGGTTGGCGCGAGCAAGAGTCCACTTTAGAAACTTGCTGCTTGAAGTTACCCACTAGGCCCTTCGGTTTGACCGTCGATGAATTCGGAGGAATAGCCTACAAGTATGATAGCATATTGTAGACAATAAAAAAAAGAACAACAGAAGGTACGAGCATAAGTTTCTGTTTTGCAACATTCATTTTAATTGTAATATGTTTGTGTAGAAGAAATTCTGTTAAATAAATAAGATTGTTTCAAAGTAAGTTTTTCTTTTATAAGTTTTCAGCACAATAATCAAAATCGCAATTTTAAATCTTCTGATTTTTCGATTGAAATTATGAAACAATGAAAACGACTACATAAAACCCTGCCGTTTCTAAATAAATTTGGTTTTTGAAAATGCGCCGATTTTCAAGCAAGTTATGAATTTTTGAAATTTTCAATTCGTGAATTCGTAGGAGAAAAATTAAAAAAAAAATAGTTTTCGCAAGGATAAAATTATAAATCAATCAAAACAACTACACAGAACTCTGCTGTTTCTAAATAAACTTGGTTTTTGAAAATGCGCCGATTTTCAAGCAAGTTATGAATTTTTGAAATTTTTAATTCGTAAATTCGTAGGAGAAAAATAAGAAAAAATAGTTTTCGCAAGGTTAAAATTATGAAACAATCAAAATAACTTCACAGAACTCTGCTGTTTCCAAATAAACTTGGTTTTTGAAAATGCGCCGATTTTCAAGCAAGTTATGAATTTTTGAAATTTTTAATTCGTAAATTCGTGGGAGAAAAATAAAAAAAAATAGTTTTCGCAAGGTTAAAATTATGAAACAATCAAAATAACTACACAGAACTCTGCTGTTTCTAAATAAACTTGGTTTTTGAAAATGCACCGATTTTCAAGCAAGTTATGAATTTTTGAAATTTTTAATTCGTAAATTCGTAGGAGAAAAATTAAAAAAAAAATAGTTTTCGCAAGGATAAAATTATAAAACAATCAAAACAACTACACGGAACTCTGCTGCTTCTACATAAACTTGGTTTTTGAAAATGCGCTGATTTTCAAGCAAGTTATGAGTTTTTGAAATTTTTAATTCGTAAATTCGTAGGAGAAAATAAAAAAAAATAGTTTTCGCAAGGATAAAATTATAAAACAATCAAAATAACTATACAGAACTCTGCTGTTTCTAAATAAAGTTGGTTTTTGAAATTGCGCCGATTTTCAAGCAAGTTATGAATTTTTGAAATTTTTAATTCGTAAATTCGTAGGAGAAAAATAAAAAAAAATAGTTTTCGCAAGGATAAAATTATAAAACAATCAAAACAACTACACAAAACTCTGCTGTTTTTAAATAAACTAGGTTTTTGAAAATGCGCCGATTTTCAAGCAAGTTATGAATTTTTGAAATTTTTAATTCGTAAATTCGTAGGAGAAAAATAAAAAAAAATAGTTTTTGCAAGGATCAAATTATAAAACAATCAAAACCACTACGCAGAACTCTGCTGTTTCTGAATAAACTTGGTTTTTGAAAATGCGCCGATTTTCAAGTAAGTTATGAATTTTTGAAATTTTTAATTCGTAAATTCGTAGGAGAAAAATAAAAAAAAATAGTTTTCGCAAGGATAAAATTATAAAACAATCAAAACAACTACACAAAACTCTGCTGTTTTTAAATAAACTAGGTTTTTGAAAATGCGCCGATTTTCAAGCAAGTTATGAATTTTTGAAATTTTTAATTCGTAAATTCGTAGGAGAAAATAAAAAAAAATAGTTTTCGCAAGGATAAAATTATAAAACAATCAAAATAACTATACAGAACTCTGCTGTTTCTAAATAAAGTTGGTTTTTGAAATTGCGCCGATTTTCAAGCAAGTTATGAATTTTTGAAATTTTTAATTCGTAAATTCGTAGGAGAAAAATAAAAAAAATAGTTTTCGCAAGGATAAAATTATAAAACAATCAAAACAACTACACAAAACTCTGCTGTTTCTAAATAAACTTAGTTTTTGAAAATGCGCCGATTTTCAAGCAAGTTATGAATTTTTGAAATTTTTAATTCGTAAATTAGTAGGAGAAAAATTTAAAAAAATAGTTTTCGCAAGGATAAAATTATAAAACAATCAAAACAACTACACAGAACTCTGCTGTTTCTAAATAAACTTGGTTTTTGAAAATGCGCCGATTTTCAAGCAAGTTATGAATTTTTAAAATTTTTAATTCGTAAATTCGTAGGAGAAAAATTAAAAAAAATAGTTTTCGTAAGGATAAAATTATAAAACAATCAAAACGATTACATAGAAGCCTGCTACTTATAATTTGCAAATGAAACTTTAAACATAAGCTTTATTTGGCAGTTTGAAGAAGTGAAAAGCTTTTGGTGACATTTCATCAAATCGGAGAGAGTAGCATGATGGCCATATCACTATTTTTAAAAAATGAAATGTTGAAAACAATTTCCGAGAAACAATGGTAACATGGTGCTGAGATATAAAAATTCTCTAAAAACTCTGAGAATATTATGAAAATAAATAATAAATAATAAATCCTTTTTGTGCAGTAATAATTGGTGGTGCCTCCACCAACAAAATTATTCAATATTTAAAAAGCTAGGGTTACCAGATGTCTCTTCTAGCGGAAGCTCCTGTCTGGTAACCCTACATGCATTAATAAAACCTGAGGGATGCGTGATTATCGTATAAAGTATGAATATTATTATTACTTCTTTGTAAACTTTAATGAAGCAAAATAAAATGTGTCTACTTGTGAAGATATATGAAACGGTAAGGCCATTACAATCATGAGATAAGTGCAGTATCGTACTCCAAAGCAGATATAGACTAGGGGAGGTCAAACTGTTCGCATGATCGCTCCGCTTTTGTTATAATTCATGGGAATGTGCACGCCACACTCACCTGACTAAGAGTGGTCTCCTATCTTTTATGGGGTCCCACGCAAACACACACCGTTCATTCAATCCCATAATCCCATACGAATGTCTCTCAGCCTGTCTACGTGTGTTCGCCGGTTCACTTCGGCGACACGAAAATGTGTTATATCATTATTAGAGCACTTTTATAGATCTTCAACGATAAAAATGGATTGTTAATAGCGTTCGACACGGCACACGATAATTTTCGGTTTGCTTCTTATGTCATTGCTCTCACTGAAATATTAACGCTGGTACTCAATCGATTATCAAGGGTGATCATTATCCACGTATGAAAAAGTCATGAGGATATTTCATATTACTATCCTTAATAATATGAACTGCCAATATTGGAACAATTAATTATTTTAAAGTGTGATGCATCAGTAAATTCACAAAAAAGTCCAAAATGGAGCCTATAATAAAAAAAAAATTGGCCATGGTTTCTTAAAAACATTGATCTCAAAACCAAGTATGCCTCGTTAAAAAATATTTTAATTGTAAATGTCTAGCTTGAAAAATAAAAACGAGGTCCAAAAAAAAATGGGCCAAAAACTAGGTCTTTGAGATCATCCGTAAACATATAAGCTTTGGAATATTTAAAACAGTCGATAATATCATTAACATAAATCAAAAATGATAGCGGATCACAATGACTACCTTGAGGAACACCTGACGAAACATCAATATCCGCCGATTGTTTGTGTTCGACCACCTAAAAATGAAGATACCCACACTCTTTTTTTTAAACCAAACAATTTTTTTTCAAATTCTTATACCGCCCCAAATTGCGCAACTTTTCCCCAATTTGACCGACTCTCTATCTCTTGAAGTAACCAATATCTCCGTACATTCTGGCAAAATACGGATATTTTAGAAAGTACCTGTATTTTTTATTTGTAATAATTTTATATATTAAATTGTGTTTTCTAAATAAAAATGAATGATTACAGATTTGCTACCATCCGAGGGTTTTTTCTAGATTCAGCATGTTATATGAAGCAGTTTTACTTTTTGTTTCTTGTTTTTAAAGGGTTCTTTCGACTGTGGAGGGAGCGTATGCCTTTCAAAAGTCATTAACCTTAAGTTTTAAGCTAGACGACCGTTACACCTGCCCTATTAAGGAACGTGTTATATCATCCAAATATTAAAATAGATTTTTTTTTAATGTCAGCCGTACCTCCGGATGGTGAGCTATAAATTATAGATTTCTAATTATCGTGTGTAATAAAATTAATCACCCCGGATAATCGATAGCCGCGGGGAGGAATATTGCAATGGTGGTTTGATTATTTTGCGATACATTTAACTTCAGAAGTTATTTTTTTTTTGGGAGGTTGGTGATACAAATTTTATTTGTTTATTAGTTGGTATGGTTAATGTAAAATCTATTAATGCGGTTATATTTTTTATGGCGATGTGCGAACTTTTAAAAATTTGCAATTATTTTTGCGCGTATTTGTTGCGCGAGGGTGGAAATTTATTATTTTCATAGTGCTCGGGGTGCGGTGATACGAATTTTATTTGTTTATTAGTTGGTACGGTTAATGTAGAATCTGTTAATATTTTTTATGACGATGTGCGAACTTTTAAAATTTTTGCAAACCCTTAAAATACCAATGAGGCACATTGAAAAATCAAAGAAAATCGCAAATATATGAATTTTGTAAATTTACTGTTCATGCTGGCATCTAGGTTGAAATTCCACTAAGTGTATTGTAGGGGCTTAAATTAACAGGAATTCCTCCCCCCCCCCCCTTTTTAAAAGCTTTTTAATCGTAATGCGTAAAAACGGCGAAGGAACCGAGAATTAGTGATTTAAACAAGTGATCAATGAAGGCTAAAGCCAGGCGTGACAATATAATAGTTTTTATATTTAGAGTCTCTAACATCAAGGAGTGTGTCAAGTTAGCACCCCAATGAAGAGTTCTGATAGAGTTATCAATTCCTTTTGATGTATCTAGAAGTACTATCAACTTTTAAAAATGAGTTCTGTAAAATTAGGCTGTCAGGAATTTTTTTGAAAAATGGGGTGCCAACGTATTACATTATTATCGAACAGTTCTGAACTAGTTTTAACATGTGTTTGGGTTAGTACTATAGTTCCTGATACTTTAAAAAAAGAGTTCTGTTGAATTTCCAGAGATAAAAATTTGTTGGAAGTTGGAAATTCGAAATATTCAAATTCATATTACTCACTTAATATTGGTCGAATCTAAATATTTCATAACAACTTTGGATAGAACTCACAAAGAACTCCAGGAAACACCAATCAGAACTATCCGGAACTATCAAAAATATTTTTTTGAAAAAAGTCGCGAAAAGAAAAAAAAAAGAGAGTTCCAGGAGTTCTGAGTTAATTTTCTATTTCTACTCATTGAGTACAATAATTCTTTGTTATAAACAAATTCGATACAATCACGATTTATGGCATTATTAAATAAATTTAAAATTCGATAATAGAAAATTAAATTTTGAAAATACCCATTCCCTGTCATTTAATGCAATTTGCCATTGGAGTTTTCGTTAGAACTCCTTGAGTACAACAAATAAGTAAAATCAGAACTCCTAGAAATATTTAAAAAAATCAACATTTTTAAAATAATTCCAAGTCGGAAAAGAAAAAAAAATTGAGAGTTCCAGGAGTTCTGAGTTAATTTTCTATTTCTACTCATTGAGTACAATAATTCTTTGTCATAAACCAATTCGATACAATCACGATTTATGGCATTTTTAAATAAGTTTAAAATTCGATAATAGAAAATTAAATTTTGAAAATACCCATTTCCTGTCATTTAATTGCAATTTGCCATAAGAGTTTTCGTTAGAACTCCTTGAGTTCAACCCATAAGTTAAATCAGAACTCCCAGCTATTAAAAAAAACAATATTTTGAAAAAAGTCCGAAAAGAATTTATTTAAAAATGCAATAAGTTGTGATTATATCGAATTTGTTTATAGGAAAGAATTATTGTACTCAATGAGTAGAAATAGAAAATTAACTCAGAACTCCTAGAACTCTCAATTTTTTTTTCTTTTCGGACTTAGAAATATTTTCAAAATGTTGATTTTTTTTAATAGTTCTGGGAGTTCTGATTTGACTTATGGACTATACTCAAGGAGTTCTAACGAAAAGTCTTATGGCAAATTGCGATTAAATGACAGGAAATGGGTATTTTCAAAATTTAATTTTTCTATTATCGAATTTTAAATTTATCTAAAAATGCCATAAATAGTAATTGTATTGAATTTGTTTATAAGAAAGAATTATTGTACTCAATGAGTATAAATAGAAAATTGACTCAGAACTCCTGGAACTCTCAATTTTTTTTTGCTTTGCGATTAAAAAAAATATTTTTGATAGTTCCGGATAGTTCTGATAGCTGTTTCCTGTAGTTCTTTGTGAGTTCTATCCATAGTTGTTATGAAATATTTAGATTCGACCAATATTAAGTGAGTAATATGAATTTGAATATTTCGAATTTCCAACTTTGAAAATTTTTAACTCTGGAAATTCAACAGAACTCTTTTCTAAAAGTATCAGGAACTATAGTACTAACCAAAACACATCTTAAAACCAGTTCAGAACTATTCGATAATAATGTAATAAGTTGTCACCCCATTCTTCAAAAAATTCCTGACAGCCTAATTTTACAGAACTCTTTTTTAAAAGTTGATAGTACTTCTAGATACATCGAAAGACATTGAGAACTCTATTCAGAACTATCAGAACTCTTCATTGGGGTGCCAACTTGACACACTCAACATCAAGTTATTCCCGTAGTGCATACAAACTCTTATGTTTGACTAGTTTTTCTATTCAATCGCGGAAAGGTTATATTTGTTATTTTTGACATTTCAAGCTTGCATCAACGCGATTCATACTTTTCTAAATGAGAGTTTACAGTTGTGACGTAATAAGCGAGCCTTTTCGAAGTTTTATCGCCCGAGGGTATTATGTACTACATAACGTACTTTATATCCTAGTAGTAGTGGCACAATAATGTAATAGTGAGAGATAACACTTGGGAAATATACCGTGTGCACTCTTTGCTAGCTCGCTTTATTCTCTAGTCACACTAATATGTACATCGCAAAATAGTTCACAGAAAAACAAGTAACATGCGCGCACAAAAATGCGCCGAATATAACATGTAAAATAAATATCTCTTCCGATATATTACATATAGTAGCCATGAACGATATTTACAATCTCGTAATGTAACAACTGCTTCACAAGAAACACAATCTGATCTGACCTTTCGCAACAATTGTTAGTTGCTCATTTATCTAACGGTGAAGAGCAACCAGGACCTTCTTCGATATCAATGCCCAGCACTTCAGAATCTAGATCTCTTCTGTATCATTCAAGACATTAATGTTTGATAAAATTGGCAAAAGTGCGGCGCTCGAGCAAAGTAGAAGAAAAATCGATTCTATCAGTAAAGTTAAAGAATATTTAGTAGAAATAGAAAAGAAGGAAAAATAATATGAGGAAAGATCAAGTACACCTGGTGAAGACATTATTCTGCAAAATGATGATTGACTAAAAGATTTGATAACGAGATATTATCTAATGTGTCTGATTTTCTTAGAGGAGATTTTGTTCTTGCAAAATATAAAAGTGAAAAAGGGGGTCACTTTTGTAGAAAAAGTATTTGCAAGTGTGGTTTTTGAAGTTTGCAAATTTTAACAGTGATAAAATGAGTCACTCTTCTAGATACGTAGTCGCGATAGAAAAAGTATTTGTAAATGAGGACTTGGAAGTTGCACGATTAAAATCTGAAAGTAACAAAACATTTAAGACATTCACTGCCGATCACGCACCATTTGCGTGGTATTGGTTTTAAGGCGGGGGCCGACCACGCACCAGGTGCGTGATAAGTTCTTTGACATTAAACCTTACAGTCAAACGTTGGTCGCTCGGTTTGACTGGCAATCAATTAATCTGACACAGGCAGTGAACTGTTAAAAACGATATTGCGGTCATAAAAAATGTGACATAACTAAACTAGCTGTAACAAGCATATCCAGCAGTGGCATCCGGCTTTTTGTTGATGATCCGCTTTGACTATTTTTTTTCGATCTCACGGTATATCTATGCCATATTTACCCATAGATTAAACTTTTTTGACATCTTTAGTGACAAACACTAGAAAGTTAAAAGTGCCAACACGGCTATGAAAAAATTTAATTTTACCTGAGGTTGGTACCGGTATACTTGTCAGTTTTTTTGTTTTGTTTTTTGGCATAGGTTTGACCATTCAGCCACTACCTTGTCAGTTTGTTATTGTTTTTGTTCTTGAGTTTTGTCTGAATTTTTCCAGCCAGATTCTCATGGGGTACTGCGATTTTTGTAATAAATTACAATTACCATTTTTACATTTCCCGCAAAGTACTCCTCCCCTTCTTCGGCAACCAAGTGAGATTTCTGTCACTCAAGATGTCAAAAAAGTCTAATCTAGGGGTAGATGTAATATAACAAGTTCCTAATTATCTTTGAATTATGTATAAAATTCTCGTTTTACATCTTACAATTGGTTGTTTTTCTTTTATCTAAATACCCACGATTGCGTAAAACATTCGAGGCAATTACGCAGTTAATAACTGAAAATTTGACGGAGCAACATTTACCAATGCGCGAACTAAGGTTCATCTGTTACATTTTTTTTTTTTTATTATTTCGGGCGGTACTTTCGTAATTATAGTGGTGAATTCGGGCGCTCCAAAATTTCGGATGGCACCTGCCCCGGCCGGCTTCTAACAGTTAGCCAAGAACATGAATGCTAATTGCACTCGAGAAATCTGCCTATTAAGTCATTAACTACACGTTACTAGTCGCATAAATGGTGGACCCCACTCGGAGCCTGACCCATAAATGACGAGATCAATTTGTGACTCTGTCATCGTTGGTGATTATTTAACGTTAAAGAGGGTTAATTTATCGAGGGCACTTTAATTACCTGTGTAAAGTGTGAGATGGATTTTAAATTTGAATGTTTGAATAATGCAAATAGCCGAAAATTGATTCTTTTTTTTGACTTAGGCATGAGCCATTCAGTCACATCGAATATTTTAATTTTTGGGTATTCATCCCAAAATCAAGGGGCCGGCACGGCACGTTCTTTTTATTTCTCCATTTGTTAGGCCTGTATGTCTGGATTGTTTATAAATTTTTAACTTTTTAGTGGCGGTCATCGAACTTTGAAAAAAACTTCAGTTAATGTGACGGCGCATACATTTTCACAGAGTGTGTCGGATTGTTTATTTTTTTTCAAAGTGATTAAGGGGTCGGCACGTTCTTTTTATTTTTCCATTTATTAGGCCTGTATGTCTGGATTATTTATAATTTTTTAACTTTTTTATGGCGGTCATCGAACTTTGAAAAAAACTTCAGTTAATGTGACGGCGTATATATTTTTGGAGGGTGTGTCGGATTGTTTATTTTTTTTTCAAAGTGATCAAGGGGTCGGCACGTTCTTTTTATTTTTCCATTTATTAGGCCTGTATGTCTGGATTATTTATAATTTTTTAACTTTTTTATGGCGGTCATCGAACTTTGAAAAAAACTTCAGTTAATGTGACGGCGCATACATTTTCACAGAGTGTGTCGGATTGTTTATTTTTTTTTCAAAGTGATCAAGGGGTCGGCACGTTCTTTTTATTTTTCCATTTATTAGGCCTGTATGTCTGGATTATTTATAATTTTTTAACTTTTTTATGGCGGTCATCGAACTTTGAAAAAAAACTTCAGTTAATGTGACGGCGCATACATTTTCACAGAGTGTGTCGGATTGTTTATTTTTTTTCAAAGTGATTAAGGGGCCGACACGTTCTTTTTATTTCTCCATTTGTTAGGCCTGTATGTCTGGATTGTTTACAAATTTTTAACTTTTTTATGGCGGTCATCGAACTTTGAAAAAAACTTCAGTTAATGTGACGGCGTATATATTTTTGGAGGGTGTGTCGGATTGTTTATTTTTTTTCAAAGTGATCAAGGGGCCGGCATGTTCTTTTTATTTCTCCGTTTGTTAGGCCTGTATGTCTAGATTGTTTATAAATTTTTAACTTTTTTATGGCGGTCATCGAACTTTGAAAAAAACTTCAGTTAATGTGACGGCGCATATATTTTTGGAGAGTGTATCGGATTGTTTATTTTTTTTTCAAAGTGATCAAGGAGCCGGCACGTTCTTTTTATTTCTCCATTTGTTAGGCCTGTATATCTAGATTGTTTATAAATTTTTAACTTTTTTATGGCGGTCATCGAACTTTGAAAAAAACTTCAGTTAATGTGACGGCGTATATATTTTTGGAGGGTGTGTCGGATTTTTTATTTTTTTTCAAAGTGATCAAGGGGCCGGCACGTTTTTTTTTATTTCTCCTGTTGTTAGGCCTGTATGTCTAGATTGTTTATAAATTTTTAACTTTTTTATGGCGGTCATCGAACTTTGAATAAAACTTCAGTTAATGTGACGGCGCATGCATTTTCGGAGAGTGTATCGGATTTGAATTCTTTTTCAAATTAGTTTTACTTTTTTGGACGATTAACACATTGAGCGCCGTGTCGGCTATCGGTGGCTGACACTGGACTTTCCGTTTAGGCCGCGTCAACCAGCGGTGGCTGACACTGAAATTACATTTAAAATCGGCGTGGCGCTCAACATGTTAAAGCGACAATTAAAAAAATATATATTTTCCTATTAAAAAAAAAAAAAATGGAAAATTATTTTGGACAATAGAGTGATTTTTGAGACCAATTTAAACCATTTTCTTACTAGAATATTCTGCATTTTTTATATCTATCTTGTCTAAATTTTTGATCATTTGGCCTAAATATTCTTTATTTGAATCAGAATTTTCGATTTCACTGTTAAAATTTTCGACTATTTGGTCTGCATTTTTTATTTCTCCCGACGAATTTTTCGTTTTTAATTTTTTGACCTGTATTTTCGATATTTTTGGTCAAAATATTCAAACTTTTAGCCTAAATATCCTTTATTTTAACCTTTTGCGATTTAATTGTTTAAATTTTCGACTTTTTGGCAAGCATTTTTGATTTTTCGAGCCGAATTTTTAATTTTTAGATTTTTAACCTGTAATTTCGATTCTTTCGGGACTAAATTTTCCATCTGTTGATATAAATATTCTTTATTTTGACATAAATTTTCGATTTAATTGTTAAAAATTTCATATATTCAGGCTACATTTCGTTTTCTTGTATTTATATAATGCTTTCTGCAACAAGTAAAGTTGTTTCTAATTTGTTTGTTAAAAATTTCGTTTTTTTTAGTCCGTATTTTTGATTTTTCGAGCCGAATTTTAAATTTTTAAAATTTTGACCTGTATTTTCGATTCTTTTGGGACTAAATTTTCGATCTGTTGACCCAAATATTCTTTATTTTGACATAAATTTTCGATTTAATTGTTAAAATTTTGTTTGTTTTTGGTCCGTATGTTTGATTTTTCGAGCAGAATTTTTAATTTTTAAATTTTCGAATTGTATTTTCGATTTTTTTTGGTCCACATTTTTGATCATTTGCTCTGAATATTCTTTATTTTGACTAAAATTTTCGATTTTTGATTTTTCGGTCTGCATTTTTGATTTTTCAGGTCGAATTTTGTATTCTAGTTACAAATTTTTTATTTGATTTTGGTTAAAATATCCATAACCTAAATTATTCGTTTATATGCGAGATTTATTTTATTTTTTCCGGTATTTTCGAGTTTTGTTTGTTGAAGTTTTCAATTTTTTTGTCTGCAATTTTTAACTTTACGTTCGTTTTCGATGTTTTATCTAAATTTTTACCGTTTTAGGCCCTATTGTAGATTTCTACTTTTTTGGCCTATATTTTATATTTTCGATCATTTTGGTTTCAATTTTCTTTATTTCTATATTAAAGATAATAAATTCTTTAGGCCCGTTTTCGATGTACTATCTAAAATTTCGGCTTTCTGGCCAACATTACAGATATCTTTTGACCTAAATTAGTCGTTATTTTGACCTAACTTTTCGATTTTATTGGTAAAATTTTCAATTTTTTTGGCCCCCATTTTTGATTTTTCGTTTAGTTTTCGAGTTTTCGATGTTTTGTCTAAATTTTCGACTTTTTGACCAACATTGTGAATTTTGCTCTAAATTTTTTTCTATTTTTTTTTTATTTGTCTGTTAAAATTTTTCATTGCTTGGGCCACTATTTTTATTTTTAAGTCAGAATTTCAGATTTTTGGTCTCAATTTTTTATCGTATATTTTAGATTTTTGGTCTATTTATTTATTTATTTATTTATTTATTCAAAATATATACGGGAAACCCCTTTTTACAAAGAAAATACAATTAGTAAGTGTGAAAAAAAGAAAAACTACTATTTTTTATCCTATATTTTAAATTTTTTAACTTGGATTAGAACATTGTGGATTTTACCCTAAATTTTTCTTTATTTTTTTTTATTTGTCTGTTAAATTTTTTCTTTGCTTGGGCCATAATTTTAGATTTTTGGTCTATTTTTTATACTAGATTTTAGATTTTTTAACTTGGATTAGTGATTTTTTTTTTATTTTTTGCTATTATTTTAGAATTTCTGGCCAGAAACTTATTTTTGGCGGCTGAAAATGACAAATTATTTTGCTTCTATTTCTTCTTTTGTTTTCGATCTTTTGTCTGTGTTTTTTATTTTTAGGATTCTTAGGATCAGGATTCTTGATTCTTTGGTCCATATTTTAGATTTCTGTATTTTCGGTTTTTTTGTTCCATTTTTTTTTAAATTTTTCTTTATTTTGACCAAAATATTCGATTGGTTGGATTTATTTGCAGTTTGACATGATGATCATGTATTACAAATGTCAGAACTAAAATTAGGACAAATTAAAAAGTATTAAAATTTACAGACCTTAACAATTATTTAAATAAAAGTTTGAAGGGTTTAAAGGTTTGTAGAAATTTTCGATTTTTTTTGTCTGCAATTTTTAACTTTACGCTCGTTTTCGATGTTTTATCTAAATTTTCACCGTTTTAGGCCCTATTGTAGATTTCTACTTTTTTGGCCTATATTTTATATTTTCGATTATTTTGGTTTCAATTTTCTTTATTTCGACTTAAATTTTCGATTCGTCTGTTAAAAATTTTGATTTTTTGGTCTACCACTTCGATTTTTGCGTACGAATTTTAGATTTTCTTAACTTGATTTATTGATTTTATTGTGCGATTTTTTTAAAAATTTTATATTTGCTATTATTTTCATATTTTTCGTTGGAACTTATTTTAAGCTAAAGAGAGTTATTTTTGAGGCTGAAAATGACAATTTTTTTTTCTTTTGCTTTTATTTTTAAACCAGGATTTTTGATTTTTTTGGCCGGTATTTTCGAGTTTTGTTTGTTGAATTTTTCGATTTTTTAGTCTGCATTTATTATCTTTAGACCCGTTTTCGATGTACTGTCTAAATTTTCGGCTTTCTGGCCAACATTACAGATTTTTATTTTTTCTTTTGATCTAAATTAGTCTTTATTTTGACCTAACTTTTCGATTTTATTGGTAAAATTTTCAATTTTTTGGCCCCCATTTTTGATTTTTCGTTTAGTCTGCATTTATTGTCTTTAGGGCCGAGTTTTCGATGTTTTGTCTAAATTTTCTACTTTTTGACCAACATTGTGGATTTTGCTCTAAATTTTTTTCTATTTTTTTTTTATTTGTCTTAAAATTTTTCATTGCTTGGGCCACTATTTTTATTTTTAGGTCAGAATTTCAGATTTTTGGTCTCAATTTTTTATCGATTATTTTCGATTCGTTTGTTAAAAATTTTGATTTTTTGGTCTACCACTTCGATTTTTGGGTACGAATTTTAGATTTATTGATTTTATTGTGCGATTTTTTTTTAATTTTTATATTTGCTATTATTTTCATATTTTTCGTTGGAACTTATTTTAAGCTAAAGAGAGTTATTTTTGAGGATGAAAATGACAATTTTTTTTTCTTTTGCTTTTATTTTTTGCATTTTTATTTTTAAACCAGGATTTTTGATTTTTTTGGCCGATATTTTAGATCTTCGGCTTTTTTGATATTTTGTCCAAAATATTCGATTGGTCGAGGAAGATACATGGTTCTTTGTTTCTTCAAAAAAAGGGGGGGGGGGTATATTGTATAAGTGGCTCTACCATCAACATGTTCCACGAGCCGCCACTGCCAGGCGCGCGAACTCTTCACGAAATCTATCGAGAGCGCCCTTCGAAGGTTCCGTCCACAATTTTGCCACTGTCAACGGCAACTTACGTTTGCCGTCCTGTATGTTTCTCACTCTTAGGCATGGCCAACTCAGCAGCAAAATTCAGTAACTCACACCTCACAAACAAAGGGTTATGGCAGATGACTTAGTTGTCAACGTTGTAAAAAATAATAATTTTTAAATTTTCAAATCATCTGACAAACAAATTTTCGTCTTCTTTCTGATAAACGATTGGTATCTCACCAGTCAGATCTTATTTTGAGAGTAGCTAACTACGGGGGTTTTCGCGCTTCAGATCAAGATGGCTGTAATTTTCTGTGGTTTTTTTTTTAAATCTTACGCAGCTGTCGACCAATTTACATACTGATTTAATTTCGATGCGGACTCGTGTTTCGGATTTATTGACGGCCAATTACGCGCACCATTAATTTGAGACAATGGCAAAAAGTATAGCGGCGCTAGTGTACGGAGGACAGGGCCGGTGCTCGGCGGTTTCATGGGTCGTGCATCGGACCGCGATCCGGTCCATCTACTTACCCGCCGATTACCCCGAGACATCTGTCGGGACGGACGTGCGACGAGTCATCGTTGACGCTTCGCACATTAGACTTGTATCATCTTGTAGGTTACACTCGACTACATCGGATTGGTCATGAAAATTAAGTATAAACAACTCATAAAGAGAATGAAAAGTTTTTTTTTGAGGTAGCCGAGCCGATCGGACCATTAGTGTATATATTTATGTGTATCTGCCTATGCCTCAGTCTATGTATCTATCTGTCAGTATAATCTATAACTGAAAAAAAAAACACTTTTTATAAAATAGCCGATTGCAAATTTTCGTTCACTTGCAAATTGTTTCCGATTTGAAAATTGAAAATTCCTAAAGGAGGCCATCGACTTTGTTTAATTCTTCAGCACTTCCGTCCCCATCTTCTCCACACAGCCGCAATATTAATACAGCTCAGCGTTAATCCGGTGCACCGGTTTCACCCCCTCGAAGACTCACAAACTTATTCCTCTTCCGTGACTCACTCCGCATTCATCCAAAGTTCTGCAGCACGCAAAACCCAAATGAATGAAGTGCCTAGACGAGGAGGGTGGCAAAAAATGCCCTTTCATGGCCCGTTTGGTATTAATTCAGAATATATTACAATCATTAAAATACTACAATATATAAAATGATTAATGACATTTTTTAACACTTGGTGATTCTAATTGAAAGTCTTATGGGAATGATAAAATAAATTAAATTAAGACGAAAAGTAGCCTGAATATATGAATAGTTGCGAACTTTGGTGCATTTAAATATAACTGTTCTTTGTTGAACATGCATTTTTTAATTGCGTCCAAAATTGAGTATTTTCTAAAATAAATAAAAAAATATTAAAAATTCTGAAATAATTGTAACAAACTCCTTAATTATTAAATTTTAAGAATATAATCAACTTCCTAAATTGCAATCATTTTTTCATGCGTTATAACCAGGGTTCGGACGATATATATCATCGGATATATATCATGGATATTTATGAAACACACAATACCAAAAAATTCCCCCGTTTTTCAAATTTTTCCAGTTGCAGCAATATGAATAGTAAGCATGTGCTCTAATCAGGGGCGGCTCGTTATACAGAGCCAAGGAGTCATGGCACTACCTGTAGTTTCAAATTTTTTAAATTAATTCTAAAAACACTTTTTCACCAGTTACTTTGGTCTAGGAAGATAAATCGTTCTTTCTTTCTTCAAAAAATAAGGAGGGCGGGGGGGGTCTATATTGAAGTGGTTTTACCATCTACATGTTCCACGAACCGCCACTGATTATAGCTGGTAACAATATGACAACCATCAAAAGTTGAAAAGGTGAGAAAAATTTGCAGTCTGCGCTTATAAAAATTGTAAAAAATTCATTTCAGCCAAAGTAACCTTCAAAATTTCAGAATGCATCCAAAATGAACCTAACTTTGATAATCCAGTTCAATATTTGACACATCGTGGCTGGAAACAAAATGGAAACCATCAAAAGTTGAAAAACAGAGAAAAAAATTGCAGTGTGCGCTTATAAAAATTGTAAAAAATTCATTTCGGCCAAAGTAACGTTCAAAATTTCAAAATACATCTAGAATGAACCTAACTTTGATCATCTACTTCAATATTTGACACATCGTGGCTGGAAACAAAATGGCAACCATCAAAAGTTGAAAAACAGAGAAAAAAATTGCAGTGTGCGCTTATAAAAATTGTAAAAAATTCATTTCGGCCAAAGTTACCTTCAAAATTTCAGAATGCATCCAGAATGAACCTAACTTTGATCATCTACTTCAATATTTGACACATCGTGGCTGAAAACAAAATGGCAACCATCAAAAGTTGAAAAACAGAGAAAAAAATTGCAGTCTGCGCTTATAAAAATGGTAAAAAATTCATTTCGGCCAAAGTACACTTCAAAATTTCAAAATGCATCCAGAATGAACCTAACTTTGATAATCCACTTCAATATTTGACACATTGTGGCTAGAAACAAAATGGAAACCATCAAAAGTTGAAAAACAGAGAAAAAAATTGCAGTCTGCGCTTATAAAAATTGTAAAAAATTCATTTCGGCCAAAGTACACTTCAAAATTTCAAAATGCATCCAGAATGAACCTAACTTTGATAATCCACTTCAATATTTGACACATTGTGGCTGGAAACAAAATGGAAACCATCAAAAGTTGAAAAACAGAGAAAAAAATTGCAGTCTGCGCTTATAAAAATTGTAAAAAATTCATTTCGGCCAAAGTTACCTTCAAAATTTCAGAATGCATCCAGAATGAAGCTAACTTTGATAATCGACTTCAGTATTTGACACATAGTGGCTGAAAACAAAATGGCAACCATCAAAAGTTGAAAAACAGAGAAAAAAATTGCAGTCTGCGCTTATAAAAATTGTAAAAAATTCATTTCGGCCAAAGTACACTTCAAAATTTCAAAATGCATCCAGAATGAACCTAACTTTGATAATCCACTTCAATATTTGACACATTGTGGCTAGAAACAAAATGGAAACCATCAAAAGTTGAAAAACAGAGAAAAAAATTGCAGTCTGCGCTTATAAAAATTGTAAAAAATTCATTTCGGCCAAAGTTACCTTCAAAATTTCAGAATGCATCCAGAATGAAGCTAACTTTGATAATCGACTTCAGTATTTGACACATAGTGGCTGAAAACAAAATGGCAACCATCAAAAGTTGAAAAACAGAGAAAAAAATTGCAGTCTGCGCTTATAAAAATTGTAAAAAATTCATTTCGGCCAAAGTACACTTCAAAATTTCAAAATGCATCCAGAATGAACCTAACTTTGATAATCCACTTCAATATTTGACACATTGTGGCTAGAAACAAAATGGAAACCATCAAAAGTTGAAAAACAGAGAAAAAAATTGCAGTCTGCGCTTATAAAAATTGTAAAAAATTCATTTCGGCCAAAGTTACCTTCAAAATTTCAGAATGCATCCAGAATGAAGCTAACTTTGATCATCTACTTCAATATTTGACACATCGTGGCTGAAAACGAAATGGCAACCATCAAAAGTTGAAAAACAGAGAAAAAAATTGCAGTCTGCGCTTATAAAAATGGTAAAAAATTCATTTCGGCCAAAGTACACTTCAAAATTTCAAAATGCATCCAGAATGAACCTAACTTTGATAATCCACTTCAATATTTGACACATTGTGGCTAGAAACAAAATGGAAACCATCAAAAGTTGAAAAACAGAGAAAAAAATTGCAGTCTGCGCTTATAAAAATTGTAAAAAATTCATTTCGGCCAAAGTTACCTTCAAAATTTCAGAATGCATCCAGAATGAACCTAACTTTGATAATCCACTTCAATATTTGACACATTGTGGCTGGAAACAAAATGGAAACCATCAAAAGTTGAAAAACAGAGAAAAAAATTGCAGTCTGCGCTTATAAAAATTGTAAAAAATTCATTTCGGCCAAAGTTACCTTCAAAATTTCAGAATGCATCCAGAATGAAGCTAACTTTGATAATCGACTTCAGTATTTGACACATAGTGGCTGAAAACAAAATGGCAACCATCAAAAGTTGAAAAACAGAGAAAAAAATTGCAGTCTGCGCTTATAAAAATTGTAAAAAATTTATTTCGCCCAAAGTAACCTTCAAAATTTCAGAATGCATCCAGAATGAAATTTAAAAATGAAAAAGTAAGTGTGAGCAAAAAAAAAACAAAAAAAAGGTCCTCACTTTGAAAATCCTTCAATTTATTTCTGAAAACATAGTGAAGAGCAAAAAAGTCCTTATTTCAAAAAATTTTCAATTTGATGTCAAATATTTTTACAATTTAAATGTTATTTTTTTACTATCTTGTAAGCAACTGTGTTTGTTTGCAATAAATAAATATAATATAAATAAAGTGTGTGCATTATATAATTAATAACTCATATAAACATAAATATTAATGACCAAAAATAAATATCAAGAAGTTGATATATATTTATATAAATATCGGATATTTTCCGAACCCTGATTTAAACATAATCTGATATTTTATCCAAGTTTACGACCAAATACAAAGAAGGTATGTAGAGACAATAATTAAAAATGGTGATGTGGCCATCATGTTACTTTCTCCGACTTGATGGTAGCATTTATATTTACGTTTTCATGGTTTATTTTTAATTTAAATCATATTTTAAATGTACATCGAGCGGATGAAACTGACGTTTAAAACGTCAAAATTATGAAAGATGGAAAAATTTTACTTCAAATTCAAAAACTCTATTTACTCAAAAACTAAAGCGATTTCGAAAAAAATGTATTCTTTATAAGTTATTCATTTTGGCATTTTCTGCAATTATTATATAAATTTGCTGTAACTATTATCGTTTCATAATTATAAACCAAAAATATTTTTTTTTTAAAGTCCATTTCGAAGAATTTACTTCGTAAGATGTTTATTCGAAACACTGCATTTTGAAAAAATTACTTTCCAAAAACTCCATTTCGAAGAATTGACTTTCTAAATTGTGTTTTTGAAATACTGCTTTTCGAAGAATTTACTTCGGAAAAACATTTGTTAAAAATAGTTTGATGGGTAAGCACGTGATTAACATCATGTATAATTAAACTTCGAAAAACCTCTTTTTATAAGAATTGGCCATGAGACGAATAGGTTTTCGAAAAATATACTTAAGAAAATTTAATTTCGAAGAATGTACTGCAATTCGAATAATTTACGCTTTAGAATAATTTACTTTCGAAAATTCATTTCAAAGAATTCATTTATGTGAAATAGTAAAATATAAAATTAAGAAAATTAACTGGTGACGAACGACAACTCAATTACGAAAAGTTTACTTTTTAACATGTGTTTTCGAAACACTACAGTTCGAAAAATTTACTTTCCAAAAATTGTTTCAGACAAAAAAGTAACCTAACCTAATCTAACCCAACCTAATCTAACCTAGTTTTAATGTAATAAGTGAAACATATCAAGTGATTTTTTTTAAATTTATTCGTTTTTTAAATATTAAATGCAGGGTGTTTCAGAGCTCTGGGAACGGTCAATCAGGTGCTTATTTTTTAAAATTTCGAAAAATGTTTTATACAAAAGTTGTGTATAATAGTGAGCTGCATGCCCTAAAAATATTTAAATTTATACAGGGTGTCTCATAACAAAGTTACAGACCAAACTTATGTTTTTTTTTTTTTAATGGAACACCCTGAATTTTTTTGTCATTTTTGAATTATATGGAGCAAATAAAGGTGAGTTATTTCAATACTCCTTATACCTATTGTTTGCCGTTTTTGAAATATTTGAAGATTTGTTGAAATGCATTTTAGGGCGTGCAGCTCACTATTATACACAACTTTTGTATAAAACATTTTTCGAAATTTTAAAAAATAAGCACGTGATTGACCGTTCCCAGAGCTCTGAAACACCCAGTATTAATGTTTCATCATATGATCAATGAGAATCAAGTTAAAAATAAATTAAGTTAGGTTGGGTTAGGTTAGGTTGGGTTAGGTTTGGTTCGGTTAGATAGAGCTTCGGTTTTTGTCTAAAACATTTCCCTCTAAAATCAATATTTTTGAAGATCAGTGAAAAAAACCGATAGAACTTGTTTTGTTAATTACTTTTTAACAAACAATGGGTGCTGATTTTTCCTAAGGAAAAAGTTGTTTGTCGAATGAGCTTACTTAGAAGGTCCTTAGAAGGTGCTCCCCATAGGTAAATAATTACCAAAAAAATCCCTGCGGCCCGCGTTACAATTCAACATCCTGTATGAACAAAAATAGTAGAAAATGCCAAAATGAACAACTTTTTCGAGATCCCTTTAGTTAAAAAAAAACGATATAAAATTATTTTGAACCATGAAATCGGAGAAAGTAACGTGGATATTTTTTCTATTAAAACCATTTCGCAGTTCTTTTTGAGAAAATATCGGCCGGATTGGTTATTTAGGTTAGGCCTGGGCCCCCAAACTTCACGGTCCGCCACTGCATGCTTGTATGTATATCTGTGCCCCGCATGTAAGATGCGTAATACATCCAGTCGCGCAACAAAAGGGTTAATTTTTCGATTTTTTAAATAATAAAAATTAACGAATCGTACATTTTTAAAATGAATTAATCACATAAATTCATATATAGCGGCGACATCGTAACAATAATAACATTTATTTACAATGTACGTAACCATTAATCATACAATAATACAGTCAATTGGTACGGCACAAACATGGAAACACGTTAAGAACAATTTGCAATAATAAGAGAATTATTAAAACTTCCAGTGAATTCTGTGTCCATGGTATCAGCATGGTTCCACATTCACAAACATTACTTGCACTGTTAATCACTCGATATATTTACAATAATGAAGACCCGTAATTATTACTCCAGCGTTACAATTCAAATGTTTTGAAGACTAGCGACTCGATCGATACGCGCGCTGTTCATTTTGGCGAGAGCGAAGAAAACAAAAACGTATCGCTGGCCCTCCGCCACTCGACAGTAATCATCGTCATTTTGTGACGCGGTGGCGTCTCGCTATTTTCAATGAATTTCGAGTATTTTTTTGATATAATCGTGAGTGTATTAGGTGAACGTGTAGTGTAAATACGGAAGAGGAGTACTGTGTAAAAATTGCCGGTGGTTATACATTGCAAAGTGAAGAAATCGTAAATAATAGTTGTGGCGTCGGATGTTCGTCGACCGGGCGCGAAGACGGGCAAATACTAGGAAACGAAATGCGCCGGCCATATGCAAAAGGTTAGTACTTTTGATACAATACAATACAATGTGTAATAATAATTGGTTAGTAATCGTGTTTATAATCATAAGAAGAAGTGATGTGTACAAACACACAAACACATACGCACACACAGACAACAAGGGTAATAAATTAATCGCAAAATTAATTATACACATTATTCCAAGTAACAATAAACACAGTGAGGATCTATGCAAAAGTGTGAACAAATGAAACGTTTTAGAACAACAATAAATGTACAGGGTGTTCCAAGCTATTTCGTGCAATTATACTCAGTAATGATTTGTGCAAAAATATACAAAAACAAAATACACGGGCAAGGTTTTCAACAATAAATATACAGAGTGTTCTAATTTGCAATGCACAATATACACAGTAATTATTACAAAATTTAAAGAATGCGAAATACACATACACGCACAAATACATACGGCAACTATAAAAATACTGACCGAACCCATTTTTTACTTTCTCCGTTACGAAGTACGAGAAAGTATTGTGATCGTGATTTTTTTTTCAAATTTTTTTTTTTACGGAAATATCCGTTTTGGGGTCCCTAGATGCCATTTCAACAATTTCTGGAATTTTTTTTTGTGTCTGTGTGTGTGTGTGTGTGTGACTGTGTGCGCTGTATCTCAAAAACTAACAAAGCAATTGATATGAAACTTTGAACATACGTCTTATTTGATAATCCGAAGAACTGAAAAGCTTTTGGTAAAATTTCGTACACCGGAAGTGGGCGTTTACCTTAACTGTTTTTTGTTTTTTGCCAATATTTTCTTAAATATGAAAAATATCACAAAAACATTTAAACAAACTTTGAAGACAATAAAGAAGTGAACATCTTTTGCTTGAAAACATTTTTCATAAAATCATTTTTATTCGAGAAAAAAATTTATTATTTTTATTTTTTAAATTTTTGGTTTAAAATTATAAAACGATATAGTTACAGCAAATTTATGTCAATAATAATTTTAGAGAATGCTAAAATAAACAACTTATAAAGAATAAGTTTTTTTCGAAAACCCTATAGTTTTTGAGTAAATTTTTCCACCTTTCATAATTTTGACATTTTAAACGTCAGTTTTATCCGAATCTACGAAACATTCGATGTACATCTAAAATAGGATTTAAATTGAAAATAAACTATGAAAGCGTAAATATAAATGATACCATCAAGTCGGAGAAAGGAACATGATGGCCACATCACCATTTTTTTTAATTACATAACTGCTGAACGCGTTGTTAGATTTTGATTATTTAAACGTGAAAATGTAGCAAATTTAACACATTTAAAAAAATTATTAGAAAATTTACATCTTAAATCAATTGCCAAAATCGCAAATTATTAAATTAAAACAAAAAATCGTATTTAAAAGAAATCATATAACTGTTGGACGCGTTGTTGGATTTTAAAAATGTAGCGAATTTAACGCTTTTTTGAAAAATCATTGGAAAATTTCTACCTTAAATCAACATATCTGCCAAAATCTCAATTTGTTTAATAAAAACAAAAAATCGTATTTTTTATAAATTACGTAACTGTCGAACGCGTCATTAGATTTTGATGATTTAAACTTGAACATGTAGCGAATTTAACACTTTTTGAAAAATCATTGAAAAATTTCCATGTTAAATCAACGCTAATTGCCAAAAACGCAATTTTTTAAGTCAAAACAAAAAAAAAATGTTTTAATTAGGTAACTGCTAAACGCATTGTGAGATTTTGATTATTTAAACGTGAAAATATCAGGTTCGGTATATTTTCATTTGAATTGATTTTTTTTTACTTAAATTGTATTTTATTTTTATTTTTTACTTACATTTTAATTTAGACAGATGTCAAACTTGTATTTCATTTTTTTTTAAATTTACTTTCTTATTTTTGTAAATTTATATTTAGTTATATTTTAGTGTAGGTAGTGACCAAATTTGTATTTTATTTAATTATTTTTACTATTTTTTCTTAATTTAAATATTTATTTTTGGTTTTTTATTGCTGTATTTTGTATTTATTTATGTAAAAGGGGTTACCCGTAAATAAATTATTATTATTATTATTAATACTTCTCACCGTCATAGCAATGTACATTCATGACTGTCTGATTTTTAATCATAATAACTCTTTCATGAAAAAAAAAAAATGTAGCGAAATTAACACATTTTAAAAATTCATTGTAAAATGTTCATCTTAAATCAATGTAAATTGTCAAAAATCAAAACTAAAACATCGTATTTTTTAAAATCATATAACTGTTGAACGCGTTGTGGATTTTGATTTTTTAAATTTGAAATTATAGAGAATTTATCACTTTTTGAAAAGTGATTGGAAAATTTACCGTAAATTTTTAAATCAAAACAAGAAATCGTATTTTTAAAAAATTATATAACTGTTGAACGCGTTGTTAGATTTTTATGATTTAATCGTAAAAATGTAGCGAATTTAATACGTTTTGAAAAATCATTGTTAAATTTCCATCTTAAATCAATGCAAATTGCCAAAAATTCAAATTGTCAAAAAACGCAAATTTTCAAGTCAAAACAATTTTTTTTTATTACGTAACTGCTGAATGCGTTCTAAGATTTGATGATTTAAACGTGAACATGTAGCGAATTTAACACATTTTTAAAAATCATTGGAAAATTTCCACCTTAAATCAACGCAAATTGCCAAAATCCCAGTTTTTTTTTTAAATCAAAACAAAAAATCGTATTTTTTTATAAATAAATAAAGTAATAAAAGTAAATAAATAATTAAATAAAGGAACTTCGTAAGCGTTCAAATCGGTAATTGAGTGGACTATTTTCATGAAATTTTTCAGAATTTTTCATCAACTTGTTCGTCAGTGTAAAAAAAAGTGTTTAAAAAATCGATTAAAAAACTTTTGGAATTTTTTTAGTGTTTAAATGACCTTGGAAAAAAGGATCAAATATGTAATTGTATGGACTATTTTCATGATTTTTTTCAGAATTTTTCATCCACTCGTTCATCAGTAAAAAAATAAATCGATTTCAAAAATGTTTGGAATATTGTAGTGTCTAAATGGCCTAGAATGACCTTGAAAAAGATTGGTCAAATGTGTAATTATTGGGTAGACTACTTTCATGATTTTTTTCAGAATCTTTCATCCACTCGTTCGTCAGTAAAATAATAATTTAAAAAAAATCGATTTACAAACTTTTGTAATTTTTCCAGTAACTAAATGACCTTGAATGACTTTTGGAAAAAAGGATCAAATATGTAATTGTATGGACTATTTTCATGAGTTTTTTTAGAATTTTTCATCAACTCGTTCGTCAGAAAAAATAATAATTAAAAAAAAAATCGATTTACAAACTTTTGTAATTTTTCCAGTAACTAAATGACCTTGAATAACTTTTGGAAAAAAGGATCAAATATGTATTTGTATGGACTATTTTCGTGAGTTTTTTCAGAATTTTTCATCAACTCGTTCGTCAGAAAAAATAATAATTAAAAAAAATCGATTTACAAACTTTTGTAATTTTTCCAGTAACTAAATGACCTTGAATGACTTTTGGAAAAAAGGATCAAATATGTAATTGTATGGACTATTTTCATGAGTTTTTTCAGAATTTTTCATCAACTCGTTCGTCAGTAAAAAAATTATTTAAAAAAAATCGATTTACAAACTTTTGTAATTTTTCCAGTAACTAAATGACCTTGAATGACTTTTGGAAAAAAGGATCAAATATGTAATTGTATGGACTATTTTCATGAGTTTTTTTAGAATTTTTCATCAACTCGTTCGTCAGAAAAAATAATAATTAAAAAAAAAATCGATTTACAAACTTTTGTAATTTTTCCAGTAACTAAATGACCTTGAATAACTTTAGGAAAAAAGGATCAAATATGTATTTGTATGGACTATTTTCGTGAGTTTTTTCAGAATTTTTCATCAACTCGTTCGTCAGAAAAAATAATAATTAAAAAAAATCGATTTACAAACTTTTGTAATTTTTCCAGTAACTAAATGACCTTGAATGACTTTTGGAAAAAAGGATCAAATATGTAATTGTATGGACTATTTTCATGAGTTTTTTCAGAATTTTTCATCAACTCGTTCGTCAGAAAAAATAATAATTAAAAAAAATCGATTTACAAACTTTTGTAATTTTTCCAGTAACTAAATGACCTTGAATGACTTTTGGAAAAAAGGATCAAATATGTAATTGTATGGACTATTTTCATGAGTTTTTTCAGAATTTTTCATCAACTCGTTCGTCAGTAAAAAAATAATGTTTAAAAAATCGATTTCAAAAACTTTTGGAATATTTTAGTGTCTAAATGGCCTAGAATGACCTTGAAAAATTGGTCAAATGGGTAATTAGGTAGACTATTTTCATGATTTTTTTCAGAGTTTTTCATCCACTCGTTCGTCAGTAAAAAAAATAATGATTGGTCAAATGGGTAATTGGGTGGACTATTTTAATGATTTTTTTAGAATTTTTCATCCACTTGTTCGTCAGTAAAAAAATAATGATTAAAAAATCGATTTAAAAAGTTATGTTTAAAATCTTTTGAAATTTGTTCATTGTCGAAATAACTTTGAATGACCTTGGAAAAAATTGGTCAAATGGTTAATTGGGTGGACCCACACACACACACACACACACACACACACACAGACACAACCATTTTTACTTTCTCCGTTACGAAGTACGAGAAAGTATTGTGATCGTGATTTTATTTAAAAAAAAATTTTTTACGGAAATATCCGTTTTGGGGTCCCTAGATACCACCATTTCAACAATTTCTGGAAAAAAATGTTTGTGCTGTGTGTGTGTCTGCGTGTGTGTGTGTGTGTGTGTGTGTCTGCTGTGTGCGCCGTATCTCAAAAACCAATACAGCAATTGATATGAAACTTTGAACATACGTCTTATTTGATAATCTGAAGAACTGAAAAGCTTTTGGTAAAATTTCGTACACCGGAAGTGGGTGTTTACCTTAACTGTTCTTTGTTTTTTGCCAATATTTTCTTAACTATGAAAAATATCACAAAAACATTTAAACAAACATTAAAGACAACAAAGAAATGAACATCTTTTGCTTGAAAATATTTTTTATAAAATTATTGCTATTCGAGAAAAAAATTTATTAATTTTTTAATTTTTGGTTTATAATTATGAAACGATAATAGTTACAGCAAATTTATGTTAATAATAATTGTAGAGAATGCCAAAATAAACAACTTCTAAAGAATACGTTTTTTTCCGAAACCTCGTTAGTTTTTGAGTAAACCGAGTTTTTGAATTTTAAGTATAATTTTGACGTTTTAAACGTCAGTTTCATTCGAGTTTACGCAATGCTCGATGTACATTTAAAATATGATTTCAATTGAAAATAAACAATGAAAACATAAATATAAATGGCTATGATACCATCAAGTCGGAGAAAGTAACATGATGGCCACATTACCATTTTTTTCCAGAAATTGTTGAAATGGCATCTAGGGATCCCAAAACGGATATTTCGGTAAAAAAAAAAAATTTCGGAAAAAAATCTCTGAAACACCTTGTATAATATAATCTGTAAATTTCAAACAAAAATTCAAAAATTCTTCCAACGATCGTCTGCAAGGATAGTGTGTCGCCGTTCACACGATTAATGTTAATTGTTAATTAGCGCACATCCTTGCCTGCCGTGCGTGCCTTCAACGAAAAAATTTCCCGACCTAAATCCGACGTCTGTTTTTCTTGGTGATTTTCCTCTTCATTGTCTCGCCTATTTTAACAGTTTCATTGGGTTACGCAATTAATTCCTATCAGATTAAGTCGCTGCTCTATGCAAATGCGACTTTCTGTTATGTATGCGGTAACATATACACTTCCTGTATGTATAGGTAGTGCGATGTTATAGATTTAGACATCCGATTATTAAAATTTTCACTTTTCATTCCGTTTAAAATTAAAATATCTGAAAATCCAAGAAAAAAATACTTGTAGTTTTTAGTGATTTGCAAACTAGGAAAAGTGGTGAGTAAATTTTGAAAATTTCAATTCGACAGCAATTGTTTTTATATTTTTTTCAAGCAGTTTTTACTGATTTGCAAACTAGGAAGAGTAGTGAGAAAATTTTGAAAATTACAAATCGATAGCAATTGTTTTTATATTTTTTTCGAGTCTCAGTAAACTGTTAAAATTCTCACGACTTGACATTCAGTTTAAAATAAAAATATCTTAAGATCCAAAAGAAAAATACTTGCAGTTTTTACCGAATGCCAAACTAGGAAGAGAAATGAGTCAATTTTGAAAATTACAAATCGATAGCAATAGTTTTTATATTTTTTTCGAGTCTCAGTAAACTGTTAAAATTCTCACAACTTGACATTCAGTTTAAAATAAAAATATCTTAAGATCCAAAAGAAAAATACTTGCAGTTTTTACCGAATGGCAAACTAGGAAGAGAAATGAGTCAATTTTGAAAATTACAAATCGATAGCAATAGTTTTTATATTTTTTTCGAGTCTCAGTAAACTGTTAAAATTCTCACGACTTGACATTCAGTTTAAAATAAAAATATCTTAAGATCCAAAAGAAAAATACTTGCAGTTTTTACCGAATGCCAAACTAGGAAGAGAAATGAGTCAATTTTGAAAATTACAAATCGATAGCAATAGTTTTTATATTTTTTTCGAGTCTCAGTAAACTGTTAAAATTCTCACAACTTGACATTCAGTTTAAAATAAAAATATCTTAAGATCCAAGAGAAAAATACTTGCAGTTTTTACCGAATGGCAAACTAGGAAGAGAAATGAGTCAATTTTGAAAATTACAAATCGATAGCAATTGTTTTTATATTTTTTTTTCGAACGGCAAAAAATTGTTAAAATTTTCACAACGGAATGACCGTTTAAATTTAAAATATTTTAAAACACAAGAAAAAATATTTGTAATTTTTATTTAACTGTAAACTAGCAAGAGTTACTAGTAAATTTAAAAAAATTCAAATCGGTAGCAATTTTTTGAATATCAAAACATTATTAACATTTTTATGACTTGTCATTCCATTTAAAATTAAAACATCTTAAAATCCAAGGAACACATACTTGCAATTTTTACTGAATTACAAACTAGGAAGAGTAAGGAGTAAATTTTGAAAATTACAAATCGATAGCAATTGTTTTTATATTTTTTTCGAGTCTCGGTAAACTGTTAAAATTCTCACGAGACTAGACATTCAGTTTAAAATAAAAATATCTTAAAATCCAAAAGAAAAATACTTGCAGTTTTTACCGAATGGCAAACTAGCAAGAGAAATGAGTCAATTTTGAAAATTTCAGATCGATAGCAATTGTTTTTATATTTTTTTTTCGAACGGCAAAAAATTGTTAAAATTTTCACAACGGTATGGCCGTTTAAATTTAAAATATCTTAAAACACAAGAAAAAATATTCGTAATTTTTATTTAACTGTAAACTAGCAAGAGTTATCAGTAAATTTAAAAAAATTCAAATCGGTAGCAATTTTTTGAATATCAAAACATTATTAACATTTTTATGACTTCATTCCATTTAAAATTAAAACATCTTAAAATTCAAGGAACACATACTTGCAATTTTTACTGAATTACAAACTAGGAAGAGTAAGGAGTAAATTTTGAAAATTACAAATCGATAGCAATTGTTTTATATTTGGTGAAAATTTAAACATTCCGTTTAAAATTTAAATATCGTTTTTCGCAGTTTTTAAAGTTAGATAATTTCAAAATCGTGATTTTTGTTTTTTTTTTTAAATTGCACAACTGCCGAACCCGCTGTCAGATTTTTGATATTTCTAATGACAAACCGTAGCAAATGTAGTGAAAGTTAAAATATGGTTTAATTTTTTTTAGCAACACAAAATGCCAAAATCGTTGTTTTCAAAGTTCGAAAGTAGAAAATCACGTCAATCGATTTTTGAAATTGCACAAGTGACGCGTTGTTCGGTTTTGATCATTCAAACATCAATATGAGTGTAATTTTAAAACAAATTACACTTTTTACTTGAAATTAACACAAAAGATAAAAATCGCACTTTTTTTCGAAGGCTTAAAATTGCACAACTGAAAACGCTTTGTCTGATTTTGATGATTCAAATGTCAAAATGTGGGCAATTTAGTATTAAACCGATTACATATTTTGTTCGTGAAATTAAAACAAACTACAAAAATCACACTTGTTTGTTTTTGAAATTGCACATCGTTTTTCAATTTTGATGACTCAAACTGAATGTACTGTAATTTTAAAACTGATTACATTTTTTTTTGTGAAATTAATACAAAAATATAGAATATAAAAATCGCACCTTTTTAAAAGATTACAAAATCGTGTTTTTGGTTTTTGAAATTGAAATTGCACAACTGTCAAACGCATTGTCCGATTTTTATAATTCTAACGTCAAAAAGTGGAAAATTCAGTGCAATTTTAAAACAGTTCAAAAATGATATCATGAAATCAACGCAATACTTGCACGTTATCAAAGTCCGAACCATTAAAATTGCAATTTTGATTTTTTTTTTAATTGGGCAACTGCCAAACGCGCTGTCGGATTTTGACGATTCTAATGTCAAACTGTGACAAATTTGGCGCGCTTTAAAATCTGATTTTTTTACATGATATCAACGCAAAATGACAAAATCGTTGTTTTCAAAGTCCTAAAATGGAATATCAAGACGTTGGTTATTGGAATTGCTAAATGCGTTTTTTCGATTTTGATGATTTAAACGTTAAAACAAGGCGTTGGTGTGATTTTAAAATTTACAATTTTTGTGTCATGAATTCGATTTTTAAAATTGCACAATTGCCAAGCGCATTATCCGATTTGGTGATTATAACGTAAAAAAGTGGAAAATTTGGTGCAATTTAAAAACGGGTAATGAATAGCTTCGTGAAATCAATGCAAAACGTCAAATTCCATCTTTCATAATTTTGACGTTTTAAACGTCAGTTTCATCCGAGTTTACACAACGCTCGAAGTACATTTAAAATATGATTTAAATTGAAAATAAACCATGAAAGCCTAAATATAAATAATTCCATTTTTTTATACAATTTTGATTTGATTCAATTTTTTTTTATTGCAACTGTCCAACAGCTCGCAATTATAAATAAAGGTTAAAACTACTACGAGCGCATTCGATTTACTTACTTAAGTTTACTATGAGGCGTTTAAAAGTAGTTTTCTGGAAGATAACGTTTTACCGGAGTTCGCGCGCCTGCATGGCAAGTCTGTATCACACGCCACCATCACGCGCCCCTTTAATTATTGTTATTACACCACCCTTAATTATGTCAATTTCTTATTTCTTTTCCAGGACGGCGTGCTGCGACCGACATGGCCACTACATCCACACACTGTCACGAGGTAAGCTCTAATTACCGCCTTTTCCTTGTCGTTACCTCTTCTCATCTTTTCAACTTCGGTAATTGCCGCGTTTTACGATTACCACTGTATGTGTGTGAATATGTCGGAAATATTTTTAAGAGTTTTGACCGGTGTCGATGGATGAACGACTTATTCGCCCTTCGTGATTTGTATCAGTAGAAACGTTTGATTTAATCACAAGAAGAAATTCCTACAGATGACAAAGTGTCGATGAACGACTTAAGCTACGCGCACACTTGCCGGGATCGGATGGACGGCACGCATCGGATAAAATTGCTTAACACAGTTGTAAACGAGTCAACGCACATTTATCGGTACGGCATACAACTGTACCTGTTGAATATTATTCATTATAAGTTTTTGATTTTGTTTAAATAATCAATAATAATATTAGAATTTTGTGCTGGGACACCGTCATGCATAAACCATATCCTCAGACTATTGGCAGAAGCTCAAAAAGATTATTTTGTGATAAACAAAAATCATGGAAATTTACAACATTAGCTTCAACTTCCAAATTAACGCCGATGCAATATATAAAAAAATACTGTTTAAATATGATTCTTCAATTTAACATGGAAATTTTATTCGCGTATTTTTTACGGCCCGCATAAAAACTAACCAACAACCATTCGACCCCATTTAATCCTCGTAAATGCGACGCAACATCATCTCGTTCGTGGGGGGATGTGTGCCATTTTATGGACCTCCAGTCTGGGTCTTTTACGACCCGACTTCCTCTCGAAAAGCTCGTCTTCTCGTATATATCACTCTCGGCGAGCCGCAAGTAGTCATTACCGCTGGCATCTTGTTGCGATCGCAATAACGAGAAAATGAGAGTGCTATTAGTTTACAATAATAGGAGAGCTGATGGATTCATTGTTGCCTCCTGCTGAAAAAAAAGCAAAGAAACGGTTTTGTGGGAGTCTCGCGTTTACAGGAGAGAACAATGGTAATAATGATGCGGACTGTTGTATCGATCCGATTCTTATTTATGTTGGTGATTAAGCTATTTTGTTTTAAATTCCACTCCGACTCTTAAGCTACGCGCACACTTATCGCAATCGGACGGACGGTACGCATCGGCAAAAATTACAGTTGTAAACGCGTCAACGCACATTTATCGGTACGGCATAGAACGGATGACTCGTTTACAACTGTGTTAGCAATCGATCGATTTACAAACCGCGTTCAATTTGGAGTTTTCGTTTAGCCGCCACGGCCGATCAAAGTCTGAAAAATCAATTATTTTATTTAATTTTCTAAAATGTTCATTGTGACTGACTAATTTTTTTGCTATTGAAGATAGCTCAATATTTTTGACGGCAATCAATTTCTCTCGTTTTTCTGATGAAGAAAAGGTAAAATTCAATAGTCTACGATGATTATTAAGAAAGTTGCATTTTTTAACAAATTTCCAAGGGGTTTACTCATGTCTTTTTTCCAAGTTTTCATCAAAAATTAAAAATCTCTAATCCGACTAATTGACGTACGAGGAGCTCAGATTTGCAAACCGCGTTCAATTTGGAGTTTTCGTTTAGCCGCTACGGCCGTTCAAAGTCTGAAAAATCAATTATTTTATTTAATTTTCTAAAATGTTCATAGTGACTGACTAATTTTTTTGCTATTGAAGATAGCTCAATTTTTTTGACGGCAATCAATTTCTCTCGTTTTTCTGATGAAGAAAAGGTAAAATTCAATAGTCTACGATGATTATTAAGAAAGTTGCATTTTTTAACAAATTTCCAAGGGGTTTACTCATGTCTTTTTTCCAAGTTTTCATCAAAAATTAAAAATCTCTAATCCTACTAATTGACGTACGAGGAGCTCAGATTTGCAAACCGCGTTCAATTTGGAGTTTTCGTTTAGCCGCTATGGCCGTTCAAAGTCTGAAAAATCAATTATTTTATTTAATTTTCTAAAATGTTCATAGTGACTGACTAATTTTTTTGCTATTGAAGATAGCTCAATTTTTTTGACGGCAATCAATTTCTCTCGTTTTTCTGATGAAGAAAAGGTAAAATTCAATAGTCTACGATGATTATTAAGAAAGTTGCATTTTTTAACAAATTTCCAAGGGGTTTACTCATGTCTTTTTTCCAAGTTTTCATCAAAAATTAAAAATCTCTAATCCTACTAATTGACGTACGAGGAGCTCAGATTTGCAAACCGCGTTCAATTTGGAGTTTTCGTTTAGCCGCTACGGCCGTTCAAAGTCTGAAAAATCAATTATTTTATTTAATTTTCTAAAATGTTCATAGTGACTGACTAATTTTTTTGCTATTGAAGATAGCTCAATTTTTTTGACGGCAATCAATTTCTCTCGTTTTTCTGATGAAGAAAAGGTAAAATTCAATAGTCTACGATGATTATTAAGAAAGTTGCATTTTTTAACAAATTTCCAAGGGGTTTACTCATGTCTTTTTTCCAAGTTTTCATCAAAAATTAAAAATCTCTAATCCGACTAATTGACGTACGAGGAGCTCAGATTTGCAAACCGCGTTCAATTTGGAGTTTTCGTTTAGCCGCTACGGCCGATCAAAGTCTGAAAAATCAATTATTTTATTTAATTTTCTAAAATGTTCATAGTGACTGACTAATTTTTTTGCTATTGAAGATAGCTCAATTTTTTTGACGGCAATCAATTTCTCTCGTTTTTCTGATGAAGAAAAGGTAAAATTCAATAGTCTACGATGATTATTAAGAAAGTTGCATTTTTTAACAAATTTCCAAGGGGTTTACTCATGTCTTTTTTCCAAGTTTTCATCAAAAATTAAAAATCTCTAATCCGACTAATTGGCGTACGAGGAGCTCAGATTTGCAAACCGCGTTCAATTTGGAGTTTTCGTTTAGCCGCTACGGCCGTTCAAAGTCTGAAAAATCAATTATTTTATTTAATTTTCTAAAATGTTCATAGTGACTGACTAATTTTTTTGCTATTGAAGATAGCTCAATTTTTTTGACGGCAATCAATTTCTCTCGTTTTTCTGATGAAGAAAAGGTAAAATTCAATAGTCTACGATGATTATTAAGAAAGTTGCATTTTTTAACAAATTTCCAAGGGGTTTACTCATGTCTTTTTTCCAAGTTTTCATCAAAAATTAAAAATCTCTAATCCGACTAATTGACGTACGAGGAGCTCAGATTTGCAAACCGCGTTCAATTTGGAGTTTTCGTTTAGCCGCTATGGCCGTTCAAAGTCTGAAAAATCAATTATTTTATTTAATTTTCTAAAATTTCATAGTGACTGACTAATTTTTTTGCTATTGAAGATAGCTCAATTTTTTTGACGGCAATCAATTTCTCTCGTTTTTCTGATGAAGAAAAGGTAAAATTCAATAGTCTACGATGATTATTAAGAAAGTTCCATTTTTTAACAAATTTCCAAGGGGTTTACTCATGTCTTTTTTCCAAGTTTTCATCAAAAATTAAAAATCTCTAATCCTACTAATTGACGTACGAGGAGCTCAGATTTGCAAACCGCGTTCAATTTGGAGTTTTCGTTTAGCCGCTACGGCCGTTCAAAGTCTGAAAAATCAATTATTTTATTTAATTTTCTAAAATGTTCATAGTGACTGACTAATTGTTTTGCTATTGAAGATAGCTCAATTTTTTTGACGGCAATCAATTTCTCTCGTTTTTCTGATGAAGAAAAGGTAAAATTCAATAGTCTACGATGATTATTAAGAAAGTTGCATTTTTTAACAAATTTCCAAGGGGTTTACTCATGTCTTTTTTTCGAATTTTCATCAAAAATTATTAAACTATAAACTGACTAATTGACGTACGAGGAGCTCAGATTTACAAACCGCGTTCAATTTGGAGTTTTCGTTTAGCCGCTACGGCCGTTCAAAATCTGAAAAATCAATTATTTTATTTAATTTTCTAAAATGTTCATAGTGACTGACTAATTTTTTTGCTATTGAAGATAGCTCATTTTTTTTGACGGCAATCAATTTCTCTCGTTTTTCTGATGAAGAAAAGGTAAAATTCAATAGTCTACGATGATTATTAAGAAAGTTGCATTTTTTAACAAATTTCCAAGGGGTTTACTCATGTCTTTTTTTCGAATTTTCATCAAAAATTATTAAACTATAAACTGACTAATTGACGTACGAGGAGCTCAGATTTGCAAACCGCGTTCAATTTGGAGTTTTCGTTTAGCCGCTACGGCCGTTCAAAGTCTGAAAAATCAATTATTTTATTTAATTTTCTAAAATGTTCATAGTGACTGACTAATTTTTTTGCTATTGAAGATAGCTCAATTTTTTTGACGGCAATCAATTTCTCTCGTTTTTCTGATGAAGAAAAGGTAAAATTCAATAGTCTACGATGATTATTAAGAAAGTTGCATTTTTTAACAAATTTCCAAGGGGTTTACTCATGTCTTTTTTCCAAGTTTTCATCAAAAATTAAAAATCTCTAATCCGACTAATTGACGTACGAGGAGCTCAGATTTGCAAACCGCGTTCAATTTGGAGTTTTCGTTTAGCCGCTATGGCCGTTCAAAGTCTGAAAAATCAATTATTTTATTTAATTTTCTAAAATTTCATAGTGACTGACTAATTTTTTTGCTATTGAAGATAGCTCAATTTTTTTGACGGCAATCAATTTCTCTCGTTTTTCTGATGAAGAAAAGGTAAAATTCAATAGTCTGCGATGATTATTAAGAAAGTTGCATTTTTTAACAAATTTCCAAGGGGTTTACTCATGTCTTTTTTCCAAGTTTTCATCAAAAATTAAAAATCTCTAATCCGACTAATTGACGTACGAGGAGCTCAGATTTGCAAACCGCGTTCAATTTGGAGTTTTCGTTTAGCCGCTACGGCCGTTCAAAGTCTGAAAAATCAATTATTTTATTTAATTTTCTAAAATGTTCATAGTGACTGACTAATTTTTTTGCTATTGAAGATAGCTCAATTTTTTTGACGGCAATCAATTTCTCTCGTTTTTCTGATGAAGAAAAGGTAAAATTCAATAGTCTACGATGATTATTAAGAAAGTTGCATTTTTTAACAAATTTCCAAGGGGTTTACTCATGTCTTTTTTTTCGAATTTTCATCAAAAATTATTAAACTATAAACTGACTAATTGACGTACGAGGAGCTCAGATTTGCAAACCGCGTTCAATTTGGAGTTTTCGTTTAGCCGCTACGGCCGTTCAAAGTCTGAAAAATCAATTATTTTATTTAATTTTCTAAAATGTTCATAGTGACTGACTAATTTTTTTGCTATTGAAGATAGCTCAATTTTTTTGACGGCAATCAATTTCTCTCGTTTTTCTGATGAAGAAAAGGTAAAATTCAATAGTCTACGATGATTATTAAGAAAGTTGCATTTTTTAACAAATTTCCAAGGGGTTTACTCATGTCTTTTTTTCGAATTTTCATCAAAAATTATTAAACTATAAACTGACTAATTGACGTACGAGGAGCTCAGATTTGCAAACCGCGTTCAATTTGGAGTTTTCGTTTAGCCGCTACGGCCGTTCAAAGTCTGAAAAATCAATTATTTTATTTAATTTTCTAAAATGTTCATAATGACTGACTAATTTTTTTGCTATTGAAGATAGCTCATTTTTTTTGACGGCAATCAATTTCTCTCGTTTTTCTGATGAAGAAAAGGTAAAATTCAATAGTCTACGATGATTATTAAGAAAGTTGCATTTTTTAACAAATTTCCAAGGGGTTTACTCATGTCTTTTTTCCAAGTTTTCATCAAAAATTAAAAATCTCTAATCCTACTAATTGACGTACGAGGAGCTCAGATTTGCAAACCGCGTTCAATTTGGAGTTTTCGTTTAGCCGCTACGGCCGTTCAAAGTCTGAAAAATCAATTATTTTATTTAATTTTCTAAAATGTTCATAGTGACTGACTAATTTTTTTGCTATTGAAGATAACTTATTTTTTTTGACGGCAATCAATTTCTCTCGTTTTTCTGATGAAGAAAAGGTAAAATTCAATAGTCTACGATGATTATTAAGAAAGTTGCATTTTTTAACAAATTTCCAAGGGGTTTACTCATGTCTTTTTTCCAAGTTTTCATCAAAAATTAAAAATCTCTAATCCGACTAATTGACGTACGAGGAGCTCAGATTTGCAAACCGCGTTCAATTTGGAGTTTTCGTTTAGCCGCTACGGCCGTTCAAAGTCTGAAAAATCAATTATTTTATTTAATTTTCTAAAATGTTCATAGTGACTGACTAATTTTTTTGCTATTGAAGATAGCTCAATTTTTTTGACGGCAATCAATTTCTCTCGTTTTTCTGATGAAGAAAAGGTAAAATTCAATAGTCTACGATGATTATTAAGAAAGTTGCATTTTTTAACAAATTTCCAAGGGGTTTACTCATGTCTTTTTTCCAAGTTTTCATCAAAAATTAAAAATCTCTAATCCTACTAATTGACGTACGAGGAGCTCAGATTTGCAAACCGCGTTCAATTTGGAGTTTTCGTTTAGCCGCTATGGCCGTTCAAAGTCTGAAAAATCAATTATTTTATTTAATTTTCTAAAATGTTCATAGTGACTGACTAATTTTTTTGCTATTGAAGATAGCTCAATTTTTTTGACGGCAATCAATTTCTCTCGTTTTTCTGATGAAGAAAAGGTAAAATTCAATAGTCTACGATGATTATTAAGAAAGTTGCATTTTTTAACAAATTTCCAAGGGGTTTACTCATGTCTTTTTTCCAAGTTTTCATCAAAAATTAAAAATCTCTAATCCTACTAATTGACGTACGAGGAGCTCAGATTTGCAAACCGCGTTCAATTTGGAGTTTTCGTTTAGCCGCTACGGCCGTTCAAAGTCTGAAAAATCAATTATTTTATTTAATTTTCTAAAATGTTCATAGTGACTGACTAATTTTTTTGCTATTGAAGATAGCTCAATTTTTTTGACGGCAATCAATTTCTCTCGTTTTTCTGATGAAGAAAAGGTAAAATTCAATAGTCTACGATGATTATTAAGAAAGTTGCATTTTTTAACAAATTTCCAAGGGGTTTACTCATGTCTTTTTTCCAAGTTTTCATCAAAAATTAAAAATCTCTAATCCGACTAATTGACGTACGAGGAGCTCAGATTTGCAAACCGCGTTCAATTTGGAGTTTTCGTTTAGCCGCTACGGCCGTTCAAAGTCTGAAAAATCAATTATTTTATTTAATTTTCTAAAATGTTCATAGTGACTGACTAATTTTTTTGCTATTGAAGATAGCTCAATTTTTTTGACGGCAATCAATTTCTCTCGTTTTTCTGATGAAGAAAAGGTAAAATTCAATAGTCTACGATGATTATTAAGAAAGTTGCATTTTTTAACAAATTTCCAAGGGGTTTACTCATGTCTTTTTTCCAAGTTTTCATCAAAAATTAAAAATCTCTAATCCGACTAATTGACGTACGAGGAGCTCAGATTTGCAAACCGCGTTCAATTTGGAGTTTTCGTTTAGCCGCTATGGCCGTTCAAAGTCTGAAAAATCAATTATTTTATTTAATTTTCTAAAATGTTCATAGTGACTGACTAATTTTTTTGCTATTGAAGATAGCTCAATTTTTTTGACGGCAATCAATTTCTCTCGTTTTTCTGATGAAGAAAAGGTAAAATTCAATAGTCTACGATGATTATTAAGAAAGTTGCATTTTTTAACAAATTTCCAAGGGGTTTACTCATGTCTTTTTTCCAAGTTTTCATCAAAAATTAAAAATCTCTAATCCGACTAATTGACGTACGAGGAGCTCAGATTTGCAAACCGCGTTCAATTTGGAGTTTTCGTTTAGCCGCTACGGCCGATCAAAGTCTGAAAAATCAATTATTTTATTTAATTTTCTAAAATGTTCATAGTGACTGACTAATTTTTTTGCTATTGAAGATAGCTCAATTTTTTTGACGGCAATCAATTTCTCTCGTTTTTCTGATGAAGAAAAGGTAAAATTCAATAGTCTACGATGATTATTAAGAAAGTTGCATTTTTTAACAAATTTCCAAGGGGTTTACTCATGTCTTTTTTCCAAGTTTTCATCAAAAATTAAAAATCTCTAATCCGACTAATTGGCGTACGAGGAGCTCAGATTTGCAAACCGCGTTCAATTTGGAGTTTTCGTTTAGCCGCTACGGCCGTTCAAAGTCTGAAAAATCAATTATTTTATTTAATTTTCTAAAATGTTCATAGTGACTGACTAATTTTTTTGCTATTGAAGATAGCTCAATTTTTTTGACGGCAATCAATTTCTCTCGTTTTTCTGATGAAGAAAAGGTAAAATTCAATAGTCTACGATGATTATTAAGAAAGTTGCATTTTTTAACAAATTTCCAAGGGGTTTACTCATGTCTTTTTTCCAAGTTTTCATCAAAAATTAAAAATCTCTAATCCGACTAATTGACGTACGAGGAGCTCAGATTTGCAAACCGCGTTCAATTTGGAGTTTTCGTTTAGCCGCTACGGCCGTTCAAAGTCTGAAAAATCAATTATTTTATTTAATTTTCTAAAATGTTCATAGTGACTGACTAATTTTTTTGCTATTGAAGATAGCTCAATTTTTTTGACGGCAATCAATTTCTCTCGTTTTTCTGATGAAGAAAAGGTAAAATTCAATAGTCTACGATGATTATTAAGAAAGTTGCATTTTTTAACAAATTTCCAAGGGGTTTACTCATGTCTTTTTTCCAAGTTTTCATCAAAAATTAAAAATCTCTAATCCGACTAATTGACGTACGAGGAGCTCAGATTTGCAAACCGCGTTCAATTTGGAGTTTTCGTTTAGCCGCTATGGCCGTTCAAAGTCTGAAAAATCAATTATTTTATTTAATTTTCTAAAATTTCATAGTGACTGACTAATTTTTTTGCTATTGAAGATAGCTCAATTTTTTTGACGGCAATCAATTTCTCTCGTTTTTCTGATGAAGAAAAGGTAAAATTCAATAGTCTACGATGATTATTAAGAAAGTTCCATTTTTTAACAAATTTCCAAGGGGTTTACTCATGTCTTTTTTCCAAGTTTTCATCAAAAATTAAAAATCTCTAATCCTACTAATTGACGTACGAGGAGCTCAGATTTGCAAACCGCGTTCAATTTGGAGTTTTCGTTTAGCCGCTACGGCCGTTCAAAGTCTGAAAAATCAATTATTTTATTTAATTTTCTAAAATGTTCATAGTGACTGACTAATTGTTTTGCTATTGAAGATAGCTCAATTTTTTTGACGGCAATCAATTTCTCTCGTTTTTCTGATGAAGAAAAGGTAAAATTCAATAGTCTACGATGATTATTAAGAAAGTTGCATTTTTTAACAAATTTCCAAGGGGTTTACTCATGTCTTTTTTTCGAATTTTCATCAAAAATTATTAAACTATAAACTGACTAATTGACGTACGAGGAGCTCAGATTTACAAACCGCGTTCAATTTGGAGTTTTCGTTTAGCCGCTACGGCCGTTCAAAATCTGAAAAATCAATTATTTTATTTAATTTTCTAAAATGTTCATAATGACTGACTAATTTTTTTGCTATTGAAGATAGCTCATTTTTTTTGACGGCAATCAATTTCTCTCGTTTTTCTGATGAAGAAAAGGTAAAATTCAATAGTCTACGATGATTATTAAGAAAGTTGCATTTTTTAACAAATTTCCAAGGGGTTTACTCATGTCTTTTTTTCGAATTTTCATCAAAAATTATTAAACTATAAACTGACTAATTGACGTACGAGGAGCTCAGATTTGCAAACCGCGTTCAATTTGGAGTTTTCGTTTAGCCGCTACGGCCGTTCAAAGTCTGAAAAATCAATTATTTTATTTAATTTTCTAAAATGTTCATAGTGACTGACTAATTTTTTTGCTATTGAAGATAGCTCAATTTTTTTGACGGCAATCAATTTCTCTCGTTTTTCTGATGAAGAAAAGGTAAAATTCAATAGTCTACGATGATTATTAAGAAAGTTGCATTTTTTAACAAATTTCCAAGGGGTTTACTCATGTCTTTTTTCCAAGTTTTCATCAAAAATTAAAAATCTCTAATCCGACTAATTGACGTACGAGGAGCTCAGATTTGCAAACCGCGTTCAATTTGGAGTTTTCGTTTAGCCGCTATGGCCGTTCAAAGTCTAAAAAATCATTATTTTATTTAATTTTCTAAAATGTTCATAGTGACTGACTAATTTTTTTGCTATTGAAGATAGCTCAATTTTTTTGACGGCAATCAATTTCTCTCGTTTTTCTGATGAAGAAAAGGTAAAATTCAATAGTCTACGATGATTATTAAGAAAGTTGCATTTTTTAACAAATTTCCAAGGGGTTTACTCATGTCTTTTTTCCAAGTTTTCATCAAAAATTAAAAATCTCTAATCCTACTAATTGACGTACGAGGAGCTCAGATTTGCAAACCGCGTTCAATTTGGAGTTTTCGTTTAGCCGCTACGGCCGTTCAAAGTCTGAAAAATCAATTATTTTATTTAATTTTCTAAAATTTCATAGTGACTGACTAATTTTTTTGCTATTGAAGATAGCTCAATTTTTTTGACGGCAATCAATTTCTCTCGTTTTTCTGATGAAGAAAAGGTAAAATTCAATAGTCTACGATGATTATTAAGAAAGTTGCATTTTTTAACAAATTTCCAAGGGGTTTACTCATGTCTTTTTTCCAAGTTTTCATCAAAAATTAAAAATCTCTAATCCGACTAATTGACGTACGAGGAGCTCAGATTTGCAAACCGCGTTCAATTTGGAGTTTTCGTTTAGCCGCTACGGCCGTTCAAAGTCTGAAAAATCAATTATTTTATTTAATTTTCTAAAATGTTCATAGTGACTGACTAATTTTTTTGCTATTGAAGATAGCTCATTTTTTTTGACGGCAATCAATTTCTCTCGTTTTTCTGATGAAGAAAAGGTAAAATTCAACAATCTACGATGATTATTAAGAAAGTTGCATTTTTTAACAAATTTCCAAGGGGTTTACTCATGTCTTTTTTTCGAATTTTCATCAAAAATTATTAAACTATAAACTGACTAATTGACGTACGAGGAGCTCAGATTTGCAAACCGCGTTCAATTTGGAGTTTTCGTTTAGCCGCTACGGCCGTTCAAAGTCTGAAAAATCAATTATTTTATTTAATTTTCTAAAATGTTCATAGTGACTGACTAATTTTTTTGCTATTGAAGATAGCTCAATTTTTTTGACGGCAATCAATTTCTCTCGTTTTTCTGATGAAGAAAAGGTAAAATTCAATAGTCTACGATGATTATTAAGAAAGTTGCATTTTTTAACAAATTTCCAAGGGGTTTACTCATGTCTTTTTTCCAAGTTTTCATCAAAAATTAAAAATCTCTAATCCGACTAATTGACGTACGAGGAGCTCAGATTTGCAAACCGCGTTCAATTTGGAGTTTTCGTTTAGCCGCTACGGCCGTTCAAAGTCTGAAAAATCAATTATTTTATTTAATTTTCTAAAATGTTCATAGTGACTGACTAATTTTTTTGCTATTGAAGATAGCTCAATTTTTTTGACGGCAATCAATTTCTCTCGTTTTTCTGATGAAGAAAAGGTAAAATTCAATAGTCTACGATGATTATTAAGAAAGTTGCATTTTTTAACAAATTTCCAAGGGGTTTACTCATGTCTTTTTTTCGAATTTTCATCAAAAATTATTAAACTATAAACTGACTAATTGACGTACGAGGAGCTCAGATTTGCAAACCGCGTTCAATTTGGAGTTTTCGTTTAGCCGCTACGGCCGTTTAAAGTCTGAAAAATCAATTATTTTATTTAATTTTCTAAAATGTTCATAGTGACTGACTAATTTTTTTGCTATTGAAGATAGCTCAATTTTTTTGACGGCAATCAATTTCTCTCGTTTTTCTGATGAAGAAAAGGTAAAATTCAATAGTCTACGATGATTATTAAGAAAGTTGCATTTTTTAACAAATTTCCAAGGGGTTTACTCATGTCTTTTTTCCAAGTTTTCATCAAAAATTAAAAATCTCTAATCCGACTAATTGACGTACGAGGAGCTCAGATTTGCAAACCGCGTTCAATTTGGAGTTTTCGTTTAGCCGCTACGGCCGTTCAAAGTCTGAAAAATCAATTATTTTATTTAATTTTCTAAAATGTTCATAGTGACTGACTAATTTTTTTGCTATTGAAGATAGCTCAATTTTTTTGACGGCAATCAATTACTCTCGTTTTTCTGATGAAGAAAAGGTAAAATTCAATAGTCTACGATGATTATTAAGAAAGTTGCATTTTTTAACAAATTTCCAAGGGGTTTACTCATGTCTTTTTTCCAAGTTTTCATCAAAAATTAAAAATCTCTAATCCTACTAATTGACGTACGAGGAGCTCAGATTTGCAAACCGCGTTCAATTTGGAGTTTTCGTTTAGCCGCTACGGCCGTTCAAAGTCTGAAAAATCAATTATTTTATTTAATTTTCTAAAATTTCATAGTGACTGACTAATTTTTTTGCTATTGAAGATAGCTCAATTTTTTTGACGGCAATCAATTTCTCTCGTTTTTCTGATGAAGAAAAGGTAAAATTCAATAGTCTACGATGATTATTAAGAAAGTTGCATTTTTTAACAAATTTCCAAGGGGTTTACTCATGTCTTTTTTCCAAGTTTTCATCAAAAATTAAAAATCTCTAATCCGACTAATTGACGTACGAGGAGCTCAGATTTGCAAACCGCGTTCAATTTGGAGTTTTCGTTTAGCCGCTACGGCCGTTCAAAGTCTGAAAAATCAATTATTTTATTTAATTTTCTAAAATGTTCATAGTGACTGACTAATTTTTTTGCTATTGAAGATAGCTCAATTTTTTTGACGGCAATCAATTTCTCTCGTTTTTCTGATGAAGAAAAGGTAAAATTCAATAGTCTACGATGATTATTAAGAAAGTTGCATTTTTTAACAAATTTCCAAGGGGTTTACTCATGTCTTTTTTTCGAATTTTCATCAAAAATTATTAAACTATAAACTGACTAATTGACGTACGAGGAGCTCAGATTTGCAAACCGCGTTCAATTTGGAGTTTTCGTTTAGCCGCTACGGCCGTTCAAAGTCTGAAAAATCAATTATTTTATTTAATTTTCTAAAATGTTCATAGTGACTGACTAATTTTTTTTGCTATTGAAGATAGCTCAATTTTTTTGACGGCAATCAATTTCTCTCGTTTTTCTGATGAAGAAAAGGTAAAATTCAATAGTCTACGATGATTATTAAGAAAGTTGCATTTTTTAACAAATTTCCAAGGGGTTTACTCATGTCTTTTTTCCAAGTTTTCATCAAAAATTAAAAATCTCTAATCCTACTAATTGACGTACGAGGAGCTCAGATTTGCAAACCGCGTTCAATTTGGAGTTTTCGTTTAGCCGCTACGGCCGTTCAAAGTCTGAAAAATCAATTATTTTATTTAATTTTCTAAAATGTTCATAGTGACTGACTAATTTTTTTGCTATTGAAGATGGCTCATTTTTTTTGACGGCAATCAATTTCTCTCGTTTTTCTGATGAAGAAAAGGTAAAATTCAACAGTCTACGATGATTATTAAGAAAGTTGCATTTTTTAACAAATTTCCAAGGGGTTTACTCATGTCTTTTTTTCGAATTTTCATCAAAAATTATTAAACTATAAACTGACTAATTGACGTACGAGGAGCTCAGATTTGCAAACCGCGTTCAATTTGGAGTTTTCGTTTAGCCGCTACGGCCGTTCAAAGTCTGAAAAATCAATTATTTTATTTAATTTTCTAAAATGTTCATAGTGACTGACTAATTTTTTTGCTATTGAAGATAGCTCAATTTTTTTGACGGCAATCAATTTCTCTCGTTTTTCTGATGAAGAAAAGGTAAAATTCAATAGTCTACGATGATTATTAAGAAAGTTGCATTTTTTAACAAATTTCCAAGGGGTTTACTCATGTCTTTTTTCCAAGTTTTCATCAAAAATTAAAAATCTCTAATCCGACTAATTGACGTACGAGGAGCTCAGATTTGCAAACCGCGTTCAATTTGGAGTTTTCGTTTAGCCGCTACGGCCGTTCAAAGTCTGAAAAATCAATTATTTTATTTAATTTTCTAAAATGTTCATAGTGACTGACTAATTTTTTTGCTATTGAAGATAGCTCAATTTTTTTGACGGCAATCAATTTCTCTCGTTTTTCTGATGAAGAAAAGGTAAAATTCAATAGTCTACGATGATTATTAAGAAAGTTGCATTTTTTAACAAATTTCCAAGGGGTTTACTCATGTCTTTTTTTCGAATTTTCATCAAAAATTATTAAACTATAAACTGACTAATTGACGTACGAGGAGCTCAGATTTGCAAACCGCGTTCAATTTGGAGTTTTCGTTTAGCCGCTACGGCCGTTCAAAGTCTGAAAAATCAATTATTTTATTTAATTTTCTAAAATGTTCATAGTGACTGACTAATTTTTTTGCTATTGAAGATAGCTCAATTTTTTTGACGGCAATCAATTTCTCTCGTTTTTCTGATGAAGAAAAGGTAAAATTCAATAGTCTACGATGATTATTAAGAAAGTTGCATTTTTTAACAAATTTCCAAGGGGTTTACTCATGTCTTTTTTTCGAATTTTCATCAAAAATTATTAAACTATAAACTGACTAATTGACGTACGAGGAGCTCAGATTTGCAAACCGCGTTCAATTTGGAGTTTTCGTTTAGCCGCTACGGCCGTTCAAAGTCTGAAAAATCAATTATTTTATTTAATTTTCTAAAATGTTCATAGTGACTGACTAATTTTTTTGCTATTGAAGATAGCTCAATTTTTTTGACGGCAATCAATTTCTCTCGTTTTTCTGATGAAGAAAAGGTAAAATTCAATAGTCTACGATGATTATTAAGAAAGTTGCATTTTTTAACAAATTTCCAAGGGGTTTACTCATGTCTTTTTTCCAAGTTTTCATCAAAAATTAAAAATCTCTAATCCGACTAATTGACGTACGAGGAGCTCAGATTTGCAAACCGCGTTCAATTTGGAGTTTTCGTTTAGCCGCTACGGCCGTTCAAAGTCTGAAAAATCAATTATTTTATTTAATTTTCTAAAATGTTCATAGTGACTGACTAATTTTTTTGCTATTGAAGATAGCTCAATTTTTTTGACGGCAATCAATTTCTCTCGTTTTTCTGATGAAGAAAAGGTAAAATTCAATAGTCTACGATGATTATTAAGAAAGTTGCATTTTTTAACAAATTTCCAAGGGGTTTACTCATGTCTTTTTTTCGAATTTTCATCAAAAATTATTAAACTATAAACTGACTAATTGACGTACGAGGAGCTCAGATTTGCAAACCGCGTTCAATTTGGAGTTTTCGTTTAGCCGCTACGGCCGTTCAAAGTCTGAAAAATCAATTATTTTATTTAATTTTCTAAAATGTTCATAGTGACTGACTAATTTTTTTTGCTATTGAAGATAGCTCAATTTTTTTGACGGCAATCAATTTCTCTCGTTTTTCTGATGAAGAAAAGGTAAAATTCAATAGTCTACGATGATTATTAAGAAAGTTGCATTTTTTAACAAATTTCCAAGGGGTTTACTCATGTCTTTTTTCCAAGTTTTCATCAAAAATTAAAAATCTCTAATCCTACTAATTGACGTACGAGGAGCTCAGATTTGCAAACCGCGTTCAATTTGGAGTTTTCGTTTAGCCGCTACGGCCGTTCAAAGTCTGAAAAATCAATTATTTTATTTAATTTTCTAAAATGTTCATAGTGACTGACTAATTTTTTTGCTATTGAAGATGGCTCATTTTTTTTGACGGCAATCAATTTCTCTCGTTTTTCTGATGAAGAAAAGGTAAAATTCAACAGTCTACGATGATTATTAAGAAAGTTGCATTTTTTAACAAATTTCCAAGGGGTTTACTCATGTCTTTTTTTCGAATTTTCATCAAAAATTATTAAACTATAAACTGACTAATTGACGTACGAGGAGCTCAGATTTGCAAACCGCGTTCAATTTGGAGTTTTCGTTTAGCCGCTACGGCCGTTCAAAGTCTGAAAAATCAATTATTTTATTTAATTTTCTAAAATGTTCATAGTGACTGACTAATTTTTTTGCTATTGAAGATAGCTCAATTTTTTTGACGGCAATCAATTTCTCTCGTTTTTCTGATGAAGAAAAGGTAAAATTCAATAGTCTACGATGATTATTAAGAAAGTTGCATTTTTTAACAAATTTCCAAGGGGTTTACTCATGTCTTTTTTCCAAGTTTTCATCAAAAATTAAAAATCTCTAATCCGACTAATTGACGTACGAGGAGCTCAGATTTGCAAACCGCGTTCAATTTGGAGTTTTCGTTTAGCCGCTACGGCCGTTCAAAGTCTGAAAAATCAATTATTTTATTTAATTTTCTAAAATGTTCATAGTGACTGACTAATTTTTTTGCTATTGAAGATAGCTCAATTTTTTTGACGGCAATCAATTTCTCTCGTTTTTCTGATGAAGAAAAGGTAAAATTCAATAGTCTACGATGATTATTAAGAAAGTTGCATTTTTTAACAAATTTCCAAGGGGTTTACTCATGTCTTTTTTTCGAATTTTCATCAAAAATTATTAAACTATAAACTGACTAATTGACGTACGAGGAGCTCAGATTTGCAAACCGCGTTCAATTTGGAGTTTTCGTTTAGCCGCTACGGCCGTTCAAAGTCTGAAAAATCAATTATTTTATTTAATTTTCTAAAATGTTCATAGTGACTGACTAATTTTTTTGCTATTGAAGATAGCTCAATTTTTTTGACGGCAATCAATTTCTCTCGTTTTTCTGATGAAGAAAAGGTAAAATTCAATAGTCTACGATGATTATTAAGAAAGTTGCATTTTTTAACAAATTTCCAAGGGGTTTACTCATGTCTTTTTTTCGAATTTTCATCAAAAATTATTAAACTATAAACTGACTAATTGACGTACGAGGAGCTCAGATTTGCAAACCGCGTTCAATTTGGAGTTTTCGTTTAGCCGCTACGGCCGTTCAAAGTCTGAAAAATCAATTATTTTATTTAATTTTCTAAAATGTTCATAGTGACTGACTAATTTTTTTGCTATTGAAGATAGCTCAATTTTTTTGACGGCAATCAATTTCTCTCGTTTTTCTGATGAAGAAAAGGTAAAATTCAATAGTCTACGATGATTATTAAGAAAGTTGCATTTTTTAACAAATTTCCAAGGGGTTTACTCATGTCTTTTTTCCAAGTTTTCATCAAAAATTAAAAATCTCTAATCCGACTAATTGACGTACGAGGAGCTCAGATTTGCAAACCGCGTTCAATTTGGAGTTTTCGTTTAGCCGCTACGGCCGTTCAAAGTCTGAAAAATCAATTATTTTATTTAATTTTCTAAAATGTTCATAGTGACTGACTAATTTTTTTGCTATTGAAGATAGCTCATTTTTTTTGACGGCAATCAATTTCTCTCGTTTTTCTGATGAAGAAAAGGTAAAATTCAATAGTCTACGATGATTATTAAGAAAGTTGCATTTTTTAACAAATTTCCAAGGGGTTTACTCATGTCTTTTTTTCGAATTTTCATCAAAAATTATTAAACTATAAACTGACTAATTGACGTACGAGGAGCTCAGATTTGCAAACCGCGTTCAATTTGGAGTTTTCGTTTAGCCGCTACGGCCGTTCAAAGTCTGAAAAATCAATTATTTTATTTAATTTTCTAAAATGTTCATAGTGACTGACTAATTTTTTTGCTATTGAAGATAGCTCAATTTTTTTGACGGCAATCAATTTCTCTCGTTTTTCTGATGAAGAAAAGGTAAAATTCAATAGTCTACGATGATTATTAAGAAAGTTGCATTTTTTAACAAATTTCCAAGGGGTTTACTCATGTCTTTTTTTCGAATTTTCATCAAAAATTATTAAACTATAAACTGACTAATTGACGTACGAGGAGCTCAGATTTGCAAACCGCGTTCAATTTGGAGTTTTCGTTTAGCCGCTACGGCCGTTCAAAGTCTGAAAAATCAATTATTTTATTTAATTTTCTAAAATGTTCATAGTGACTGACTAATTTTTTTGCTATTGAAGATAGCTCAATTTTTTTGACGGCAATCAATTTCTCTCGTTTTTCTGATGAAGAAAAGGTAAAATTCAATAGTCTACGATGATTATTAAGAAAGTTGCATTTTTTAACAAATTTCCAAGGGGTTTACTCATGTCTTTTTTTCGAATTTTCATCAAAAATTATTAAACTATAAACTGACTAATTGACGTACGAGGAGCTCAGATTTGCAAACCGCGTTCAATTTGGAGTTTTCGTTTAGCCGCTACGGCCGTTCAAAGTCTGAAAAATCAATTATTTTATTTAATTTTCTAAAATGTTCATAGTGACTGACTAATTTTTTTGCTATTGAAGATAGCTCAATTTTTTTGACGGCAATCAATTTCTCTCGTTTTTCTGATGAAGAAAAGGTAAAATTCAATAGTCTACGATGATTATTAAGAAAGTTGCATTTTTTAACAAATTTCCAAGGGGTTTACTCATGTCTTTTTTTCGAATTTTCATCAAAAATTATTAAACTATAAACTGACTAATTGACGTACGAGGAGCTCAGATTTGCAAACCGCGTTCAATTTGGAGTTTTCGTTTAGCCGCTACGGCCGTTCAAAGTCTGAAAAATCAATTATTTTATTTAATTTTCTAAAATGTTCATAGTGACTGACTAATTTTTTTGCTATTGAAGATAGCTCAATTTTTTTGACGGCAATCAATTTCTCTCGTTTTTCTGATGAAGAAAAGGTAAAATTCAATAGTCTACGATGATTATTAAGAAAGTTGCATTTTTTAACAAATTTCCAAGGGGTTTACTCATGTCTTTTTTTCGAATTTTCATCAAAAATTATTAAACTATAAACTGACTAATTGACGTACGAGGAGCTCAGATTTGCAAACCGCGTTCAATTTGGAGTTTTCGTTTAGCCGCTACGGCCGTTCAAAGTCTGAAAAATCAATTATTTTATTTAATTTTCTAAAATGTTCATAGTGACTGACTAATTTTTTTGCTATTGAAGATAGCTCAATTTTTTTGACGGCAATCAATTTCTCTCGTTTTTCTGATGAAGAAAAGGTAAAATTCAATAGTCTACGATGATTATTAAGAAAGTTGCATTTTTTAACAAATTTCCAAGGGGTTTACTCATGTCTTTTTTTCGAATTTTCATCAAAAATTATTAAACTATAAACTGACTAATTGACGTACGAGGAGCTCAGATTTGCAAACCGCGTTCAATTTGGAGTTTTCGTTTAGCCGCTACGGCCGTTCAAAGTCTGAAAAATCAATTATTTTATTTAATTTTCTAAAATGTTCATAGTGACTGACTAATTTTTTTGCTATTGAAGATAGCTCAATTTTTTTGACGGCAATCAATTTCTCTCGTTTTTCTGATGAAGAAAAGGTAAAATTCAATAGTCTACGATGATTATTAAGAAAGTTGCATTTTTTAACAAATTTCCAAGGGGTTTACTCATGTCTTTTTTTCGAATTTTCATCAAAAATTATTAAACTATAAACTGACTAATTGACGTACGAGGAGCTCAGATTTGCAAACCGCGTTCAATTTGGAGTTTTCGTTTAGCCGCTACGGCCGTTCAAAGTCTGAAAAATCAATTATTTTATTTAATTTTCTAAAATGTTCATAGTGACTGACTAATTTTTTTGCTATTGAAGATAGCTCAATTTTTTTGACGGCAATCAATTTCTCTCGTTTTTCTGATGAAGAAAAGGTAAAATTCAATAGTCTACGATGATTATTAAGAAAGTTGCATTTTTTAACAAATTTCCAAGGGGTTTACTCATGTCTTTTTTTCGAATTTTCATCAAAAATTATTAAACTATAAACTGACTAATTGACGTACGAGGAGCTCAGATTTGCAAACCGCGTTCAATTTGGAGTTTTCGTTTAGCCGCTACGGCCGTTCAAAGTCTGAAAAATCAATTATTTTATTTAATTTTCTAAAATGTTCATAGTGACTGACTAATTTTTTTGCTATTGAAGATAGCTCAATTTTTTTGACGGCAATCAATTTCTCTCGTTTTTCTGATGAAGAAAAGGTAAAATTCAATAGTCTACGATGATTATTAAGAAAGTTGCATTTTTTAACAAATTTCCAAGGGGTTTACTCATGTCTTTTTTTCGAATTTTCATCAAAAATTATTAAACTATAAACTGACTAATTGACGTACGAGGAGCTCAGATTTGCAAACCGCGTTCAATTTGGAGTTTTCGTTTAGCCGCTACGGCCGTTCAAAGTCTGAAAAATCAATTATTTTATTTAATTTTCTAAAATGTTCATAGTGACTGACTAATTTTTTTGCTATTGAAGATAGCTCAATTTTTTTGACGGCAATCAATTTCTCTCGTTTTTCTGATGAAGAAAAGGTAAAATTCAATAGTCTACGATGATTATTAAGAAAGTTGCATTTTTTAACAAATTTCCAAGGGGTTTACTCATGTCTTTTTTCCAAGTTTTCATCAAAAATTAAAAATCTATAATCCGACTAATTGACGTACGAGGAGCTCAGATTTGCAAACCGCGTTCAATTTGGAGTTTTCGTTTAGCCGCTATGGCCGTTCAAAGTCTGAAAAATCAATTATTTTATTTAATTTTCTAAAATTTCATAGTGACTGACTAATTTTTTTGCTATTGAAGATAGCTCAATTTTTTTGACGGCAATCAATTTCTCTCGTTTTTCTGATGAAGAAAAGGTAAAATTCAATAGTCTACGATGATTATTAAGAAAGTTGCATTTTTTAACAAATTTCCAAGGGGTTTACTCATGTCTTTTTTCCAAGTTTTCATCAAAAATTAAAAATCTCTAATCCGACTAATTGACGTACGAGGAGCTCAGATTTGCAAACCGCGTTCAATTTGGAGTTTTCGTTTAGCCGCTATGGCCGTTCAAAGTCTGAAAAATCAATTATTTTATTTAATTTTCTAAAATTTCATAGTGACTGACTAATTTTTTTGCTATTGAAGATAGCTCAATTTTTTTGACGGCAATCAATTTCTCTCGTTTTTCTGATGAAGAAAAGGTAAAATTCAATAGTCTACGATGATTATTAAGAAAGTTGCATTTTTTAACAAATTTCCAAGCGGTTTACTCATGTCTTTTTTCCAAGTTTTCATCAAAAATTAAAAATCTCTAATCCGACTAATTGACGTACGAGGAGCTCAGATTTGCAAACCGCGTTCAATTTGGAGTTTTCGTTTAGCCGCTATGGCCGTTCAAAGTCTGAAAAATCAATTATTTTATTTAATTTTCTAAAATTTCATAGTGACTGACTAATTTTTTTGCTATTGAAGATAGCTCAATTTTTTTGACGGCAATCAATTTCTCTCGTTTTTCTGGTGAAGAAAAGGTAAAATTCAATAGTCTACGATGATTATTAAGAAAGTTGCATTTTTTAACAAATTTCCAAGGGGTTTACTCATGTCTTTTTTCCAAGTTTTCATCAAAAATTAAAAATCTCTAATCCGACTAATTGACGTACGAGGAGCTCAGATTTGCAAACCGCGTTCAATTTGGAGTTTTCGTTTAGCCGCTATGGCCGTTCAAAGTCTGAAAAATCAATTATTTTATTTAATTTTCTAAAATTTCATAGTGACTGACTAATTTTTTTGCTATTGAAGATAGCTCAATTTTTTTGACGGCAATCAATTTCTCTCGTTTTTCTGATGAAGAAAAGGTAAAATTCAATAGTCTACGATGATTATTAAGAAAGTTGCATTTTTTAACAAATTTCCAAGGGGTTTACTCATGTCTTTTTTCCAAGTTTTCATCAAAAATTAAAAATCTCTAATCCGACTAATTGACGTACGAGGAGCTCAGATTTGCAAACCGCGTTCAATTTGGAGTTTTCGTTTAGCCGCTATGGCCGTTCAAAGTCTGAAAAATCAATTATTTTATTTAATTTTCTAAAATTTCATAGTGACTGACTAATTTTTTTGCTATTGAAGATAGCTCAATTTTTTTTGACGGCAATCAATTTCTCTCGTTTTTCTGATGAAGAAAAGGTAAAATTCAATAGTCTACGATGATTATTAAGAAAGTTGCATTTTTTAACAAATTTCCAAGGGGTTTACTCATGTCTTTTTTCCAAGTTTTCATCAAAAATTAAAAATCTCTAATCTTACTAATTGACGTACGAGGAGCTCAGATTTGCAAACCGCGTTCAATTTGGAGTTTTCGTTTAGCCGCTACGGCCGTTCAAAGTCTGAAAAATCAATTATTTTATTTAATTTTCTAAAATGTTCATAGTGACTGACTAATTTTTTTGCTATTGAAGATAGCTCAATTTTTTTGACGGCAATCAATTTCTCTCGTTTTTCTGATGAAGAAAAGGTAAAATTCAATAGTCTACGATGATTATTAAGAAAGTTGCATTTTTTAACAAATTTCCAAGGGGTTTACTCATGTCTTTTTTTCGAATTTTCATCAAAAATTATTAAACTATAAACTGACTAATTGACGTACGAGGAGCTCAGATTTGCAAACCGCGTTCAATTTGGAGTTTTCGTTTAGCCGCTACGGCCGTTCAAAGTCTGAAAAATCAATTATTTTATTTAATTTTCTAAAATGTTCATAGTGACTGACTAATTTTTTTTGCTATTGAAGATAGCTCAATTTTTTTGACGGCAATCAATTTCTCTCGTTTTTCTGATGAAGAAAAGGTAAAATTCAATAGTCTACGATGATTATTAAGAAAGTTGCATTTTTTAACAAATTTCCAAGGGGTTTACTCATGTCTTTTTTCCAAGTTTTCATCAAAAATTAAAAATCTCTAATCCTACTAATTGACGTACGAGGAGCTCAGATTTGCAAACCGCGTTCAATTTGGAGTTTTCGTTTAGCTGCTACGGCCGTTCAAAGTCTGAAAAATCAATTATTTTATTTAATTTTCTAAAATGTTCATAGTGACTGACTAATTTTTTTGCTATTGAAGATGGCTCATTTTTTTTGACGGCAATCAATTTCTCTCGTTTTTCTGATGAAGAAAAGGTAAAATTCAATAGTCTACGATGATTATTAAGAAAGTTGCATTTTTTAACAAATTTCCAAGGGGTTTACTCATGTCTTTTTTCCAAGTTTTCATCAAAAATTAAAAATCTCTAATCCGACTAATTGACGTACGAGGAGCTCAGATTTGCAAACCGCGTTCAATTTGGAGTTTTCGTTTAGCCGCTATGGCCGTTCAAAGTCTGAAAAATCAATTATTTTATTTAATTTTCTAAAATTTCATAGTGACTGACTAATTTTTTTGCTATTGAAGATAGCTCAATTTTTTTGACGGCAATCAATTTCTCTCGTTTTTCTGATGAAGAAAAGGTAAAATTCAATAGTCTACGATGATTATTAAGAAAGTTGCATTTTTTAACAAATTTCCAAGGGGTTTACTCATGTCTTTTTTCCAAGTTTTCATCAAAAATTAAAAATCTCTAATCCGACTAATTGACGTACGAGGAGCTCAGATTTGCAAACCGCGTTCAATTTGGAGTTTTCGTTTAGCCGCTACGGCCGTTCAAAGTCTGAAAAATCAATTATTTTATTTAATTTTCTAAAATGTTCATAGTGACTGACTAATTTTTTTGCTATTGAAGATAGCTCAATTTTTTTGACGGCAATCAATTTCTCTCGTTTTTCTGATGAAGAAAAGGTAAAATTCAATAGTCTACGATGATTATTAAGAAAGTTGCATTTTTTAACAAATTTCCAAGGGGTTTACTCATGTCTTTTTTTCGAATTTTCATCAAAAATTATTAAACTATAAACTGACTAATTGACGTACGAGGAGCTCAGATTTGCAAACCGCGTTCAATTTGGAGTTTTCGTTTAGCCGCTACGGCCGTTCAAAGTCTGAAAAATCAATTATTTTATTTAATTTTCTAAAATGTTCATAGTGACTGACTAATTTTTTTTGCTATTGAAGATAGCTCAATTTTTTTGACGGCAATCAATTTCTCTCGTTTTTCTGATGAAGAAAAGGTAAAATTCAATAGTCTACGATGATTATTAAGAAAGTTGCATTTTTTAACAAATTTCCAAGGGGTTTACTCATGTCTTTTTTTCGAATTTTCATCAAAAATTATTAAACTATAAACTGACTAATTGACGTACGAGGAGCTCAGATTTGCAAACCGCGTTCAATTTGGAGTTTTCGTTTAGCCGCTACGGCCGTTCAAAGTCTGAAAAATCAATTATTTTATTTAATTTTCTAAAATGTTCATAGTGACTGACTAATTTTTTTGCTATTGAAGATAGCTCAATTTTTTTGACGGCAATCAATTTCTCTCGTTTTTCTGATGAAGAAAAGGTAAAATTCAATAGTCTACGATGATTATTAAGAAAGTTGCATTTTTTAACAAATTTCCAAGGGGTTTACTCATGTCTTTTTTTCGAATTTTCATCAAAAATTATTAAACTATAAACTGACTAATTGACGTACGAGGAGCTCAGATTTGCAAACCGCGTTCAATTTGGAGTTTTCGTTTAGCCGCTACGGCCGTTCAAAGTCTGAAAAATCAATTATTTTATTTAATTTTCTAAAATGTTCATAGTGACTGACTAATTTTTTTGCTATTGAAGATAGCTCAATTTTTTTGACGGCAATCAATTTCTCTCGTTTTTCTGATGAAGAAAAGGTAAAATTCAATAGTCTACGATGATTATTAAGAAAGTTGCATTTTTTAACAAATTTCCAAGGGGTTTACTCATGTCTTTTTTTCGAATTTTCATCAAAAATTATTAAACTATAAACTGACTAATTGACGTACGAGGAGCTCAGATTTGCAAACCGCGTTCAATTTGGAGTTTTCGTTTAGCCGCTACGGCCGTTCAAAGTCTGAAAAATCAATTATTTTATTTAATTTTCTAAAATGTTCATAGTGACTGACTAATTTTTTTGCTATTGAAGATAGCTCAATTTTTTTGACGGCAATCAATTTCTCTCGTTTTTCTGATGAAGAAAAGGTAAAATTCAATAGTCTACGATGATTATTAAGAAAGTTGCATTTTTTAACAAATTTCCAAGGGGTTTACTCATGTCTTTTTTCCAAGTTTTCATCAAAAATTAAAAATCTCTAATCCGACTAATTGACGTACGAGGAGCTCAGATTTGCAAACCGCGTTCAATTTGGAGTTTTCGTTTAGCCGCTATGGCCGTTCAAAGTCTGAAAAATCAATTATTTTATTTAATTTTCTAAAATTTCATAGTGACTGACTAATTTTTTTGCTATTGAAGATAGCTCAATTTTTTTGACGGCAATCAATTTCTCTCGTTTTTCTGATGAAGAAAAGGTAAAATTCAATAGTCTACGATGATTATTAAGAAAGTTGCATTTTTAACAAATTTCCAAGGGGTTTACTCATGTCTTTTTTCCAAGTTTTCATCAAAAATTAAAAATCTCTAATCCGACTAATTGACGTACGAGGAGCTCAGATTTGCAAACCGCGTTCAATTTGGAGTTTTCGTTTAGCCGCTATGGCCGTTCAAAGTCTGAAAAATCAATTATTTTATTTAATTTTCTAAAATTTCATAGTGACTGACTAATTTTTTTGCTATTGAAGATAGCTCAATTTTTTTGACGGCAATCAATTTCTCTCGTTTTTCTGATGAAGAAAAGGTAAAATTCAATAGTCTACGATGATTATTAAGAAAGTTGCATTTTTTAACAAATTTCCAAGCGGTTTACTCATGTCTTTTTTCCAAGTTTTCATCAAAAATTAAAAATCTCTAATCCTACTAATTGACGTACGAGGAGCTCAGATTTGCAAACCGCGTTCAATTTGGAGTTTTCGTTTAGCCGCTATGGCCGTTCAAAGTCTGAAAAATCAATTATTTTATTTAATTTTCTAAAATTTCATAGTGACTGACTAATTTTTTTGCTATTGAAGATAGCTCAATTTTTTTGACGGCAATCAATTTCTCTCGTTTTTCTGGTGAAGAAAAGGTAAAATTCAATAGTCTACGATGATTATTAAGAAAGTTGCATTTTTTAACAAATTTCCAAGGGGTTTACTCATGTCTTTTTTCCAAGTTTTCATCAAAAATTAAAAATCTCTAATCCGACTAATTGACGTACGAGGAGCTCAGATTTGCAAACCGCGTTCAATTTGGAGTTTTCGTTTAGCCGCTATGGCCGTTCAAAGTCTGAAAAATCAATTATTTTATTTAATTTTCTAAAATTTCATAGTGACTGACTAATTTTTTTGCTATTGAAGATAGCTCAATTTTTTTGACGGCAATCAATTTCTCTCGTTTTTCTGATGAAGAAAAGGTAAAATTCAATAGTCTACGATGATTATTAAGAAAGTTGCATTTTTTAACAAATTTCCAAGGGGTTTACTCATGTCTTTTTTCCAAGTTTTCATCAAAAATTAAAAATCTCTAATCCGACTAATTGACGTACGAGGAGCTCAGATTTGCAAACCGCGTTCAATTTGGAGTTTTCGTTTAGCCGCTACGGCCGTTCAAAGTCTGAAAAATCAATTATTTTATTTAATTTTCTAAAATTTCATAGTGACTGACTAATTTTTTTGCTATTGAAGATAGCTCAATTTTTTTGACGGCAATCAATTTCTCTCGTTTTTCTGATGAAGAAAAGGTAAAATTCAATAGTCTACGATGATTATTAAGAAAGTTGCATTTTTTAACAAATTTCCAAGGGGTTTACTCATGTCTTTTTTCCAAGTTTTCATCAAAAATTAAAAATCTCTAATCCGACTAATTGACGTACGAGGAGCTCAGATTTGCAAACCGCGTTCAATTTGGAGTTTTCGTTTAGCCGCTACGGCCGTTCAAAGTCTGAAAAATCAATTATTTTATTTAATTTCTAAAATGTTCATAGTGACTGACTAATTTTTTTGCTATTGAAGATAGCTCAATTTTTTTGACGGCAATCAATTTCTCTCGTTTTTCTGATGAAGAAAAGGTAAAATTCAATAGTCTACGATGATTATTAAGAAAGTTGCATTTTTTAACAAATTTCCAAGGGGTTTACTCATGTCTTTTTTTCGAATTTTCATCAAAAATTATTAAACTATAAACTGACTAATTGACGTACGAGGAGCTCAGATTTGCAAACCGCGTTCAATTTTGGAGTTTTCGTTTAGCCGCTACGGCCGTTCAAAGTCTGAAAAATCAATTATTTTATTTAATTTTCTAAAATGTTCATAGTGACTGACTAATTTTTTTTGCTATTGAAGATAGCTCAATTTTTTTGACGGCAATCAATTTCTCTCGTTTTTCTGATGAAGAAAAGGTAAAATTCAATAGTCTACGATGATTATTAAGAAAGTTGCATTTTTTAACAAATTTCCAAGGGGTTTACTCATGTCTTTTTTCCAAGTTTTCATCAAAAATTAAAAATCTCTAATCCTACTAATTGACGTACGAGGAGCTCAGATTTGCAAACCGCGTTCAATTTGGAGTTTTCGTTTAGCTGCTACGGCCGTTCAAAGTCTGAAAAATCAATTATTTTATTTAATTTTCTAAAATGTTCATAGTGACTGACTAATTTTTTTGCTATTGAAGATGGCTCATTTTTTTTGACGGCAATCAATTTCTCTCGTTTTTCTGATGAAGAAAAGGTAAAATTCAACAGTCTACGATGATTATTAAGAAAGTTGCATTTTTTAACAAATTTCCAAGGGGTTTACTCATGTCTTTTTTTCGAATTTTCATCAAAAATTATTAAACTATAAACTGACTAATTGACGTACGAGGAGCTCAGATTTGCAAACCGCGTTCAATTTGGAGTTTTCGTTTAGCCGCTACGGCCGTTCAAAGTCTGAAAAATCAATTATTTTATTTAATTTTCTAAAATGTTCATAGTGACTGACTAATTTTTTTGCTATTGAAGATAGCTCAATTTTTTTGACGGCAATCAATTTCTCTCGTTTTTCTGATGAAGAAAAGGTAAAATTCAATAGTCTACGATGATTATTAAGAAAGTTGCATTTTTTAACAAATTTCCAAGGGGTTTACTCATGTCTTTTTTCCAAGTTTTCATCAAAAATTAAAAATCTCTAATCCGACTAATTGACGTACGAGGAGCTCAGATTTGCAAACCGCGTTCAATTTGGAGTTTTCGTTTAGCCGCTACGGCCGTTCAAAGTCTGAAAAATCAATTATTTTATTTAATTTTCTAAAATGTTCATAGTGACTGACTAATTTTTTTGCTATTGAAGATAGCTCAATTTTTTTGACGGCAATCAATTTCTCTCGTTTTTCTGATGAAGAAAAGGTAAAATTCAATAGTCTACGATGATTATTAAGAAAGTTGCATTTTTTAACAAATTTCCAAGGGGTTTACTCATGTCTTTTTTTCGAATTTTCATCAAAAATTATTAAACTATAAACTGACTAATTGACGTACGAGGAGCTCAGATTTGCAAACCGCGTTCAATTTGGAGTTTTCGTTTAGCCGCTACGGCCGTTCAAAGTCTGAAAAATCAATTATTTTATTTAATTTTCTAAAATGTTCATAGTGACTGACTAATTTTTTTGCTATTGAAGATAGCTCAATTTTTTTGACGGCAATCAATTTCTCTCGTTTTTCTGATGAAGAAAAGGTAAAATTCAATAGTCTACGATGATTATTAAGAAAGTTGCATTTTTTAACAAATTTCCAAGGGGTTTACTCATGTCTTTTTTCCAAGTTTTCATCAAAAATTAAAAATCTCTAATCCGACTAATTGACGTACGAGGAGCTCAGATTTGCAAACCGCGTTCAATTTGGAGTTTTCGTTTAGCCGCTACGGCCGTTCAAAGTCTGAAAAATCAATTATTTTATTTAATTTTCTAAAATGTTCATAGTGACTGACTAATTTTTTTGCTATTGAAGATAGCTCAATTTTTTTGACGGCAATCAATTTCTCTCGTTTTTCTGATGAAGAAAAGGTAAAATTCAATAGTCTACGATGATTATTAAGAAAGTTGCATTTTTTAACAAATTTCCAAGGGGTTTACTCATGTCTTTTTTCCAAGTTTTCATCAAAAATTAAAAATCTCTAATCCTACTAATTGACGTACGAGGAGCTCAGATTTGCAAACCGCGTTCAATTTGGAGTTTTCGTTTAGCCGCTACGGCCGTTCAAATTCTGAAAAATCAATTATTTTATTTAATTTTCTAAAATGTTCATAGTGACTGACTAATTTTTTTGCTATTGAAGATAGCTCAATTTTTTTGACGGCAATCAATTTCTCTCGTTTTTCTGATGAAGAAAAGGTAAAATTCAATAGTCTACGATGATTATTAAGAAAGTTGCATTTTTTAACAAATTTCCAAGGGGTTTACTCATGTCTTTTTTTCGAATTTTCATCAAAAATTATTAAACTATAAACTGACTAATTGACGTACGAGGAGCTCAGATTTGCAAACCGCGTTCAATTTGGAGTTTTCGTTTAGCCGCTACGGCCGTTCAAAGTCTGAAAAATCAATTATTTTATTTAATTTTCTAAAATGTTCATAGTGACTGACTAATTTTTTTGCTATTGAAGATAGCTCAATTTTTTTGACGGCAATCAATTTCTCTCGTTTTTCTGATGAAGAAAAGGTAAAATTCAATAGTCTACGATGATTATTAAGAAAGTTGCATTTTTTAACAAATTTCCAAGGGGTTTACTCATGTCTTTTTTCCAAGTTTTCATCAAAAATTAAAAATCTCTAATCCGACTAATTGACGTACGAGGAGCTCAGATTTGCAAACCGCGTTCAATTTGGAGTTTTCGTTTAGCCGCTACGGCCGTTCAAAGTCTGAAAAATCAATTATTTTATTTAATTTTCTAAAATGTTCATAGTGACTGACTAATTTTTTTGCTATTGAAGATAGCTCAATTTTTTTGACGGCAATCAATTTCTCTCGTTTTTCTGATGAAGAAAAGGTAAAATTCAATAGTCTACGATGATTATTAAGAAAGTTGCATTTTTTAACAAATTTCCAAGGGGTTTACTCATGTCTTTTTTCCAAGTTTTCATCAAAAATTAAAAATCTCTAATCCTACTAATTGACGTACGAGGAGCTCAGATTTGCAAACCGCGTTCAATTTGGAGTTTTCGTTTAGCCGCTATGGCCGTTCAAATTCTGAAAAATCAATTATTTTATTTAATTTTCTAAAATGTTCATAGTGGCTGACTAATTTTTTTGCTATTGAAGATAGCTCAATTTTTTTGACGGCAATCAATTTCTCTCGTTTTTCTGATGAAGAAAAGGTAAAATTCAATAGTCTACGATGATTATTAAGAAAGTTGCATTTTTTAACAAATTTCCAAGGGGTTTACTCATGTCTTTTTTTCGAATTTTCATCAAAAATTATTAAACTATAAACTGACTAATTGACGTACGAGGAGCTCAGATTTGCAAACCGCGTTCAATTTGGAGTTTTCGTTTAGCCGCTACGGCCGTTCAAAGTCTGAAAAATCAATTATTTTATTTAATTTTCTAAAATGTTCATAGTGACTGACTAATTTTTTTGCTATTGAAGATAGCTCAATTTTTTTGACGGCAATCAATTTCTCTCGTTTTTCTGATGAAGAAAAGGTAAAATTCAATAGTCTACGATGATTATTAAGAAAGTTGCATTTTTTAACAAATTTCCAAGGGGTTTACTCATGTCTTTTTTTCGAATTTTCATCAAAAATTATTAAACTATAAACTGACTAATTGACGTACGAGGAGCTCAGATTTGCAAACCGCGTTCAATTTGGAGTTTTCGTTTAGCCGCTACGGCCGTTCAAAGTCTGAAAAATCAATTATTTTATTTAATTTTCTAAAATGTTCATAGTGACTGACTAATTTTTTTGCTATTGAAGATAGCTCAATTTTTTGACGGCAATCAATTTCTCTCGTTTTTCTGATGAAGAAAAGGTAAAATTCAATAGTCTACGATGATTATTAAGAAAGTTGCATTTTTTAACAAATTTCCAAGGGGTTTACTCATGTCTTTTTTTCGAATTTTCATCAAAAATTATTAAACTATAAACTGACTAATTGACGTACGAGGAGCTCAGATTTGCAAACCGCGTTCAATTTGGAGTTTTCGTTTAGCCGCTACGGCCGTTCAAAGTCTGAAAAATCAATTATTTTATTTAATTTTCTAAAATGTTCATAGTGACTGACTAATTTTTTTGCTATTGAAGATAGCTCAATTTTTTTGACGGCAATCAATTTCTCTCGTTTTTCTGATGAAGAAAAGGTAAAATTCAATAGTCTACGATGATTATTAAGAAAGTTGCATTTTTTAACAAATTTCCAAGGGGTTTACTCATGTCTTTTTTCCAAGTTTTCATCAAAAATTAAAAATCTCTAATCCGACTAATTGACGTACGAGGAGCTCAGATTTGCAAACCGCGTTCAATTTGGAGTTTTCGTTTAGCCGCTACGGCCGTTCAAAGTCTGAAAAATCAATTATTTTATTTAATTTTCTAAAATGTTCATAGTGACTGACTAATTTTTTTGCTATTGAAGATAGCTCAATTTTTTTGACGGCAATCAATTTCTCTCGTTTTTCTGATGAAGAAAAGGTAAAATTCAATAGTCTACGATGATTATTAAGAAAGTTGCATTTTTTAACAAATTTCCAAGGGGTTTACTCATGTCTTTTTTTCGAATTTTCATCAAAAATTATTAAACTATAAACTGACTAATTGACGTACGAGGAGCTCAGATTTGCAAACCGCGTTCAATTTGGAGTTTTCGTTTAGCCGCTACGGCCGTTCAAAGTCTGAAAAATCAATTATTTTATTTAATTTTCTAAAATGTTCATAGTGACTGACTAATTTTTTTGCTATTGAAGATAGCTCAATTTTTTTGACGGCAATCAATTTCTCTCGTTTTTCTGATGAAGAAAAGGTAAAATTCAATAGTCTACGATGATTATTAAGAAAGTTGCATTTTTTAACAAATTTCCAAGGGGTTTACTCATGTCTTTTTTTCGAATTTTCATCAAAAATTATTAAACTATAAACTGACTAATTGACGTACGAGGAGCTCAGATTTGCAAACCGCGTTCAATTTGGAGTTTTCGTTTAGCCGCTACGGCCGTTCAAAGTCTGAAAAATCAATTATTTTATTTAATTTTCTAAAATGTTCATAGTGACTGACTAATTTTTTTGCTATTGAAGATAGCTCAATTTTTTTGACGGCAATCAATTTCTCTCGTTTTTCTGATGAAGAAAAGGTAAAATTCAATAGTCTACGATGATTATTAAGAAAGTTGCATTTTTTAACAAATTTCCAAGGGGTTTACTCATGTCTTTTTTCCAAGTTTTCATCAAAAATTAAAAATCTATAATCCGACTAATTGACGTACGAGGAGCTCAGATTTGCAAACCGCGTTCAATTTGGAGTTTTCGTTTAGCCGCTATGGCCGTTCAAAGTCTGAAAAATCAATTATTTTATTTAATTTTCTAAAATTTCATAGTGACTGACTAATTTTTTTGCTATTGAAGATAGCTCAATTTTTTTGACGGCAATCAATTTCTCTCGTTTTTCTGATGAAGAAAAGGTAAAATTCAATAGTCTACGATGATTATTAAGAAAGTTGCATTTTTTAACAAATTTCCAAGGGGTTTACTCATGTCTTTTTTCCAAGTTTTCATCAAAAATTAAAATCTCTAATCCGACTAATTGACGTACGAGGAGCTCAGATTTGCAAACCGCGTTCAATTTGGAGTTTTCGTTTAGCCGCTATGGCCGTTCAAAGTCTGAAAAATCAATTATTTTATTTAATTTTCTAAAATTTCATAGTGACTGACTAATTTTTTTGCTATTGAAGATAGCTCAATTTTTTTGACGGCAATCAATTTCTCTCGTTTTTCTGGTGAAGAAAAGGTAAAATTCAATAGTCTACGATGATTATTAAGAAAGTTGCATTTTTTAACAAATTTCCAAGGGGTTTACTCATGTCTTTTTTCCAAGTTTTCATCAAAAATTAAAAATCTCTAATCCTACTAATTGACGTACGAGGAGCTCAGATTTGCAAACCGCGTTCAATTTGGAGTTTTCGTTTAGCCGCTATGGCCGTTCAAAGTCTGAAAAATCAATTATTTTATTTAATTTTCTAAAATTTCATAGTGACTGACTAATTTTTTTGCTATTGAAGATAGCTCAATTTTTTGACGGCAATCAATTTCTCTCGTTTTTCTGATGAAGAAAAGGTAAAATTCAATAGTCTACGATGATTATTAAGAAAGTTGCATTTTTTAACAAATTTCCAAGGGGTTTACTCATGTCTTTTTTCCAAGTTTTCATCAAAAATTAAAAATCTCTAATCCGACTAATTGACGTACGAGGAGCTCAGATTTGCAAACCGCGTTTAATTTGGAGTTTTCGTTTAGCCGCTACGGCCGTTCAAAGTCTGAAAAATCAATTATTTTATTTAATTTTCTAAAATTTCATAGTGACTGACTAATTTTTTTGCTATTGAAGATAGCTCAATTTTTTTGACGGCAATCAATTTCTCTCGTTTTTCTGATGAAGAAAAGGTAAAATTCAATAGTCTACGATGATTATTAAGAAAGTTGCATTTTTTAACAAATTTCCAAGCGGTTTACTCATGTCTTTTTTCCAAGTTTTCATCAAAAATTAAAAATCTCTAATCCGACTAATTGACGTACGAGGAGCTCAGATTTGCAAACCGCGTTCAATTTGGAGTTTTCGTTTAGCCGCTATGGCCGTTCAAAGTCTGAAAAATCAATTATTTTATTTAATTTTCTAAAATTTCATAGTGACTGACTAATTTTTTTGCTATTGAAGATAGCTCAATTTTTTTGACGGCAATCAATTTCTCTCGTTTTTCTGGTGAAGAAAAGTTAAAATTCAATAGTCTACGATGATTATTAAGAAAGTTGCATTTTTTAACAAATTTCCAAGGGGTTTACTCATGTCTTTTTTCCAAGTTTTCATCAAAAATTAAAAATCTCTAATCCGACTAATTGACGTACGAGGAGCTCG